>CM053792.1:216891190-217251190 GCA_028749045.1 Cupressus sempervirens
TCTAATCAACATATTTTAATATTCTAATCCCTAATTAACCTCCTCATAAATCTGTATCTTATCTATCTCCCTCTTCTCTTTCTCTCTCTACCTTCTCTCTGCCCTCCCCTAATTTTAAACCTTCTCCCTCTCCTCTCACCATAGATTGCCCTTAATTACAATCTATCTCTACCTGATTTCACTCTATATATATCCCTCCTCCTCTTTTTGCACTACCTCATCTCTCTGTACCTTATCTCTCTCTCTCTCTCTCTCTCTCTCTCTCTCTCTCTCTCTCTCTCTCTCTCTCACACACACACACACACACACACACACACACACACACACACATATCCAACTAATTACTTTTTTTAAAATCACTACCCTCCCAAGTATCACCATTTATTACTCCTAATTACCATCTAATTTTTATCACCCTATATATCTCTCTCATCAACATATTTTTATATTCTAATCCCTAATTAACCTCGTCATAAATCTATATCTTATATATCCCCCTCTTCCCTTTCTCTCTCTACTTTCTTTCTACCCTCCCCCAATTTTAAACCTTCTCCCTCTCCTCTCACCATATATTGACCTTAATTACAATCTATCTCTACCTAATATCAATCTATATATATTCCCCCTCTTCTTTTTCCATTACCTTATCTTTATTCTATTCCCCTCTCTCTCTCACATCCCCCTTTCTGTATCTATCTACCATTATTAACATTTATCTCTACATCATGTCTATCATCCTCTTCACAAAACCAATACATAATAATAATTAATCAAGGTTGCAACCTCTGATAGATAAAGATTTTTTTTTAGAAAAATAAATAAATAAATAATTTTTTTTAAAAATAAAATAAAATTATATATATATATATATATATATATATATATATATATATATATATATATATATATATATATATATATATATATATATATATATATATATATATACAAGGCTTCAATTTGTATAACATATATCTAATTTTTTTAGATATATATAAATATATAAATCTCTCTCTCTATCATCAACATATATTTTCATTCTAATCCCTAGTTAATATTCTCCCTAATATCACTCTATATATCTCCTCCCCTCTTTATACTAAATGACATAATTATTCTCTCTCTCTCTCTCTCTCTCTCTCTCTCTCTCACACACACACACACACACACACACACACACACACACACACACACACACACGCACACGCACACGCACACGCACACGCACACGCACACGCACACGCACACGCACACGCACACGCACGCGCACGCGTGCACGGCACGCATGCGCGCGCGCGCGCGCACACACACACACACACACACACACACACACACACACACACACACAATCTGTTTATATGCATGGCTAATATCCTTCCCTCTAGTGTATAATTGAGTTTATTTATGTTAACATTTTGATTATTTTTCATTTTGATGTTTCAATTGACTTTAATTTTTAAGATAAAATTATATTATTAAAATTTAATTATTCATGTTCTCATTGAAATGAAATAAAAATAATGTATAATAATGAATATCCCAACCTTTTTCACAATCACTTCATTTGAAAATTAAAATCTAAAATTATCAAAAGTGAATACATTTTTTGTAGTATTAGGGTGGTTAGTGTTATTATTAGGATCATATTTCAATTTTTTCTATGTATAATTATTTGAAAAATAAAAGTATTTATTATTTATACAATGCAAAATAAATTATTATCTTTTATTTATAAAATGTTGAAAGTTGTTTTGTGAGGTATATAAATTTGGTTATTGGCAATTAGGTTTAGACTTCATGATTTTGTTTATGCTTTCACAAATCTGAAAGAAAAAGTTAATTGTTTTTATTATTTTTAATATCTCTATTATGTAAAAACTATAATATTTTTTTTACAACTACTTAATTTAAAAAAAAAGATAAAATATTAAATTACAAAAAAAACCACTATTAGAAGTGATTTTTAGAAAAAAAGGAAGCATAACTAAATATACCTAAAATTTCATTTCTCACTATTAATAAGTTTGATAATTACCTTACATTCACACATATCCTATCATAGAATTTTTCAAGTTCATTGAGAACAATATGGACATTGAAAAATCATTGTGAAGTGTATGTAAATTCATAAAACTTGGTAAGAAATAAAATTTCAAAGAAATAAACATAAACTCTTGAGAAGGCCAAGAAATATAATACCTAATAAAACAAAAGCAAATATATATGTAATATATATATCTGAAATTCAACACATTTATTAAGAAAGCATGTGGAACTTTAATTTAATTGTGTTGTCTTACATCAAGCATCTTCTAAATCTTTTGTTGAATTCCAACGTATTGATTTTTATTCCTCAATGGCGTAATGCAATGTTTCTCTCATTCATGGAATGGTGGAACTCTAGAAATCTCAGCAACATTTCCATTATAAAAGTTTAAGCAAGTTCATCATTCACCCCTTCTATAAATATTTTATTAATTTCATGTAGGATAGGACTCCATGGGAATAAGGCTCTATGAATAGTCAACAGATTGCTAAATCTCCAACAAGAACACCTACAAACCTAGGAATTTTATATCACTAAATTCTTTGAAAAAATTATATAGGATTTCAAAACTTGGGTAAGCCTCAAATTAAAAATATTTTCCTTCATAATCTGTATCAATCTCTTTTAGAGTTTAAAGATATACATATACATATAATTAAAACAAAAACATGACTAAGATTTATTGAAAATAACTTGGAACTTTCGAGTATTAGATGATGATTCCTTCCAGTTGATGCTACTTCAACCAAATTTTCTCTCCAAAAACTATGCTATTTAGAAAATTTTAACCAATCTTAGATTTTTGAACAAATAACAAATGATACATACATATTCACATGTCATCTATAATTTTCTCATCAACAAATAGAACTACTCATTTGATTGTATCAAATCCCAAAGCTTCAGCCTGGATTTGGTAATCATCTCCAGCTTAGGCTTCCACACTGTATAGCTACTCAAAGGCCATTGTCAAATCCAGATCATCTTCTAAGTTTAGCCATGATAGTTCCTGAGCTTTCTTCTCAAACAATAGTTCTCTAAGTTAAACTTGATGCATGACTGATAATCACCACAACAATTAGAATATAGACTAAAGTAAGTAACAATTAACACCCACAATGTAATGTCCCACTTTTTTGGAGGAGTTAATTATAAAGTTATCAATTAAAAAAATATATATATTACAAGGTAACTTTATATATTAAATAAAAAAATCTTCTAGAGGATGCTGGAAGAAGTGGAGAAAAAATTAAAAGGAGGTCGACCTATTGAGGAAAAAGAATAAATAGGCATTGAGGGCTCATTTCCCATCATCAAGATTTATTATTGATTTTTTCTTATGTGCGTTGTGGAGCCTAGGGTTTCTGCAAGTAGTCACAATTGGCCATTGAGAACGAAAACTCTCAATTGGTATGTAATTTTGAGGGTGTGAAAGATCACTTGAATTATAGCAGCTGTGGGAAGGATATTTCAATCCTTTCACTTGTGCTCAATTGCTGGTTTGGAGTTTTAGTTGGAGATGCACTTTCATCATATCATCTTTAGCATTCAGTCTCCACCATTTGATCAATCTAGTGGCCTATTGGAAAGGGTCATTACAGTGGTATCAGAGTGGTTTCCTGCTAGCCTGATAGGGTTACTTAGCCACCATTTAATTTAGTTTACAAAAGAACCAACATAACTGAGAATATGGCTGAGAGACATTCTCAAAGCCCATCCAGAAGTGTGGGAGATGATGAGACTTTACAACAACAAGAGAGGCTTCTACAGTCAATAGAGGCAAGTACATAGGTAATCATGGTTATGATGCAACATTTGATTGGGGAAAATAGGAGAAATAATCATAATAATGACCAAGATTATGGGAGCATAGCAGGATCACAACATAGGACATAGTTTGGAATAGCTAACAGACCCACACATCCTACATTCAGAGAAGAAACTCCAGCACACACACCTGATGCTATGGTAACAAATATTGTAGATGAACTCTAAGAAGCAAGGAATGAGTGGGATTCATTACCAGAATATGTACAAGATGGATGGATATTTGACAGGTACCTGAACTATAGAGCTACCAAGCAGAAGCAAGTAGATAAACACAATGAGTTGTAATAGGTCACCAACAAGTTGGTATTACCCACATTTGATGGCAGTGGAAAAATGACTACTCGTGCTTGGATTCATAAGGTGAATACTTTCCTATCTCTGAAGACTATGACAGAATTTGAAGCACTCAAGTATGCCACTTTACACTTAGATGGGGAAACACATGATTGGTGGACACATGGCATGATCACATTGCAACACAATTAGGTAGCCACTTATTAGGAGTTTGTGGATATATTGATAGAAAGGTTTGATAAAAAAAATCCTAAAGTTTATTTCTGGGAGTTAGCTCAGTTGAGATAATCAGGAGGCTTAGAACAATTTATAAATGACTTCTACAAGCTTGCAGTGATGGTGCCTAACATTTCAGAAAGGAGGCTACTCATTTTATTCATAGAGGGATTAAATGAACCACTAAAGGGGTGGGTAAAGGCCTTTCATCCTCCTACATTACAGGAAGCCATGAAGAAAGCCTGCAGTATGGAACTTGCAGCTCTAGCAAATCAGTTTAGTTCAAAGGGTTCTTCATCATTTAGAGATAACAAAGGGGAATTCAACAAGGGTAAAGAGAAGGTTATTGACTCAAAAGGCAAGCTAGCTACACCGTGGGATAAGGAAACACTTAATGACCTACATAGGAAAAAGCTATGCTTCTTTTGCAAAGGTCCCTATGAGTTTGGTCATGATTGTCCTACGAGGCCTAAGGGGAGCGATAATTGAGCGATGTGGGCTTATTATGAGGGTTTAGATTCAGACAGCTCAGAGCACCATGATGAGGATCCTGATGAGGTAGAGGGTGAACAAGAGGTAGATAGTTTTGAGAAAAAAGAGGCTCCAGAGATACATCTAGAGGAGGCACGTCTATCTAGTATTCAAAGAGAGGGATCTTTCAGATTTCAGGGAGTCTTGGTAGGACAAAAGGTTATTACTCTATTGGATATAGGTGTCACGCATAATTTTATTGATGCAATATTTTTGGAGAGGCGTGGACTCATTATTGAGGAGTTTGAGGGACTGAGAGTTAAGGTAGCTGATGGATATACTCTTCGTTGTGATAGGATGGTGCGAGATCTACCTTTGTGCCTGAACAACTATGAGTTTAAGGTGGACTATCATGTGGTCAACATGGGTGACATGGACATAGTACTTGGGATGCAATGGCTACATTCTTTGAAGGAGGTTACCCTAATATTGGAGGATATGGAGATATGATTCGTGGTGGATGGCAGGACTCATGTGCTGAAGGCTATCCATAATCGTGATGTCAAGACTATCTCATTTATGTGGTTGGAGAGTTAGCCAAGCATAATAATATAGAGTGGGTGGAAATATGCACCTTGATGCCTACCCAAGGGGAGCAACATAAGACTAAATATCATCTAGATATTCAAAAATTGAGAATCAAGTATGGGGAGGTATTCAGTGAGATTCCACCAGGCGGGCCACTAGACAGAGGTATAGAGCACATTATTGAGTTGGAGGAAGGTGCTAAGCCTATCATGATTACACCATACTAGCACCCAAAATGACTCAAAGATGAGATCGAGAGGACCATCAAGGAGTTTCTAGCAATGGGACACATTAGACCAAGTAAGTCACCTTCTGCATCTTCTATTGTTTTGGTAAAAAAGAAGGATGGAACTCTACAAATGTGTATTGATTATAGGTTGTTGAATAAGAGAACTATAAAGAAAAAGTATCCCATCCCATGCATCAATGAGTTGATAGATGAGTTGCATGGGGCTTGTTATTTCACAAAAATTGATTTGAGATTAGGCTATCACTAGATCAGAGTTTGAGAGCAGGATATTGAAAAAACTACTTTCAGATGTCATTACAGGCATTTTGCATTTGTAGTCATGCCTTTTGGTTTGACTAACACACCTACCAATTTTCTGTCCACTATGAACAAGGTCTTCCACCATTAGTTGAGGAAATTTGTGCTGGTATTCTTTGATTATATTTTGATCTATAGCAGGACATGGCAGGAACATTTAGAGCACTTGGAGACAGTATTGAGCATTTTACAGAGGGAGTCCTTGTATGCCAAGGAGTCCAAATGTGATTTGGGGATGACAGAACTATTGTATCTTGGACACATCATTAGTACAGAAGGAGTGCGAATGGATCTTAAAAAGATTTGCGCTATTGTTGATTGGCCACCACCAGAGAACCTTAAATAGTTAAGGGGGTTCCTTGGTCTATGTGGATTCTATCGCAGGTTTGCCAATGGTTACTCACAACATGCAGCACCCATGAAAAATTTGTTGAAGAAAGGGGAATTTGTGTGGACTCAGGAGGCACAAGACTATTTTATGTGGTTCAAGGAAATAATGACTACATGCCCAATATTAGCATTGCCTAATTTCATGAAGCCATTTGAGCTTCAATGTGATGCTTCTGGAGAGGGAGTTGGTGCTGTACTCATGCAGGACAAGCATCCTATAGCTTATGAGAGCAAGAAACTCAGAGGGCCTGAGAGATCATTCAACATATATGATAAGGAGATGTTGGCCATCATACATGCCTTGGCCAAATTCATACAATATCTTGTGGGCAACAAATTTTGTATTAAAACTGATCATAATAGTTTGAGGCACTTTTTGGGACAACGGGACCTGAATGATTGTCAACAAAAGTGGGTGAGTAAGTTACAGGCATATGATTTTGATATCACATATGTTAAGGGGACACAAAATATTGTTGCAGATGCTTTATCCCATAGGCCACACCTCACTTCTATGATTCAGATATTAGAGGATTGGTGACACTTGATTGTAGTAGAATATGCCAAAGACATGTGGCCTTTGCTATAGTGGAAGGAACAAAAATCAACACCAGATACACTCTCATAGATGATTTGATCATTTATAAGAACATGATTTACTTAGTCCTAGGATCAAAAGTGAAGCAATTGATTTTGAGAGCATTCCATAATTCACCTACATCAAGCCATCCTAGGTATTTCAAGACTTACAAGTTAGTACAAGAATAGTTTACTTGGAAGGGACTTAAGGCTGATGTTTTTCAGTATGTATATGAGTGTCATGTTTTCCAACAGAATAAACAAGAGCACACTTATCCAGTAGGGATCCTACATCCACTTCCTATTCCTAACAGGAAGTGGGAGTGCATCTCTATGGATTTTATCACGGGGTTGCCCAGGGCCTAGGGGCGTGATTGTATTTATGTGGTGGTGGATAGGCTAACAAAATATGCTCACTTCTTCCCTATCGCTACTACATACTCAGCAACTCAGGTGGCAGAAGTCTTCTTCAGGGAGGTTTTTAAATTACATGGTTTTCCTCAAAGCATTGTGAGTGACAGGGATAGCCGCTTCATGAGTCACTTTTGGCAAGAGATATTTCAGTTGTGTGGCACTGAGCTTACAACCAGTACCAGTTATGATCCATAGACCGATGGTCAAATGGAGATTGTAAACAAATGGGTGGAAGGGTATTTGAGGAATTATGTGGCAAATCAACAACAAGCTTGGGTCAGATAAATATATCTCTGTGAGTATTTTTACAATACTCCATATCATATGACTATACAAATGACACCCTTCATGGCACTTTATGGTTATGAGGAACCTAGTTTCTTAGATTTTTTGTTGGGAGACAGTCGATTACCCCGTGTAGGTGAACTGTTATAAGAAAGTAAGGATATAGTTGCTACTCTTAGAGACAACATTGCTAGAGCTGAGAACCAGTGAAAGTAGTATGCAGACAAGAAGAGGATTGAGTTTAGTTTTGAGGTAAATGATATGGTTTACCTCATGTTGCAGCCATATAAGAAATCCACTCTCAAGAAGAGTGGTGCAGAGAAACTCAAGCCACACTATTATGGACCATTCAGGATCATCAAATGAGTTGGTGAGGTGGCTTATGAGTTGGAGCTTTCCACAGACAGTAAAGTGCACAATGTGTTTCATGTATCATGCCTCAAAAAGGTGTTGGGTCAGAATGTGATGCCTTCTATAGGATTACCTCCCTTAGATGATGCATGGAAATTGCTCTTAGTGCCAAAATCCATTCTAGATAGTAGAGAGAAGCAGTTTCATAGGAGAGTAATAAGAGATTATCTAGTTAAGTGGAAAGATTTACCTATTGAAGATGCTACTTGGGAGGGAGAAGTGATTTTGCAGCATCTAACATTAATATTGCTCGAGGCCAAGCAATTTTATGAGGGCGAACCTGTAATGTCCCATTTTTTTGGAGGAGTTAATTACAAAGTTATCAATTAAAAAAAAATTATTACAAGGTAACTTTATATATTAAATAAAAAAATCTTCTAGAGGTTGCTAGAAGAAGTGGAGGAAAAATTAAAAAGGAGGCTGACCTATTGAGGAAAAAAGATTAAATAGGCATTGAGGGCTCATTGCCTATCATCGAGATTTATTATTGATTTTTGCTTATGTGTGTTGTGGAGCCTAGGGTTTCTGCAAGTAGTCACAATTGGCCATTGAGAATGAAAACTCTCAACTGGTACACAATTTTGAGGGTGTGAAAGATCACTTGAATTATTGTAGCTGTGGGAAGGATATTTCAGTCCTTTCACTTGTGCTCAATTGCTAGTTTGGAGTTTCAGTTGGAGTTGCACTTTCATCATATCATCTTCAGCATTCAGTCTCCACCATTTGATCAATCCAATGGTCTATTGGAAATGGTCATTACACACAAATTATGGATCAAAAAAAGGGTGAGAGTAATTAACAATATCGTATTTTTATTTCAAATACTCATTTCACCTTTTATCATCAAAGTTGAATTTCAAATCATTCCCAAAATTGAGGTTTCAGATGATTGTAGGGCTCTGAAAAGGATTAAAAATTTGGTCGTGGAATGAGAAAGTTAGCCTTTTATATGTAGAGAAACAAGAAAGCCACCAATCTTATAAGTGTATAAGAAAATGAAGCTCATGTATCAGAAAAAACTAGTCACTATGTATGAGAAAACAAAGCTTATGTAGCAGTAAAAAATGAGTCATCTTATAAATGTATGAGAAAATGAAGCTTATGTATAATTATAAAATGAGTCATCTTATAACTATATGAGAAAACCAATATTTTGAAAATGTAGTGCATCTTGGAATTCACACATCTATGGCATATATAAATTCACTGCTCAAATCTACTGGAATTCATACACCAATTGAGCTAATTAGCCATGACATATATCTCAAAATATGAGAGTTCTAGACTTTTGTCATACGAATATATTTCTTTTGAAATGGAAGGTTGATAGTTTCAAACCCTTGTGGATACAATTTCTTGGCTTCCTCATCAGTTATAGATGGTGGTATTATTGCTCTCTCTCCCTGTTTCTACTTAGCAAGTGTACAAAACCTATATTTTACAACCAACTAAAGTGATTCCAGCACCCTCAACACTTCATCAAAGTTTTTCCCAGTTGTTCCAGTGTACATAAAGATCAATTTCTAACTATAAAAAAGTAAGCAGATGTATTCATCTATCTATAAGGAAAGAGCATATCCTATACATCTAAATAAAACACTAAAACAAAATCTAATTACATATATACCTTCATATATTATACGGCTACTTGAAACCCTAAAAAAACCTGATTGTGTATATATACCTTCTTGTCAAGGTCAACAATATGTAGGGCTCTGGATGCTAATGGCTTTTTGGCCTCATCTTTCTCATCTGGGTCCAACATATTGAGCTTCACCATATCTCTGAATAGGGATCAGCTAGTATTGGGTATCTAACCTTACTTCCATGGGTATATAATTCAACATCTGGCAACCAAAGCTTTGTGTGATTCCACTTCATCAGAGGACAACCCCAAAAGCTTCACTCCCTGCTTCTCAAACTCACCAATGTAATTCTATCCTAAGGAAATTTTGTAACAATTCCAAGACCTCATCGAACTGGAATGTAAATGATGAGCTTTGAATTAGGCGGCTTTGCTCCAAAAACTATGAGGTCAAGAACCTTGTAACCTAAAAAATTGCATTCAGAGACAAGGAAAATAATAAAAATGGGTCACAATTATGGGATGTACAATAGAAATTTTTTTTCAGCTTAACAATAACCATAAAGATCATGTCAAATTTTTAGAAACTGTTTGTTATCATTTTTATTTAAAATAATATAGAATCTATAACCATTTGTTATCATTTTTTTATTTAAAATAATATAGAATTACACAGATTTTAAATTGTTCCATGGATTTGTGGGGTCTCCCTCATGATACTGAAAGAGCCTCTAGGCTAAAGCCTCTTTTCTAATAATTAATAAAAATATTTATGATTTATTCTAAAACTACACAATTAAAAAAAGAATTAATTTTTATTGACACTCTCTTGATTGTCTAAATTTGTATATATTTTAAACTTTATTATAATATATAAATATATTTTTTAAGACAAAAGACACAAGCCTCTATGTATTAAAATAGGTTAAAAGTTTATAAAATATGCCAAAAAGGCTGAGGAGAATAACAAAGAATAGAACCAAAAAAAACACACAAAGAAATCTACACTCATTTCTAAGAACTAGCATGATCTTTGGCAAATATATTTTTTATGATTTGAAAATTCTCCAAGGCTAGTGACATCTCATTGACTACTAAATTATTGCCATCATATGACACATACATTGGCCAATGAGTTTCCCTATATGTGTGAACAATATAAGTATTTTCAAATTTTGGTAACACCTTCCATAGCTACATTGCTATAGTTTTTGGATTTCCTGGTCTTGGTTTCTTGGATGATAATCGTTGGATCTCCTTCAATGACTACCTTCACTTCAATGCCATGGATTAAAATTGCTTGAAGACCATATAACAATGCAAGTGCTTCTGATGTATTGTTCCCCATGTGATGAAAAGGAATTGCAAAGCCTTGAATTAGGGAGCCATAATGATCTTTGATTGCAAATCCTCCACCAGACACTCCTGGGTTGCCACATGATGCACCATCAATATTTAACTTGTGGTAGGTGGCATGAGGGTTACACCAACCAATTTTTTTTCTTCATTGCTAAGTGAAAAAGGTAAAGGATCCAGAGGAGGAAGACTAATATATTTCCAATTGTTAAGCACTTCTGCATCCCATAGTCAGAAGATGGCCAACAAGGATCTTTTCTTTAACACTTGTTCATTCACATATTTTGAAAAATAGAATTCTAATCTTTGAAGGAATGCCAAGTTAGTGGATACCATTTGTCTGAACATCAAGTTTGATGTCACTCCCACCATAGTGACCAAAAAACTATCCCTAGAATTACAGTCCAGAAGGAACCAAAAGGGAAGATTGGTATAACAAGGGCCAAGATTGTAGTAGGTGCCAAAGATGCTTTGAAAGGGGAAAACTCAAGTTTAGCTTTTCAAGAATAAAAATCCAAAAATCTTGAGTGAAATTACAATTAAGGAATATGTCGTTTGACTCTTCTATATAATTTTTGCAGAAAACACAAAGAAATGGATTAGAGATATTAAGTCTACAAGGCAGTCACTTGTTAATGCTCTCTTCTACAAAGCCAACCATAAGAAGTATCTAGCTCTAAGTGGAATGAGTTGACTCCAACAAAAATTGAAGGGTCTACAACTGACAAGATATCATTTTAGATTGCAGAGAGTGCTTCATACACTCACTTGACTGAATAGTCTCTGGTATTTGATGGGGCTCTAAGAGGAAAATGTGTATGCTTTGTAGAATATCACACAATAAATGTTTGTGAGAAAGAGAAACAAAAGAGTTTTTACACATGACATTGT
Source organism: Cupressus sempervirens (assembly GCA_028749045.1). Classification (NCBI taxonomy): domain Eukaryota; kingdom Viridiplantae; phylum Streptophyta; class Pinopsida; order Cupressales; family Cupressaceae; genus Cupressus; species Cupressus sempervirens. The sequence goes on from CM053792.1 coordinate 216,903,095, forward strand.
TAGTTGCAATTTGAATTGCATCAGTGTAGTGCACAAGTTTTGTGCCCCGAATTGATGATACCAAAGCTACAATTACCCGACACTCCTAAATAGACAAAAAAGGGGGAAAACCAGACCAAGAATCCAACTATAAATTGACTTTCTCACCATTTTGGACTTCCCATGTAATGTAGCAAGTGATAAGTTACCTTGAGTGGAGCATGGAATTCCATATCGCTGATCCAAAAGGAGGATTTTACACAGTGAAGATCCATTGGAAGAATCTAGATATTTGGCTTGCATTATACTAACCCAAGGGGTTGAGGGGTGTGTGTACATTTTCCATACATGTTTTGTATCAAATGCTTGATTTGTGAGGGTAAGATCATGGAGTCCCACACCCAAATAGTTTACCCAGTGTCATTTTTTTGAATAAGACCAAATGAATCCTTCTCTTTCCTTTCATGTTGTCTATCCAAATGAAGTTGGAGATGAGATCTTATAAAGTTTTTTGATGGTAGTAGTAGGGAATTTGAGAACCAAGATGGCATCATTTGGGGTTGTATCAAGGTAAGATTTTACTAGAAGTAGTATGCCTAAAAGAGATAGCCAACACACTTTCCATGAGGTAGTTTTTTCCTTCACTTTTTTCAATAATGGAATTCTAAAATTTACTTCTATTACTTCCCATAAAGACGGGGATTCCCAAGTATGTATTGGGTAGAGTAGCTTCCTAAAAGCCTAGAATAGAAGTGATCTTATTTTTTAATGAAACTTTCACATTAAATCTAAATAATGATGACTTGTGAGGCTCAAGAGTTTTTTCATAGAAGCTATTTCATAAAATTTGAGGACCTTTTTCATTTATGTGATTTGTGATAAAGTAGCCAACCCAAATAATAGTGATTCCTTTCCAAAGATCATGATCATGAGCCTATGATGTTGATCTATTTAATGCCTATTCAATAATTATGAAAAAAAATGGAGAGAGTGGATCACCTTGTCTAACACCTTGTGTGCTACTAATTAGGACATAGAAAGCAACCCCTCTAATGCATTGCATGATCCATTTGCACCATTTTTGACAAAAATTGAAAGCCAATAGAACTTTGTGAAGGAAGTTCCATTTTAGCTTGTCGTTAACCTTCATCATATCTAGTTTCCCTATACAAGAAGGTATTTTATGTTGCTTAATAGAGTGTAACTTCATGAGCTAACATTTGACCTTCGATTGGTTTTGTTCCAAGCACAAACCCACCTTGTTGGACTAAGATGAATTTAGGAATTAATGGCTGCAATAGGTAAATTGCCTATGTGAAGATTTTGTAAATAGCGTTACATAGGGCAATAGGTCTAAAAATTCAAAAGAATTAGGTTGGTTAACCTTCTTAATTAGAGAAATATTGGTGGCATTAAAATGACTTACCATAACACAATTCTTTCTAGATTCCTCCATAGCTAGCACGAGATCAAAGTTTATTACATCCCATGCCTTTTGAAAAAAAATAGCTATAAATCCATGTGGTCTAGGAACTTTTTCTGATGGGAGGGAGAAGACCACATCTTTTGTTTCTTTAGTGGTGAATGAATTTATGAGATGCATATTATCCCAGGGAGTAAGAAGGGATGGGATTGGTTTTAGAATTTCAAAATCAAAGTTTCCTAAAGGGGCTAGGGAGTGTGGTGCTAAAAGACTTGTGAAGAATCTTAGTCCTTTCGCTTTATTTCCCTCAACATGTGATATAAAGTCTCCTATGTTAGCATGGTGGATAGAGAAGATGGTATTAGTTGCCTTTTTATTTTTCTTCCTTATGGAAGAAGGTTGTGTGGTTGTCCCCATGTCTTTCTTGACTTTCCCTCCAAGTATACCTCCTCTCATTTTTGAAGCTCTTTCCAATATTGTTGCAATGTTTTCTGCCAGTCATACATTTTTGAAGATAACCCATGTTGAGTGATAAATGAGTGGATCTATTCTAACTCTGATTAAACAACAAATTTTTGGTGAAAATTATTCTTAAACACATCCCAATTCCAGATAATTATGTTCTTGTTAAGATTTTGCATCTTCATGATGTGGATGTGGATGTTTGAACCACATTTTCTCTAGCTTGGATGAAGAACCTTTGTTCACTTTGATGTTTGAAGTTGAAAAAACCAATGAAATTGGGCAGTGATCTGATGATAGGAAAGGAAGAATGTGAGATTCAAACTACATATTAGAGGTTTCCTAGGAATCAAAAATCAAGAAATGATCCAATCTTTCAGCAATTTCATGAAAGCCTTTCCTTTTTTTGTCCATGTGAAGTAACCAATCTTTCAGCAATTTCATGAAAGCCTTTCCTTTTTTTGTCCATGTGAAGTAACCATTTGAGGGACAAATATCAACTAGAGTATTATCTTGAATAAACAATGAAAAGTCATTCATCACTACCTGGGGGATGGGGGAGATGCCTCCTTGCTTCACTTCAGGGGAGAGGATAACATTGAAGTTACCATCGAGAATATAATTATGAATTGAAATAGCTAGAGCATCCCACAATTTAGCTTTTGCTTCAGTGAATGTAGGACCGTATATGTATCAAGCATGAATTATTTGTCAAACAAGGAGACTTGCACCAATCGTCAATGAAAATGTGAGTGAATGTGAGTGATTTTTACTATCTTGGGGTTTGATAGAACTGTCAAACCCCTAGAAGCACCTTGAGTTGATGATGAGCAAAATTTCCCTTTTTTCTATATAGAAAAAAACATCTTGAGAGAATCGAGTAGATAGCTTTATTTCCTATAGGAGGACAATTATGCATGCCCTGCTTGCATCAATTTTTCCTTTGATGGAGGCATTCATGCTTATGACATTCCAAGAAATGATCTTCATAGTCCTCGAAGAGAGCTCCTCGTATGCTTGCTAGTAGAAAGACCACAAGTCTTTTTCCTCCAACTATTCTAAAATGCACAAAATTTTGAGAAGCTTCTTCCTTCTCTTCTTGATGCCCAAAATAGTAGAAGGTGTTTTTTGGGAGGGTTGAGAGGCTTTAGCTATTTTCTTCTTTTCACCATGTTTCTTTAGTGCCAGAGGGACAAAAGGTATCTATGCTAGAGATAATGATGTAGAGAAAGAAAAATGAACTTGATCTGTAGCAGAAAAGTGATCAAAAGAATTATCTAGAGTGTATTCTGCACATGGAGACAATGGAAGAGAAGGCCGAGAACTTTATTACAATGTATTAATAAATAAATAAATAATATTTTAATCAATATTAATATACCCTATTCCACTTCCAACCAAACATCCCTCTAGGAAGGCCCTTTCTCTTCTTTTTTCCTCTAATTTTATTAATGTTTTGTTGTTTTTAGTAGTATTTGTTGGTTTTCAATAGTCTTTTTTAGTTTTTGTACAAAACAATGAATTTATATGATACATTTATTTACTAAATTGTATAATGTAAAAAATATAAGTTTCATATGTGTATTTATATATTTCATGTATTCAGTACATAAAGATGTAATTTTTATTTTGGTTTTTTTTCCTTCTAAAAATGTAAAAACCACATGCATGCATTTCACTCAATGACACAATATATAAGCAATAAAGCAATCTAGAATACCAAACTTTAATTGTTTTAACTTGGCATTAAAACCCTAAATAAATAACTCATCTTAGAAATAGTAAACGACTAACTTTAAATATAGATATTGTAAGCCAATAACATAAAATAAAAACTATATAGAAACTTAACATATGTGGAATAAATATTTTATATGTACATCAACCATATACAAAGTTTAAAAAATAACATTTAAAATAGAATCCCAAAAATAAAATTTAAAATAGAATCCCTAAACCCTCATTCTTAGGTTGTAAATAATGCAAATTAAACCAACCATTAGATCTCAAGATTTAAAAAAATAAAAAATCTTAGGGGCTATAGAGGCTCTATATTGTTGAAATAAGGTACATTTGTACTTAAGACCCCTTATGGATCCCATAGAGTGAGAGAGCGAGAGAGAGAGAGAGTCTATTAACCATAATTTTTTTAATAAAAAAAAAAAAAAGCTAATTAAGTAGGAGTCCTATTTTCTCTAAATTAGAACCTACTCCTTAATTATGTACCTTGATTAATCACTTGCATAATTAATGAAAACCATCAAAATCTAGAATTAAGCATTTAGTTATTATTAATTACTAAGACTATTTAATTAAATCAATCTCACTAAATCCACTTGGGTAAAGTAATTAACTAAATGGAATTGATAAAAGTTCCTAAATTACAACTACTCAGAAAGTAACAATTCAATTGTTAATAGACCAATTGGAATTAGCACATATAGTTTCACTTAAAATGGACCACTTAGAGTTAAGTTTAATCACTTAGTAAGAATCAATCTACACCAGTCATGTTTCATCTCAATTTCTATAAAAGGAATGAATTTTGGGCTTATTTGATCCACAATTTTACATACATATCTATATGTTGTCAAAATGATTCACTCACTTTCATTCATAATGTTAGGTTGTTGAATTTCATACTCACCATAGCTTAGTTGAGCAAGTGCACTTAGTTACTTAGCTCATTCACTCATCTTAGGTGTTTTTGATAAAGAGCAATAAGATAGCCTTGTTAGTTCTTTTTCTTTTATTTGCATGATTTGATTATTATGTACTAACAATCTAGTGTTCTATTAAAGTGTGTTGCTGATTTTGCAAGTACACTAACTCACACATACAAACAAGTTGCACCTATAATAATAGAATATTTTAATTGTTGTCTATTATTAACTAGACTAAGATATAACTCAAAGTCTAAATATATAGGAAAATATAACTAGATGTTGATTTCATATCATCTATTCAATCTATAAACTCATTGAGTACAACATAATATATCTATCAATAATTTCATGTGTTGCATGTATACTTTAACATTCTTTTGGAAGCACAAGAATGTCATTCATGTATATTACACATATAAGAGATGCGACATACAAAATATTTAATATTAGATCTAATTATAAGTTAAAAACAAAAATACTACTCCACTTAAGGTAGAAAATTTACACTTCTTCATTTTTCCAAAAAAAGTGTTTTATATCCCTCTATTGATGGTTTTTAGTAGTTTTAGTAGTATTTATTGATTTTTAGTTTTTATCAAGAAAACTGAATTTATATGTTAAATTTATTTACTTTAATTGTATAAATGTAAAAAATATAAGTTTCATATTTGTATTCATATCTTTCATGTATTCACTATAGAGAGATAATTTTTATTTTTATTTTTATTTTTAAAAATCACATACATGTATTTCACACAATGAAATAACACATAAAACAATCAAACAATCTAGAATACTAACCTCCTTAAACTAATAATAATTTGAAATTATAACCCTAAACAAATAAATTATAGTAGAAACCCTAAACAACAAATTTTTAATATAGAAATTGTAAGATAATAAAATACAAAAAAAATTCTCAAGAAACTTAAGACATAGAATATATATCCTATATATATCAACTATATACAAAATAAATGAATAACTTTTAAAATAAAATTTCTAAACCTTCCACTATCTTGAAATTAAGTATAAACCACTAGTCATGAAGACTCTTCACACCCTTAACCATAAACCGTATCCATCACTATCTTAAGATTTTAAAATATATCTTAGAGGTTATAAAGACTCTATATTGTTGAAATTAAGGTATATAGTAGCTGCACATTATTCTTTTATTAATGAAGCATTTTGTGGGTCTCAGATCTGTGTAGACCTTTAATGGTTGGTTTCCTTTTGCTAGTTTTAATATATTTTAAAAATGTCAGGTTGTTGATGGGCATATTTTGAAACATTCACACACTAGGAAACAAATTAAACAAAGAATGTTTAATCTTTCAAAACATATGCATCTACCATATGTGATGTTATATTACCACTATCTCATTTATTTTGCCATTTCATAGTAAACAACTATCCAAAAAGTTGTCTAGTTGCAACTCTTCCTCACCACATCTGTGTTGATGAATGCTTCCACTATTGTTCATATCCTATGTGTTTAGAATTTGGAGCCATGTATGTATTGCCAAACCAAGTGGATTTAGTGGTGGAATGATGCCATTATTAGAACTGTTTGCTTTCTACACATCTATGGAATGCAGTTGGCAGTTTTCAAAAGGTGGTCTTATGAATCCACTACTTCTATGCCCAAAAAAGCTTCTAAGGCTCTCACCCTTAATACTTTTGATGGTGATTTTCAAATTCAACTTGCCAAACTTTGCCATGACAAATAGGTTGTAGATAATTATGTCGCTCGAGGAGCTCAATTCAAAGCTTGACTCCTTTGGTTGGATGTTGGCAATAAATCTTTGAAGAAGTTCTTCTAGGCTCTTTGAGCCTATCATAGCAATTTTGGGATTAAAAAAGTCAAACAAGGCACTTCTGTTCTCTCCAGTCTCCCTGACATATTGCAAGCATTTGTTCATCACTATGAGAACACTTTTTCTTCGTAGGCAAATTTGGTTGCTCAGGAGGAAGCTCTTAGAAAGTTTATTTTTGTTACTCGAAAATACCTAATAGTTGAGCAACATGATTTCTGTGAGCAACTTCTTACCCTTCAAGACCTTGAAGAGGCAATTTTCTCCATGGCAGATGATAAGTTCCCCAAGTGTGATGGGTTTCCTTGTGAATTTTACAAACACCTCTCGGAGCATGTTGGTCTTGATCTACACAAAGTTTATCTTGAAGCTTATCATTCTAAACATCTAGGAGCTATTATCAACAAAGGAAACATTAAATTCATATCTAAAGCTAGAGATCTTAAGGATATTTGCAATTGGTGGCCCATTACCCTTCTGAATGTGTCATATAGGATTATTGCTAGGCAATTTCTCTCAAAATTTGCCATTTCCTCCCTTTAATTGTGTGGCCTAAGAAAACTGACTTTATCAAGTCCATATATATTCTTGACAACATTATTGCTATTTGGGAAGGAATGGAGTGGGTTCACAAGTCCAAGCAGCTAGCTATTTTTTTGAAAATAGATTTTACAAAAGTCTATGATCGAATTGAATGGCCTTTCATTTTGGCTATGCTTTGGGCTCTTGGTTTTTGTCCCAACTTTCTATAGTCCATTGAGATGCTCTTTCAAGATGCTAATGTCTGCATTACCATCAATAACTCCCAATCTGATGCCTTTGGGCTTTTTTCTTCCATCTGTAAACACCTAAATTTGATTACACCACTTTGGTAATCTAATTTAGCCATATCTAAAGGCATCATTAATTAAATTCTTATTTAATTAATCCTTTGCCATCCCCTAGCTAATTAATCTAATTAATCATCTATAGTCCTAATTGATAAATCAAATAACCTATCATTTATCAATTAAATCCTATTTTCCTATCTAATTCCAAAATCTCCATTTATTAAATAAATCTATTTGATAAATAAATCCCTCAAATCTAAAAGCCCCTAACTTATCCCTAATCCTCCATTTAGCCTATTCCACCCCATCCACCCATACTAACCAAGCTTAGCCACTAACTCACCCAACCTCATTAATGCCATCCACTTGCACACTCTAACATCCCTAATCTAATCCTAAACCCAAGCCTAATCCACCCCCTAATGTTGTCACATTCCCTAAACAAGTTTAAGACTTTCCTAAACCAAATCAAAGTCCCCTCTCCAAAATATCCCAACTACCAAGCCATGAGTGCTCTTACAAACCATAAAAGACTCTTACAAGCCCACTCATGACTCTTACATCCCTCTTCCATACTCAATCTCCCTCATCATGCCTTTAACCAACCCCTTATCCTACCCTCTCACACTCATCCTCCTTGTGACAAGTGTCATCTTCCCATTGGTGCTAAACAAGCACAATCCATGTGCTCCCCTTTGAGTGCATCTTAGCCCTCCTTAACCATCTCTCCATCCTTGCATCTAAGCCATCCAACCCTCAAGCCCTTAGCCTATAAATTGAATCCCCTTCCAAGCCATTTTATCACAATCCTTGAGCTAAAGTTACCATGCTGTTTTAAAAACTAAAGTCATCAATCTTAACCTTATAATGCCAAATTGAGAGCTCACAAGGCTACCAATTTTCCATTACCCATCTCCACCATTGAATCAATTGGGTGAGCAATTGAGCATACATCCACATCAAAGGACACATCTACAAAATCAAGGAAGCATGAAGTGTTTTCTCTTTTAAGGTTTGCATTTCTTGTTTGCTTTTCTTTGTCTAAACTTATATGTGAATTTAGTTTTAGTTTGTGAATGTTTACTTTAATGTTAATGTTCTTTGCACACTAAATCTTGTTCTACATTTTGGCACGCCTGGTGGGACCCCACATTTGGGTCTATCTAATCATGTTTTGGGTTTTTCTTTTTTTGTTATGACAAACTAACCGAGTCTAACATGGTTTTCTTTTGTGTTCTTGCAAAAGGTTTGCTAATATTTTTGTAGGTATGCAGGTTCCTCATTCAAAATTGTGCTCCCGGCTATATAAGCAGTTTTGATCCAGTCAACATTTTTTTTTGCATCCCCACAACTCTAGGAGTGCGATCTCGCGACGTGGGAATGCTGCTATTTCACTGGCGAGAACGTGAACCCGCGATAGTGAGTTCATAGTTTAACACCAGACATCAGCCACATGCCTTAAAATCTTCTCTGCATCCTCGCTGGCCAATATCTTCGCGGGACCGTCATTCTTGTTCGCAGTAATGCTCCTCTTTCCTGCAGGATAGTCATTTCCGCTTGCAGTAACGCTCCTATTTCCTATGAGATTGTCATTCTCGCTTGCGAGAATGCTCATTTTTTTAAAATTGTTGTTTAAAAATTGTAAAACTTTATCATTTGCGGGACTATCATTCCCGCGTTGCAGGAACATTGTACGATTGTAAACGAACAGGATCGCTCTGTTCAAAATGAGCTCCTTGGTTTTTTTTTTTTTTTCACCAATTTTTTTTGGCATTCCCATGGCTTGGTCAACCTATGAGAATGCATCGTCGCGAAGAAAACTCCAGCGAGATTGCATTTTCCCTGTGGGATCGTTGCTTAGACTCGCGGGTTCGCTGTGCTAAGCACTTGGTTCAAATTTTTGACATTTTTTGGTGCATGTTTTTATTCTAACTGGTTTTTTGTAGGTTTTATCATCATAATCATAATCATATTTTACAAAAAAAAAAAAAAAGAGTATAAATCAAAATTTGACTTTTAGTGGTTCCATAGGAAATAGACCATTCTAAGCATTTTTACGCATATAAAAAATAATCGAAAAAGTTAAATTTTTTTTCCCCATAGTTAAGCTTTGATTTTGGGATTTTTTGGGTGACTAATCAAATTTCTTTTTGTAACATTGCAGGTTGGAGCAAACAAAACTAATCATGTTTTTCCTTTGAATGAATGTTGCTCAAACATAATCTTGAATGCCATGGATTAAAATCAACCTTTCTTGGAATGCATACTTAAAACAAACAAACTCAATCTTGAATGCAAAGGATCAATGAATCAATACAATATCTCACACTTCAATTTTTGGGCATAAAAAGAATCCACATTTTAGAAATCTTCTAAGATACAAAAACTAATTAAAAACACTTTGAGTGAGTTTGTAGTTGGACTCACCCTCTTTAATCACCCATCAATTTAACCATTGGTTGTAATCTTAGTGCCATCTATGGGGATGGGTCCACCTAAGAGGGTGTTAAGTGCTCCACAAAGATCAAACTTCACTTACTTGTGTTTTTATTAGTTTTTCTAACTTAGAAAATTCTTTGAATGCACATTAGGCCCGCTAACAATTCATTTGAGCATTAAAAATTGAACAAATCAATTGACATGGAGGGCCTCCGGGCGCGTGCTTGAAATTGAGTTTCACACATCTTTGTTTTGGGCTTAAAACAAACTCACACTCAATCTTGAATGCCTTAAAGAAAATCAATCAAAACTTGACATGGAGGGCCTCCGGGTGCGCAAGTTTTCTTTTTATTGACCCTAACTCTTCTTCTTGCTTGCATTCTTCGATCGATTTTACTTTTGTTGGTGCATTTCAAGTTGGAATTGAACATTTGCATCTTAAACATGAGTGCTTGCAAAGTCTAGATTAGAAAACTTAAGCATCAGTTGGAAAAGAATTATGTCTTTTAGCCCAAGATCATCCAAGTCTTCTCTCCCCTTGACTTTTGAGGCCATCTTGGGTGCATAAGATTAGGATCCAAAATCTTGTTTAAATTTTTAGGAGGCCTTCTTGGGGTTTTCATCACCCCTTGGGACAACCTCAACTCTAGCATTTCGACAGAGTATAAAAGTTGAGAGGTGAAATCGAAAGACACCTCTCTTGGGATCAAGATTTTTTCACTCGAGCTAAGCCCCAAGGAAGTTTATACCCTTGAGAAGTGAAAGAGGAGAAGTGGGTTACCGCTCCTCTCGGCTGTGTGACATCTTTTTGGTTTCATCTACAGATTTGGGCCTCACGTACCTTGGGTATATCGAGGACTCCCTAGCTAAACCAACTGTCAGCCTTGCAGACAACCATCTAAGATGTTAATGTGTTTGAAGTGACTGATCGAAACATTTGTAGAACATACACACTCCTTGGCGCAAGTATCACATTCTGAGAATCACAAACTTCTATCTGGTTGTTCCTATCTATTGCTTGATTTTTTTTTACTTGTTAAAATGAATGTTTGCCAAACTTGGTCAATCCTAGCTTAGGGAACACTTAGCGTAGTCATTGCCTATTTTAGAGTCAAACGAGTTGAAGAAAAATAACCAAAAATCTCCCCAAAGCCAAGCAGAATTGAATTTATGTTGGAACAACCCAAACCCAAACAAAAGTTTCACAAAGTCAAACTCAAGCCATCTCAGGTATACCAAGAAATTTTGGAAAAAAGAAAGGAAATAACACCAAGCCCTTGAATTGCCAAACTCCAAAAAGCAGAAGAAAAAGTTGCCGACGAAGCCCTTTAAGAAGCTTGGTTGGATCGCACTATCAAATTTAGCCAACACCTAGGAGTTAACCCTGCTTATTCCTTACCAACTAGGCATGATTTCTATGATTAGACCCCTTTGTTTCTCCTCATCTTCTTGCATAAATTGCACTTCAGAGTCATCTTTTTAGGAAAGCCAGCCATTCTAGGTCATCCCCTTAAGCATTTTAGCTCATCCATCTCATTTAGAACCAACAACCATCTAGCCAGCAATCAAAAAAAAAAAAAAAAGACATTTGCATCCAAGCCTTCAAAATTGTTGTCACATTGCCAGAAGTTGCCATTCCTACCATCTTGCAAATCCACCAATCTCACCAAGGTTATCCCTTTGACAAAGCTTTTTCTAGGGTAATCTAGCTTTGTCACTTGTTATCCCTCATCACCTTGAGCTAAAGGTTGGGATCCACAAGTGGTCAATCTTGTGTTCTTCCTAAAGGATCATCAGTCTATACTTAAGTTGACACAATCACCACCAAGCTTGCACATAGGAAAGCAGACCTTTCATGCTTTGGAAACATATCTTTGAAGTTAGAATCCCCAACCCAATCCTCCTTAGGTTTTGTCATATAGCTTTGCCTCAACCTAGGAAATCATTTGCATAGAAAAGCCTTCCACTTTTTGCATCCACTAGCATTGTTGCATCTCATCCGTAGGAGTGTTTTCATGCCACCCATCACTCATTTAGCCAAGAAGAAGAAAGAAACAATGGAGCCCTATCATTTGGATCAAAAAACATCACTCCCCTTGAGCACTCAACCATCCTCTAGCCGAGAGAACACTATACCATCACCTACTGACATTGAAGCTTTCATGAACCAACCAGGAAATGCAGTATTGGTGAATGTCATTATAGACAAGAACAAAGAAACAATCATGGCTAACTTTTGAAGGGACAATATAGGAGCCTTCGACTTTGGAAGACCTCCTCCATTATCAGATCCATCTCACCTGTTGTTTGGGCAGCTGCCACCACCCATAGGCTCTTATGATTCAAATTATCCTCAATATGTGCCAAAAAAAGAGCCTCAAGCCAATCCTTTTGATTCAACAGACCCAAACATACCATCCTCCACCCAAGTTGAAATCTCCATTCCGCAAGCCAACCCAGCCACCACCACTCCATCCTTGGTTCATACCTCTCCACTCCAAACTATCTTTTCCCAAAGCACCTCACCATTCACTACCTTCACTATTGCTGCTGCTCTCCAACCCAGCCTTCCAAATCCACCCATCTCCCAAATCAGTGCTAGCATCTTTGGCCAACCTCAATAATATACAATAGGAATGCCATGTATGGGGCCAAGTAATCAACCTTTCATCACCCCCAGCCTATTCACCATAGTCCAAAGCACAATTCCATCATTTCCATTAGGTCCTTGGAGCTCAGTGCCATCAGCCACAAATCTACAAGCTACTACCCTCACTCCACAAAGCTATCAAACTCCAAAAGCTACCACCAATGTTCTGCCAAGCTCTCAAGTGACACAAGCTCCTGCCACCACTCTACCAAGCTTTCAAATCCAGCCACCAAGCTATCAAACCCCATCAGTTCCATTCCCAAGCTTTCAATTCTTGCCACCTCCACCACCAACTAATCTATTACCTCCTATTACCAACTACTTTTCAATGCCACTTCTTGGAGGTAATCCACCACCCCAGCCAACCACCAATTATTTGCAGATACCATTGCAAATGGGGGCGCAACCCACATATTTTGGTCAAACTCCTCAAATCCAAAGTCACATTCCACAAGCTCTCCAATCCTTTCCCCAAGCTTCACAACCATATTATACCTTACCTCCACAAAGCAATCCAAATCCCATATCAACAACAAGCCTCGTAGCACATGCAACAATATGTGCCACCTCCACCTCAGCAACCTGTCATCCACCATGCAATTGCCCAAACAATGTACAATCCATATCAGAAAATTCCTCATAGCCATCCATATTCAGTGGCCCCATCTAGCACATACCTACCTCAAGGCACTCCTACATTGGGGGCACCCCAGCCATCACCCATCAATTCAGAATGGGAACAAATGAAGACAGCTCTGAAAGCCATCCAAGAAGGGAATGATCCGAAGACATTCAAGTTTGAGACTGTGTCTCCTTATCCATTTGATAGAGCCATTACTATGACTCCATTCCCCAAGCATTTTGAGATACCTAAATTTGAAAAATTTAGAGGAAAAGGAGACCCAGTCACCCCCATCAAAGAATTTTACATGCACTGCCAAGAAGTGGCATACAATGATGTCTTCCTCTTACGCCTCTTTCCCAAAAGCTTGGCCAGGCCAGCTCTTGAATGGTTTTATAGAATCCCATATGGCACAATTAAAAACTTTGCTGAATTGTCTGAGGCATTTGTAGCCCAATATGCCCATCTTGTTGAAACAGAGTTACCAGTAGAAGGTGGAGAAAGCCTTTCCAAATACCTACAAAGATGGCAAACCCTTACCACCCGCATATCCTATACCTTGCCAGAGCGCCATGTGGTGAAAATTTTTATTGATAATGCCCATCCTAGCTTGGATCACCACATGACCATGAACTATTTGCAGACCTATAAAGATATCAAAGAGAAAGGAATGATCTTGAGCAAGGATTCATTAAAGATGGTGTGGTCAAAATTTACAAAGAGGCCAACCAAAGTCAATCACATTCCAATGACAAGTTTAGGTATTGGAACAAAAACAAGCACGTTGCAATATATGGGGTTACTGATACGAGACATGTGAATGTTGTTGGGCCTTCGCAAAATCAGCCCAACCCACCATATCAACCAAACAACTAACAAGCTATCAACTACCAACAATAGAATCACCAGAGCTATCAAAGCCACAATCCAGGACCCAACTTTCAAGGGTCTAGCAATCAAGCTAATGCCATCAATGTCGCTGTAGGACAAAAGCCCAAGTTCCAACCTGCACCTAGAAACTATACACCCCTTGGTGAGCCATTGGATGTCATTTTTGAAAAATTGACCAAGGAAAACCTCATCAGATTTCCTCCTACCTAGCAAATTGATCCAGGCCAATCCAAAGCTGCATGGTACAAAGATAATGAGTACTGCAAATTTCATAGGGTAAAAGGTCACACCACCCTCAGATGCATGAAACTGAAAGATTATGTGCAAGACCTCATTGATCAGAAAGAAATCACAGCTGGAGCACAAACCTCTCCCAATGTAGGCTTGCAAATCTATCAAAATGCTTTTCCTCCTCACAAAAACCAAAATCCTGGAAAAGCACCTATCAAAAACAACAACAAAAACACCAACAACTGCCATCCAAACCAATAGCATGGGAAGAACACTGACCACACTTCATCCTATATAGACTATGGTAGCCTTATAGGTTGTATATCTGAGAAAGAGCCTTCTGTCAATGTTATCAATATCCGAGGACTAGATAATGAGTGTGCAATCACCACTCGAAGAGCACGATTTAACATCATAGGCCCACCAGTTTCATTAGCACCATCAACTCCATAAAAAATTTGGTACAATATCTTGGAACACCTTGGGAACATGCCAACCCAAATCTCCATTTTAGACCTTCTCCACACTAGTCCTGTGTACAAAAACATCCTTGACAGTGCTCTCATAGAATCCCATGTCCCTTTAGATATCAACGCTACTAATTTTGGTAATCTTGTTGGACACCTTTCATCCTCATGTGCACTATCATTCAAACCCACTAACATACCCTTGGTCGAGCCAGATCACACCCTCCCGCTTTGCATAGCCATCATGGTATCAAATTTTTTTGTAAAAAGAGTAATGATAGATAATGGATCAACCTTGAATATTTGCACCCTAAAATTTATAAAACAAGCTAGGTATACTGAGGTAGATATCATCAGTGAAGTTATCACCATCAAAGCTTATGACAACTTAGAAAGAACCACAAAAGGAACTATTTTGCTGCTAATCAAGGTTGGGCCAGTTATCCAAGAAACACTTTACCATGTTATTGATCTAAACCTACCATTTAACATCCTCCTCGATTGCCCATGGATTCATGCCATGAAAGCCGTTCCATCCACTTACCATCAGTGCATCAAATTTTTGCATCAAGGCACTAAGGTAACCATCCATGCCGATCCAGAACCCTTTGCTTATTGCAATGCGGTTGAAGCTTCATCTACAAACCATTGCCCTAGAATTGATATCGGCACAACCATCACTAGCTCATCCCACACTTGTAATGCCCCATAAACCATCCTTGCCTCCACCCTATCTATTGTGAAGATCAATAACAAAGGCTGTGGAGAGTATAGTCTATCAAATGCATTTGCTGACGAGGCACTCCCACTTGATCCACATGCCCATGGATGACTGACATATCACAAAGCTAAGGAGATTCCACCTCCTCGATACAAATAGTTTGGCCCAACAATCTTTGTATCCTCAAAAATTCCTCTTCATGAGGAGCTCACTCCAGATATCAACAATTGGTTACATAAGGATGCACCTCTAAGAAATCAAGCACGCCTTGATCACTTCAACCAGAAGTATCCCCAAGAACATAAGCTCATCACTAACAAATGGAACTATCGAGGTGGTGGTCTAGGACCAGAAGAAAGAGGCATGCAGTGCCCCATCAAAGCACACAAGTGGGAAACAAAGTCAGGTCTTGGCTTTGGTATACCCACAACTGGGGGCACCAATGTGAATGGCCACACTTTTTTGAACATTCACTGCAACCTTGTCGAAATTGAAGACATTCTTGAGGAAGTTGAAAAGAAAGCCTATGACGATATCCCAGACCAAATCTTCCTAGGAGACTCTGTTCTCCGAGAACTATCCATCCATCTCACTGACCTACCACTTGCCCATCCACAACTCATAGATTGGGACCAACCAAGCGTCATACACATTGATGAATTCAGATTAGAGGAAGTGCTTCTAAGATTTATGGGAGCTGAAACACCTCACAAGAAAACAAAGACAGATTCTGCCTGTATCTATAAGCTAGATCCCAAGGGGCATTTTGGAGAAAATCCCCAACCTAGTTCTGATACACCCAAAACTAGAACTAAGGTGAATCCAGGACTAGCTAAGGTAGTGAAGAGAGCTCCTCAACAAGAAAATCCAAAATCACAAGCAGAAAATGAGGATTTAGCACTGCCTCCTCAAGATAATTGACCACAGTTGTCTTCCATTCTAATTGAGGATACTAGAGAAGTCAACATCGGTTCTTTAGAGATCCCCAAACTTGTTCACATTACTGCATCCCTATCACAAGACCAAGCCGACCTCCTCTTTGAGGTCTTAAGAGAGAACATTGGCCAATTTGCATGGTCATATCAGGACATGCTATGACTTGATCCAAAGCTTGTAGTTCATCATCTTGTAGTCGATCCAAAGATCAAGCCCGTAAGAAAAAAGCTTAAGAAAATGCACCCCAAGGTGGCATTACTGGTCAAAGCTGAATTAGAAAGAATGTTAGCTGCTAAGGTTATCTGACCTATCAACTACTCAGAGTGGATCTCCAACATGGTCCTCATCACTAAACCTTCTGGTGACATCATAATCTGCACTGATTTCAGAGATCTTAACAAAGCTTGTCTAAAAGATGATTTTCCCCTGCCCAACATAGATATGATTGTAGATCTTACAGCTAGACATAAAATTTTGTCCCTTATGGATGGATTTTCTGGGTATAATCAAATCAAGATTGCAGAAGAGGATCAACATAAGATAGCATTCACTACCCCTTGGGGAACCTTTTTCTACAACATGATGCCTTTTGGACTAAAGAATGCAGGGGCTACCTATCAAAGAGCTATGACAACCATTTTTCATGATCTCATCCATAGCATTTTGGAGGATTATGTAGATGATATCTTGGTCAAATCTCATAGCTTCATAGATCATCTTGCTGACCTAGAGAAAGTCTTTGGCCAAATATCATCTAATGTTGAATCCCAAGAAGTGTGTCTTTGGGGTCACATCTAGCATGCTTCTAGGCTTTATAGTTTCTAAACGAGGTATAGAGATCGACCCCAAGAAGTTCAAGGCTATCTTAGACATGCCTCCTCCCCAGACACTGCGACAGATTTTCTCTCTTCAGGGAAAGCTTCAATCCGTCCGATGCTTCATCTCCCAACTTGCAGATAAGTGTACACCATTTGCACATTTACTGAAGAAGGATGAGAACTTCAAGTGGGATCCTTTATGTCAGCGCAGCTTCGATCAGCTCAAGCAGTATCTCACCAATCCCCCTATCTTGGTTCCACCAGTTCTTGGTTTTCCCCTGATTTTGTACATATTAGCAACACCTACTGCTCTAGGGGCACTTCTAGCATAGCTCGATGAATATGACAGAGAAAGAGCCATCTACTACATCAGTAGAACCCTAGTTGGTTATGAACTCAATTACATCCCTATGGAAAAAGCTTGTTTGGCAGTTGTTTTCTCAACTCAAAAGCTTCGCCACTACATGCTAAGTCATACCATCCAACTAGTCTCCAAGATTGACCCTCTCAAGTATATGCTCTCCAGAACAACACTTACAGGCTATTTGGCTAAATGGGTTATGCTCCTTAGCAAATTTGACATCCAGTATGTGGACAAAAAGGAAATCAAAGGGCAAGCTATAGCAGATCACCTAGCTGATGCACCTCTAGTAGATACATATCCTTTGATCATAGAATTTCTAGATGAACATATCTGTCTAATTGAAGAACAGCCCCCATGGAAACTTTATTTTGATGGCTCATACACATCTCATGGATCAGGGGTAGGAATATTGTTGGTTACACCTCAGGGAGATTACATTCCAAAAGCCTTCAAGCTACAATTCCCTAGCACCAACAATATAGCAAAATATGAAGC
This sequence comes from Cupressus sempervirens, assembly GCA_028749045.1. Lineage (NCBI taxonomy): Eukaryota > Viridiplantae > Streptophyta > Pinopsida > Cupressales > Cupressaceae > Cupressus > Cupressus sempervirens. The sequence continues at coordinate 216,920,906 of CM053792.1, forward strand.
TCGTAGTAGGATTAAAGATAGCTGTAGAATGGAACATCACTGAGTTACAAATCTTTGGTGATTCTCAACTCATCATCAAGAAAGTCCTAAATGAATATCAAACCAAAGATGAAAAGCTATTACCCTACAAAGAGCTAGTTGATTAGCTAACCCAACATTTTACAAAGCTTCAGTTTACACAAGTGCCTCGAATGTAGAACAAAGTAGTAGACACTATGGCTACTATCAGCTTGCTCTTGGAAATTCCCCAAGCAGCTACATAGTATGAGTTTTTAGTCAAGCAGCTCCTCACACCCGCCTATTCGAATAAGGATTCAAACCGTGTTTGTATCTTGGTTGGTCCCCAATCCCCTTGGTACCATGAGATTCATGCTTACCTTAATGATGGTATCATATCCCCTCACCTCACATGCACCCAACACTAGAACCTCATCCAAAAATCATCCTGCTATGTTATCATAGCCAATACCCTATATCGTCGAGGTTATCACGATACTGTCTCTCGATGTTTAGACCAAAATGAGGCCGCAATGGTGTTAAAAGAAGTACACTCCGGACTTTGCAGTGCCGACATGAGTGGTATAGTCCTAGCATGAAAAATCCTTAGAGTAGGCTACTATTGGCCTACCATTGAAGAAGACTCCTATGAATTTGTCAGAAAGTGTCTCCCATGTCAGTAGCATGCAAATCTTGTGCACGCTCTAGCACAAGATCTACAGCCTATTGCACCACCTTGGCCTTTCGCTTGTTGGGGCCTTGATCTAGTTGGAACTATCACACCCCTCTCATCTGATGGACATAAATGGATAATAACCACTACAAACTATTTCACTAAGTGGGTGGAAGCAATCCCCCTAGTCTCAGCTACAAGAGTTCAGGTCTCCAAGTTCATCTTGTACCACATTGTTTGCCGCTTCGGCATCCCATCCACCATCTTCACCAACCACGGAGGTAACTTTGAAAATCTCAACATGGAAGAATTGTGTACTTCCCTCTACATCCATCATCACTTTTCTAGCCCATATTTCCCACAAGGTAATCGCCAGGCAGAGGCAACTAATAAAACCCTCCTCAAAATCTTAAAGAAAGTTGTTAATGACTCCAGCCATGATTGGCACCTACAAATAAATCCAGCCCTATGGGCCTATCGAACCTACTTTCATACATCCACAAGAACAACTTCATACTCCCTAGTCTATGGTGCCAAAGCGGTACTACCCATAGAGGTTGAACTTCCCTCATTGTGCATATCTTTGCGAGGGCAAATATCAGATGAAGAATATAGAGTAGCTCGGCTCGCCCAGCTAGATCTCTTAGATGAGAAGCGACAACAAGCTTATGATCATCTCACAGTCTATCAAACTCGTCTCAAAAGGAATTTCAACAAGAAGGTGCTTCCATGACACTTTCAGCCGGGCGACATGGTCCTCAAAGAAAACATGGAAGTCCAAGTAGATCAAGAAAAGAAAGGTAATTTTGAACCTACATGGCTTGGTCCTTATTTTGTCACTACATCCTTTGGCTCTGGAGCCTATCAGCTATCTACACTAGAAGGAGAAATCTTGAATGATCCTACTAATATCATTCATCTCAAGAAGTTCTATGCTTAAAGATCCTTGGTATACCCAGCTTTTGAAAAATACAAAAAAAATAGTAAAGAGATATAAGCATCCAATAGTGAAAACTTGGCAATTCAAGTGCCTTGGATAGGTACCTTGGTGAAAACCTGGTAATTCAAGTGCCTCGTGTACTAAGACTAATCCATTATCTATCACTATCCTATCCCTCACCCATTCCACCCACCATCTCATAAAACACCTACTTGTTCCCTTGATGTTCCAACCAAATATCCAAAATCTAATGAAGCTTGTAAATACCTCCTGTAAAACTTGTAAATCTTGTACCCAAGCTTGTAAATCTTGTATCATCCCTTGTATCATAGCTTGTATATCCAAATCTTGTCCAAAGCTTATACCATCTTCCAGCTTGTAAATAATCTTGTATCCTACCTTGTATCCTATCACATGCACACAAAGAACCCCATTTTCACTTAAGCTTTTCGCAAACCATCTACCTATCCACCTATCAACTATTGCAAACATCCCACCCTTCACAAACATTTCCATCTCACAAAAACCAAAACATGAACAAAACCTTGTACATCTATAACATATTTTTATTCTATCAATTTGTACATCCTCTTTAGCTTAGTACCATTGTATCTATCCAGTACTCATGTTAGTTCGTCCTTGATCAGCATCTTGCACGCATCACACATCTTGGTTAGCTATTCCAATGCATCCTTTAGCTAGATCTCCTGTCACCAAAGTGTTATCCTTCTTAGTTTAGCTTTCCAAATGCATCACTCATCTAGATCCATCAGCATAGGTGCTCTTCGATAGATCCTTGCAGGATATAGCTTTCCTCATGTCTGATCTTGGTCCATTAGTACCTCATCCTACCCATCTCGTTGGCAAATGGCTCTCTTTTGGATTTTCACTTTCTTTTGATTTGGAATCTTCCCTTTTGGATCTTGAAGTATCTTTTCCAAGTAATCTTTTTGTTCCCTCCTCAAGGTTGCCATGATCTCCCATATCATGGTATACTGCAAATGGGGCAATCTGAGAATTAGGTCTTGATCATGTCTTTTTCTTCTTTTCATTTCTGCTTGTGGGTTACCCAGTGACATTTCCACATTGCTTCCTCTGGGGTTCATGTGTGATGTTGGGACAATCCTTGCGTGTTTGTTTTGAGTCAGTTCGTCAATCCTCTGGACGGTTGGTGAAAAGGCCTTGATGTTCTTGGTAACCTTGGCAATTAACTAATAGTTCTATACCAAATCTAGTGCTCAACTACATGGTGGTACTTCTCTTTGAAGTATCCCCCCACTCAAAAAAGCTTCAATGGATTCCCTTCATCTCCATTATCCCCCATCCATCTCTAGCATCTGTCACTCCTCCCCCAGCTTATGCATCAGTATCTCTTTGAATCACTCCTCACCTTTAGCTTTAGGGATCCACAATCCTAGTCTTAGGGATCCACCAATCCAATCAATCCACCAAGCCTCATTTTTCGAGATCCACAATCCTAGTCCTAGGGATCTTTGAAACCCATCTTTCGCCAATCTGACTCTTTGAAATCCTGTTGCATCAACTTTATCGTCCCATCATCCATCTCCCTATCCCAGATTCTTTTTTTATAGTGCTTTGCTCCTTCATCCTCCCCCATAATCTTGGAAAGTCTTAAGCTTGTGCATCTGATTTCCCTTTATCATTCTCTCATAGTGAGAGTTTGAGCTAATTCAACCCCTTCTCTTTGCCAACCTGTGTCTCAGCTCGTCTCGATTTTTTATTTTTTTCAAGAAGCCGTCGAGCCTCATTTTCTCTCCCTGCCGCCTTCTTGAGGGGGCATTTCTAAGTCTAGTCTCTCCTCTTCTTATCTAACATTGGGGCAACCTTGTTGCTAAAAACATCTTCCTCGTGTCGTCTCCATTCAAACTTCTTTGAAATAGTGTTGTCTCAACACTATGTCAAAGAGGGAAAAAATGTAGACACCTAATTTTGATTACACCGCTTTGGTAATATAATTTAGCCATCTCTAAAGGCATCATTAATTAAATTCTTATTTAATTAATCCTAATTAATCTAATTAATCATCTATAGTCCTAATTGATAAATCAAATAACCTATCATTTATCAATTAAATCCTATTCTCCTATCTAATTCCAAAATCTCCATTTATTAAATAAATCTATTTGATAAATAAATCCCTCAAATCTAAAAGCCCCTAACTTATCCCTAATTCTCCATTTAGCCTAATCCACCCTATCCACCCATACTAACCAAGCTTAGCCACTAACTCACCCAACCTCATTAATGCCATCCACTTGCACATCTCTAACATCCCTAATCTAATCTTAAACCCAAGCCTAATCCACCCCCTAATGTTGTCACATTCCCTAAACAAGTTTAAGACTTTCCTAAACCAAATCGAAGTCCCCTCTCCAAAATATCCCAACCACCAAGCCATGAGTGGTCTTAAAAACCATAAAAGACTCTTACAAGCCCACTCATGGCTCTTACATCCCTCTTCCATACTCAATCTCCCTCATCATGCCTTTAACCAACCCCTTATCCTACCCTCTCACACTCATCCTCCTTGTGACAAGTGTCACCTTCCCATTGGTGCTAAACAAGAACAATCCATGTGCTCCCCTTTGAGTGCATCTTAGCCCTCCTTAACCATCTCTCCATCCTTGCATCTAAGCCATCCAACCCTCAAGCCCTTAGCCTATAAATTGAATCCCCTCCCAAGCCATTTCATCATAATCCTTGAGCTAAAGTTACCATGCTATTTTGAGAACTAAAGTCATCAATCTTAACCTAATAATGTCAAATTGAGAGCTCAGAAGGCTACCAATTTTCCATTACCCATCTCCACCATTGAAGCAATTGGCCAAGCAATTGAGCATACATCCACATCAAAGGACACATCTACAAAATCAAAGAAGCATGGAGTGTTTTCTCTTTTGAGGTTTTGCATTTCTTGTTTTCTTTTCTTTGTCTAAACTTATATGTGAATTTAGTTTTAGTTTTTGAATGTTTAGTTTAATGTTAATGTTCTTTGTACACTAAATCTTGTTCTACACCATCAGGCAAGGTTTCTCTTGGGCTCTAACACTTTATGTTCTTGTTTCTAAAGGGTTTGGCTATTTTCTATCCCACTCCATGTCTTCAAGTTTGGTTCATTGCATTTCTTTGCCAGAATACTCTTCCCAATTGTTAAATGGTCATATTTGCTAATCATTCCTTTCTCATTCTTTTGGAGGATGAAGAAAACATCAATAGTGCCTTAAATTGCCTTGATACTTTTTTTCAAGCCTTAGGATCTGCTATTCAATGGCACAAAATACTCTATTATTGCCACTCTTTTTTGCTAGTGCCACCTTGGCTTAACTAGTTTGAATGAAAATGGGTCGCTCATGGGGACATATTCCACTTTCTAGGAATTCCTTTTTCTTTTCAAGAATCACCAATGAACCTATGGAATGTAGTGCTTGCCAAGATTACTAAGAAGTTGGATTATTGGCTTACAAAACTAATTTCTCTTGTGAGAAAATTCCAAATTTTCTTGAAAGTTCTTACAGAAATGCATGTATATTATTCTCCTTGTTGGGCTCCTTCCAAAGCCTCCTACTAGAAATTAGAGTGATTTCTCTGTGATTTTTTCTAGGCCTCTAGTTCTGATCATTATGGCTTTCATAGAGTTGCTTGGAATTTTTGTTGTGTCCCAAAAGATTCTGGAGGCTTTGGCCTTATCTCCACATAGAAGCAAGGCCTTGCTCTATGTGCCAAATGGATTATTCAAGCCATCACTGGGCATGAAGCCTAGAATATTTTTGTTTGGCATTGTATTGTTCTGGATTTCCTATCAACAAGCCTGCATGGAAGGGGATGGCTTTCACACCCTTCTCATCATGCGAGAATTGATGCTCATACATGGCTCTTTTGTTATCAAGAGCATATGGAATGCTTGGGAAGATATTAAGCCTTGGCTTCACTAGTTTGGTGATGAGTTCCATAATGGGCTCTCTTTGAACTAGTAGAACATTTGGTGGTCTCCCCTATTTTCCATCTAGGTTATTCCCCTTGCTAAGACTAAAGGTGCTAATGCTTTGTAATTTTTCAAACAAAGCATCAAAGACTCCTAAAGATATTTTCTCTAGGGTTTCCATGAGTTATAGATCTTGGGAAGATATGCAAGTCCAGTACCATCTTGTCCATGCAGATTGGTAGACTTTTGAGTTATTGCTTTTTGCAATTCTAGGGCACTTAATTCATATAGTGGGTATTCAATCTATTAGACCTTGGTGGACTGATTGGAAGTGGTATCCTACCACTCCTTTCACTAGTTACAAACTAAGTTTGGGTTATAGATGGCTTTCTCCCCATTTGTTGATGGTGGATACACTCAATCAGATATGGCATTTTCAATCTTCTCTTTCTCAATTGAGAAAGCACTTTGACACCATTTGGAGTGCTATTACAGAACTTGAGATTTCCCATTATGCTTGGTTTTTCAATTTTCAAGGTCTTCTCTTTGGGCCTTGGCTCAAGCATATTGGGGTTCTCGATCCTAGATGTCCATTTTGTGGTCAACCAGAGTCCTTCCTACATATTTTCTAGTTTTGTAAACATGCTCAAAATTATTGGCATTAGATTCATGATTTATTTAAGTCCTTTCAGCCTGAACCCTTTTCTTGGTACATGGTTATTTTGGGTGATTCCCCTAGGACCACTTGAAAAATTACCCAAATTTGACATACCTTTAGGATGGAGATTTTGTTCACTCTATGGAAAGATAGAAATGTTATTTTTTTCACTCATAGTTCTCTTGATATTAATATTGTTATGTACACTAAGGCATGCATTTTTAATAATGGAATGATGCAAATTCAAGTGCAAGAAAACAAGGTGGCCTTGGAAGTGGTCCACATTCAAGAACTTCTTAATCATTGGGGAAATGTCCCTTGTATTGTTTTCAGGGTACCTCCAAAAGCCTCGGTTGATACCTCAATACCTAGATGCTATTGCTAGAGGTGCAACTCCTCAGGTTGCCGCTCATAGACTCCATATTCCCAGGGTTCCTACCACCACTCTCCTAGTGATGGTGATGATGGATGGAGGTGCCACTTAGTTTCCCTGCCTCATGGTGGCTTTGGCTAGTCCTTGGCTCCTCCTCCTGGTGCTTGGTGAGTGGTTTCTAAGAAATGGTCTTTTTTCTTGGAGCTAGCTATTTCACCACCATAGGTAGATATGATAGATGCTGACCAGGCCACTGACACTACTGATGTTGCTACTGACCGCTAGATTGTTCCTAGTTCACCTCCCAATCCTAAAGATGATTGTGGCTTTCATGATTGTAATGAACCACCTCCCCCAGTAGGCACTACTTTAGCCGCCTGAGAGTTGCTTTATATGTTTTTTTGATGAATAGTTGATATTTCTGACCTTGGCCATGTGAACTCTTGTAGAGTGATCTTGTATCCCCCGACCCATTTTTCGCATGAATTGTATTGTTAGCATATTGTTTATTAATAGAAAAGGACTATTCATAATAAAAAAAATCATCTGTAATTGTTAATCAATATATAAAGAGCAATGAAGAGTCATTTACAACTAATAACTATGTAAGCATAATGGAATCTCTATTCTCATTGAAACAAAACCCCAAAAAACTAGTATTCAGTTCTATTATAAGTAATCAATGTCCCATTTTTGAAGGACAGATTGCTATTCTATTTTAATAAGTGCAAACATGTCAATGAAGGACGGTGCCATGTCACTTAGCAAAGTCTCAAACTTTTGATATTTCTTATACAAAATATTTCCATAAAATGCTCTAAACTCTAGAAGTTTGAATGGCTTATAGAGACAAGGATCATTTTCATCAACCAATTTGGGTGGAGCATTGATAACAACCTCATCTGAAAAGTAGTAAAATAATGGCAGTGACACAAGAGGAATCTCACAATCTTCCATGATAACTGTAGTGCCCATCTATAGTTCTCTTTTCTATTATATTTACCAAAATCATTTATGCCTATTGCATGCATGTGTTAGTTTCAAGGAGATTGGATTTATAATTATGACATTATTTCATGACTTGGATTACATGTATAGCAATAAATAATTTCATAGTTTATTATATTTCACATGTTGATTGTTGATTATGATTACTAGTGCATTAATAATGCCTTAATGGTTCTTAGTTAATAAATGTAATTTATTTCATAGCAATGTTAGATGATGGTTTAATGATGATTACTTCATATTCATAATGATGCATTATTTTATTTGGGCATTTGATGTTTGACTTATAATTATTATGGTGTTTACCCCATACTTGCATGTGTATGGTGCATGTGTCTGTTTTACTTTTTTATTTGTCATGTTTGATGTGGTTAAGGGAGGGAGTTGTAGTCACCTGCTAGTTGGGATCTACACGATGTACCACTCCCTACCATTTCTTTTTTAGTTTATATATATGTATATACATGTACATGCTCATCTTTTATGTAGAATGTAGGCACTTGGCATCTACTTTCCTGAATTGCTAGGATGAGCATGGCCTATCACAATAACTCAATGGCAAGAATGGGGAGATAATATTTAGGTCCAATCCCAACCATAGCCTAAATACTTGTCTTCCAAGGAGGATTCGTAACTGACTTTCCACCCTTTTTAAAACTTGTGAGTTTATTTTTGTCTATGTTGTTTGATTTTGAGCTTTGGTCTATTTTGGTAATGTTGCTTTATTGTGGATTTTGGTATTTGATTTATTTGGTAAATAATTTAATTATAATATTTGGGTTAATCATATAATTAAATATTATTTGATTAAAAAGAGAATATTAAAGTATGAGAACATTTAATTAATTGAAAAACTAATTAAATATGTGCTTTAATTTAAAAGTCTAAATTTAGAAAATTGGTTAAAGAGAAATTAGAATATGATGATATTTAATTAATTATTAATTAATTAAATATGTACTTCAATTTTAAAGTTTAATTTAAAAAGTTGGAAAAAAGAGAATTAAAATATTAAAGATTTAATATTATTTTATTATAATTATTTATTTAATAATAATTAAATTAGAGTTGCATTTAAGCAATGAGCTTTGACTATTATTATTAATTTAAATAATAAACTATGCTTTAATTTGTGCTTGCATTAATTAATAAACTGAAGGAAAAGAAAATATAAAAGAATTCATTTAAAGATAAAGTTATAGTCTAATTTTGGGTGTGATAATATTGATTTAATTTAATACTAATATATTTAGTAGTTCATTTTTAAATAAATGCTAAATATTATTATTACTTAATAAATATATTATTAAAAATACTTTAAAAATTAATTAAAGAGAGAAAACTAATTATTTAAATTAACATATTTTGTAATTAACTATCTAAAAGAGTTGTGCATGAAAAGGTAAAAGGTAATAAAGTAATAAAATTGCACAAATAGAGCCACAATTTAGGGGAGAACTCTTTATCAGAGATTTAGAGCTCATTTTCCAATTACACAAGTTTTGGGAAGCAAAATTCAGAATGGGATCAAAAGGATTGTTGAAAGTTTCAGAGAGTTTGGATTTGCATGAATTCATAGATTGTCTTAGATTTTAGTTGTGGTTTTGAGGTAGGGTTTGAAAACCCATTGTAGAATTTTATTGAAAGATCTGTCTACTTCATGTCTTCCTAGGTGTTTGTATATTGCTTATTAATTTACTATATTGATTATTGAATAAAGAATTATGTTGTAGATTTTGAAAAAGGGAAACTTATTAATCAAGATAACTTGACTGCGGAAAAATTATAGAAAATTATTACGACTATATTCTTTTAAACCCCTTTAGATAATACAGGGAATATTTGATTATGGAAATTTGGAAGAAAATAATAAATTGAACAATTAGGTTTTGACTTTTAAATTTGTCATTAGAACCATGAGATTATCATAAATTTTCTAAATATAGATAAATATTATTCTTATATCTAAAATAATTTAATTGCAAAATTTATTGGAAAAAAGGAAAAAGATTAATCGAGAGGAAAACATGTTGTAACTAAACTTATGCCTACATGTGAAAACAAACATGCTAAAAATAGAAACTAAGTATAGTATGGTTGCATGCATGTGAAAACAAATAAGCTAAAAATAGAAAATTGAGTACAATATGGTTCCATGCATGTGAAAAAAAATATGCTAAAAATATAAAAGAGAGTATAGAATGCTTGCATGATTTGAGAGATCAAAGACGTGAAAATTCTAATTGCATATTTATTTTTATTATATAAAAATATAATATAATTTATAGATTTTTTAATTTAAAAATAATAATAATAATATATTAATTTCTAAATGAAATAAATATTATCCATTTAGTTATAAAGTGAATGTTAGTATTAGTGATTATTTAAGTTTAATTAAACTCTTAGTTGCATATAAATGATTTCATAAGTATTAATGCAAGAGGGAGGTAATAAATACATATTTAGAATTTTATTATATTTTAAGAGAAGTTGTGTTAGAGTTCACTTTGTAATAATTTAATTAATAACTATTTGACTTTATGAGAGAAATTATAAATAATTAAATTTAATTTAAAATTTTATCTCTAGTTGCATTATGAATTAAAGGAAAAGTAAATATTAATATAGACTTAAATAGAAGTCAAATTAATATTTTAGAAATGAAATTAATATTTTATTTCTATTAACTATAGAGAGATCAAAAAAGTAAAATGAGTTCACCGAGTAACAAATGAGGAGGCAAAGCCTCAAACCAAGATCAAAGTACCATAATTACAAAAGGAAAAAAGTTGAGACAACAAGAGGACTAGTGCAGAATATCAAATTAAACATCGAACCACGCGGTCCACTTGAGTAGGCCTTCCATCTAAACAATATTCTTGTGCTCTTGGATCTAGGTAAGCATAAAGAACTCCTTGTTCCTGGTATTAAGGTTTCTTTTGATTTCTTTGTTGAGTCTCTTGCAAGTGTGTTCAAAAACCTGCAGATCATTAAGGGTTCTCCTCCATTGATAACCATGCTTGAGCTCATGGTAGAAGAACGTGGCATGCCTGTCCTTGAGAAACCTTCTTAGCTTCTCGTTTTCGACCATCACAACAATATGAACCTACATAAAGATTTTAAAATAGGTGAGTTTTTGAAAAAAAACTTGATAAGAATCCTCGACTTACCTTGATATTTTTCCTCATTCCTGCATTTCCAGATCTACCAAAGAAACAACATATTCCAAAAGAAATTAGAATATTTACTAAGACTATTAATATGACCAGTAATAATTTCAAGAATATTCACATTAACAAGATAATCTATTTCAAAAAGATTCTAGATTGCTTTAGCAAATAAATAGTAAAAAATAATATGTCTACTAGTTTCAAGCAACCTACATAAGTTACAGTAATCAGAATTATGATTATCTCTTTTAATTGGGATTCTATCAAGTAAGACCAGCCAATTAAAACATCTTATTTTAGGCTCCACAAGACTTTTCCAAATATTGTCAAGGAATTTATTCTAGATTTTAATATGAAAAGAGCAACACCAAATCTTATTAATATGATTAATAATATCTTCATTGTGGTCAATGATCTTGTAAATATTCTTAGCTTTAAGCTTATCCAAAATGACCCCATCTGACCACTTACATTTTAAGTGTCTATGAGAATCCACATGAAAAATAGAGGGAAGGTTTTTAGAAGTTTGTAAAATCATATTGTAAGTCTTTTTATGAGAATAAGGATTATTAAACTTAACCTTGAGATCTTTCCAAGGAATAAGCTTATCTTGATAAAAAATATCAACTAATTGAGTGATACCAATCTTTGCCCAAAATTTGATAGAACATCCTTGGGATAAGGCAAGGGGCTTTCCATTTAGGTTTAAATTCCACCAAATGGATCTTTCACCATGGATTTGCTTGTTGTTAAAGAATTCCTTATTGGTGATATATTTCTAGACATGGTCCCAAGCTCACCATATAGATTTGAATATAGTAGAACCTTGAACAATAACTGTGAAGTTACCAAAAATGAGGCCACAAAAGGGAAGATTTTTCCAAGTTTTGGCTTTTTTGGGGAAGCCCCTTTCTATGTTATGTCTAACAAGAACTTTCCAAGGGCTATCACCATCTATAGAGTGGAAGATCCATTTGGTAGAGAAGGAAATACCTTGCAACTTGAGATCTTTAAGCCCCAACCCTCCAAGGATTTTATCAATATGACACCATTCTCATTTAACAGCATGAAACATTTTATTGCTTTTACCATCAAACCAAAGAAAGTGTCTGATAGCCTTTTGAATTTCTAAATTTTGATAATTATTGAACATCCAAGCATAAGAGTAATAAATACTATAAGTGGACAACATTTTTTTGACAAACTTGAATTCTACCAGCAAGAGATAAGGACCTACTATGCCATTTGTTAAGCTTATTCTCAATCTTAGAATTAATCCAAGACCACCTATCTTTAAGAGAAGGTTCAATAGAAAAGGGAATACCGAGATATTTCACAATTTTATTAGGGCCTCCCCATTGGAAACTATGTTGATTAAACCAAACAGGGGGCTACTCATCCTAACCCAAGCATATGGATTTAGCTTGAGAAATGCAAGCACCAAAGATGATAAAGAAAAAATCCAAATTGATTTTCAGATTTTTAAAATTATTATCAGTGAGTTCAAAAAATAAGGTAGTGTCATCAGCAAAATGACTATTTATAAGCAAATCATTTTTAGGAAGATAAAGCCCTCTAACCTTAGGAGACAAGTGTTATCTCTAAGAATATAGAATAGAGCTTCAACATCAATAACAAAAAGAGCAAGGGCCAAGGGCAAGCTTACTTGATGGAGTGACCAAGAGGGAAGGGTTCAAAGAGGGATCCATTAATTTCAACTTGAGCAGATGCATCTTTGAGCAGAATTTGAATAACATTACAAAAAAATGGGGGGAAACCAAAGGATTGCAACATCATAATGATAAACTTCCACTCAACTCTATCATAAGCTTTCTCAAAGTCAAGAAGAAGCATAGTATAATTTTGATGAGAGCATTTAGCCCATTCCATAGCTTCCCAACTAGTGATAAGGTTCTCCAAAATGTATCTACCCTTTATGAAACCAATTTGAGTAGTACAGACAAATTTGGGGAGAATGTGAACCAACCTATGAGCTGAAACTTTAGCTAAGATTTTATAATACACATTAAGGAGAGTAATCAGCCTCTAGTTTTTAATAAAACTTTTGTCCCCTTTTTTAGGAAGGAGCTTAATGATAGCACTATTGATCTTAGGACCCAAGGAACTAGAGTACATGGCCTCATTATACATATCAAACATATCTTTACTTATCTAGCTAACATTAGCTTTATAAAATTTAATAGGGAATCCATTAGGCTCAAGGGCCTTGTCATCCTTAAGGGATTTAATAGCATTTTTAATCTCATCAATGAAAATAGGATTAGATAGGTTGAGAGAGTCTTCGGAATCCAGTCTATTGGGAATAAGAGGCTTACATTTGTTTCTAATTTCATCAACCCCCATTGAGTTCTCTAAAGAAAAAAGCTTTCTGAAGTAGTCAGCAAAAGCCTAAGTAATGATGTTAGGATCAAACACTTCCTGGTTGTCAATAATAAGTTTATCAATAAACTCTTTAATATGCTTCTGTTTAAGAAGATTAAAAAAGAATTTGGATCCATGGTCCCCATGATGAAGCCAATTAACCCTAGAGTGGATCTTAGCACCTTGAATTTTGGTTTGTTGATGTTTACTTGGGGCATCCTTAACAGCTATAGGTTGAGCCATGAGATCAAGATTAGAAGCATCAGCCTAAACATTGAATTCAACATTTTGAAGTTTAGAACATAGATGTTTTTCTATGAACCTATAATCCTTGACACACTTTTGACCAATGGTTTGGAGAAAGCACTTGCAAGCAAGAAGATTAGCCTTCCATCTATCAATCATAGAGAGATCCTTAAGGTTAAAAAAATTGATATTTATGATGATTTGGATGGCATAGAGAATGTCTTTGTCCAAAAGAAGATTAGAATTCAGCAAGAATTTGGGACAAGTAGACTTATGAAAGATCAGAGAAAAGTTGATGTTGATACGGGTGAATATAGGATGATGGTCAAATAGGGTAGTCATGGTGACCAGAACAATATTCCCAAGATTATCAAGGAGAAAGGAGATAGAATCCTTATTACCATATAAGTGATCCAATCTAGAATATATCCATGAATGACCTTGTTGGAAATTGCACTAGGTGTGCTATATTCTAGGATTAGCATTCAGCAAGAATCACTATATTCTAGGATTGAAGTTTAGAACATAGATGTTTTTCTATGAACCTATAATCCTTGAGACACTTTTGACCAATGGTTTGGAGAAAGCACTTGCAAGCAAGAAGATTAGCCTTCCATCTATCAATCATAGAGAGATCCTTAAGGTTAAAAAAATTGACATTTATGATGATTTGGATGGCATAGAGAATGTCTTTGTCCAGAAGAAGATTAGAATTCAGCAAGAATTTGGGACAAGTAGACTTATGAAAGATCAGAGAAAAGTTGATGTTGATACGGGTGAATATAGGATGATGGTCAAATAGGGTAGTCATGGTGACCAGAACAATATTCCCAATATTATCAAGGAGAAAGGAGATAGAATCCTTATTACCATATAAGTGATCCAATCTAGAATATATCCATGAATGACCTTGTTGGAAATTGCACTAGGTGTGCTATATTCTAGGATTAGCATCTTTATTCCTAGCAAGAGGATTGAATAACATTTTGGAGTTTATAAGTTTAGACCAGTGAAAATTTTCATTTTCTTTCCATCTAAAAGGATTTCCACCCATTTTGTTGAAATCCCCACCAATTAACCAAGGAATATTAGGAAGGGTAGTTAACCAGTTCCAAAAAGATATTCTTTCTTTAGTATCATTAGAAGTATAAATAGAGCAAAAACCAATGGGATTATTGTCAAGGTTCATGATAAACTAGACAACTCTTTGACAAGGAGAAAGACCATTAGCAGTAATGATTTTTCCCCATTTGGGATTAACTAGGAGAGCAATTCCTCTTCTACCCCTAGTGTGGTTAGAGTAAAATTTAATAGCATCTTTCCAAATAAAAATAAGATTGGTTTCAAGAGTAAAACCAATAGCTTTAATTTCTTGCATCATAAATATATCAATAGAGTTAAAAGAATTCAACAAATGCTTGATGCCAAATTTTTTGTCCAAGGATTCGAGGCCCCTAATATTCCAAGATAAAAAATTCATTAGGATAAATTGATAGGGGTAGGGTATGCAACTTCAATAGACATTAGGGATTTAGTGGTACTATCCCCAATCTTCTTACTTGAGGGTTTATTTTTAGACCTAGGTGGCCTCCCCCACCTTTTTGTGGTAAGGCCATTAGATCTAGGATCATCATCAAAATTAGATGAATCCATATCCATACTAAGCATAAATTGAGAAGAATTGATAGCTGGAATTATTTCAAATAAAAAATCATAATCAATTTCTTAGGGAGTTTTCGAGGAATCAATATAGGTTTATCAAATTCAATAATATGGGTAGGGCACCCAATTATTTTAGTAAAAGGAGAGGAATCAATGGGGGTTTAAGGAGTGAAAAGCTTACCAGAAGGAATCTTGGTTTTGGGGTTTCTAGTGTTATTCCCCTTTCTCTTTCCTTTTTCCAACCACTGTAAAACCATCATCACAACCAGACACCATCTTAGGGGTCGATAAATGTTGCTAACTAGAAGGAGGAATGGAGGTAGAAGCACTAGAAGTACTAGAAGGTTTCAGAGAAGGAGGAGCATTAGAAATTAAAGCATCAAAGGGGTTAACCTGAGATGTAGAGCTAGAAGGAGGATTGGGGTTAGCTTGATTAGGTGTTTTAGTAGAAGTCTTTTTAACAATAGGGCAATCTTTCCTAAGATGATCCTCTTTCTTGAAAATAAAGCAAGCATTCAAGCCTCCTAAAATTTCAATAGGACAAACAAAGTTATCATTTAACACTTTAACAGTAACACTTGTAGGAATATCTTTACCAGGAAGGAGCAAAATGAGAATCCTAGCATCCATGTGAGGCACAAGCCTAATAGTGTCATCCATCTGGATGGTCTTATCCAAGGGTTTAAGTAATTGTGGAAAAAATTGTCATTAGAATGGGGGGATATTATTCACAAGTATCCATCTAGGGGCTAAAAGAGCCAACACTTCCTCAGGAACAGCTTCAGGGGTCCAAGCCAAGGCGTGGAAGGAGGTTGACCCTACACTCCAATACTATTTTTTGAGAACTTCTTTTTGGGATTCTTGATTAGAAAAGAAAATGACAAATAAACCTTTCTGAACTTGAAGACAAAATGAAATGTGAAACCCTAGCTTAATGTTCCAATAATTGTGGAACCAATCATCAAGAATTTTTTTTTTTTAGGGGGGGGGGGGGGGGGGACATTTATCAATTTCAATCACAGAAAAGAAAATAGTAGTATCTTTTAATCTGTTCTTTTCCTTAACAATTTCAGTAATCATTTCCAAATTAGGAGCTAATAAAAAGGATATCGAGGGAGTTGAGGAATCCTTACTAGCATTGGCAACTTCATTGAGGTTAGGACCTACAACAAAAAACCTTACCTTCGCATCAATGGCCCTAGAAGAACAAGCCACCACTTCTAAAAAGGTTTTGGCTTTGAAGGCTGTATTAGTAGACAAAGGAGGATTGCCATTAATAATGACATTAGACAGATCGCTGGTTGCATACGATGGAGGTCAAGTTGCACAATGGGGAGACTACTGAAAAGACAAATGAGTTACATGAATTAAAGAGAGGGGGTGGACAAACAACACCTAGTGAGGTTGTACGTGTGGGGATATATTAATCTAATAATATACATTTATGTTATTAATTAAATCATTTATGATTTAAGATTATTTAAATTAATAATATGATAATATTGCATGATATTTTATATGCACAAAAAAAATGTATGTTTAAATACTTATTATTTTAAATAACTATATCAACATAACAATATATATACATATACGTATACATATACATATACATACACATACACATACACATACACATACACATACACATACACATACACATACACATACATATATATATATATATATATATATATATATATATATATGTATATGTATATATATATATATATGTATATGTATATATATATATATGTAGATATATATATACATACATACATATATATATGTAGATATATATATACATACATACATATATATATAGATATATATATATATATATATACATATATATGTATATATATATATATATATATATATATATATATACATATATATATATATATATATATATATCTTCTTTATTTTTAAACACATCCTTATGTATATACATATACATATACATATATATCTCTTCTTTATTTCTAAACACATCCTTATGATCCAAACTAAACAAGAGAAATTAGTGGAATTAAATCACGTGGCTAAAAACTATGTGTTTTCTAATATTCTATTTATAGTCTTATGATGTTTATTTTTGTGATGGTTTTTCTTTGTGGGTTGTTTAGTTGGCCAAGTTAGGATGTGCACTAGAGGTGGTTTTTGAGATTTCTTTTATGATTATTTGATTGCATGATGAACTTTATTATTTGAATTGAGATTTTTGTTTTATGAGTTTTATGCTATTGAGAAATTATGAGAACTTGGGTTTTGAGAACCAATGTTATTTTTTGGGTTGCCTATTAAGGAACCAAATTTGATCAATATTACTTTTTGTGTTATGGGACATTATTGTGGTTTGCAATTTTTGGGAAGGTAGTCTAGGTGCATGTCTATAGGAGTGGCTTGCAATGGGGGCTAAGGCCCAAAGGGCTGCCAGGGTAACTCATTGTAAGTTGTGTAATAAGTGATAACATAGTAATTAAAATATCTTTCCTAGCCCTTTTTCTTGAGATACATTAAAAAGATAAGTTAGATACTTTTCCTCGTCCATGTCCTCAGTGCTTTTGTAGAATAAGGATGAGATGGAGATGATACCTTGAGAGGTGTCACTAGTTTCCTTATCTTCACAAGAGGGTATCCTAGTTTCACATAGAGTCACTAGGGGGTCAGGGTCTTGAGAGACTACTAGGGTAACTTTAGAGTTGGCTCATGTGATGACACTCCATAGTATGTAGCCTAAGTCTCTTTCATAGTTTTTTAAGATTTACCTTTACTAGTTTTCTTGCTAGATATTACTTTTGACAGTGTATTTATTGTGAATTGTTACTCATTGATTGGATGCCATTTATTGTTGAAAATTATATTTTTATTAATGAATGATCAATTATTCATTAGTGGTATTTTTATTGTTGGAGTTAGTGATTGGTAGCTTACTTTTATTGTTGATAGTTGTTATCTATTGGTCATTGTACTTGTGACACTTGATATTTCTTTTGAGGTGGTTGTATATGTTTGGTTTTGGTATTTGTATGTTGACTTGGTATGAGATGTTAGTATTGGAGTGAGTGTCCTTTTGATTTTGATTCTCTTCTTCTTGAGTAGTTTGTGTTACCCTTGAAGTAGTTTTGGCTATTAGGATTCCTTGCTTACGATTATTTTATGATTTGATTATCTGTGTGTGGATCATACATTATCTCTCCTATAGGGTTGGAGTGGGAG
Organism: Cupressus sempervirens; assembly: GCA_028749045.1. Taxonomy (NCBI): domain Eukaryota; kingdom Viridiplantae; phylum Streptophyta; class Pinopsida; order Cupressales; family Cupressaceae; genus Cupressus; species Cupressus sempervirens. The sequence goes on from CM053792.1 coordinate 216,939,183, forward strand.
CCTAATTAGGTGACCACATGGTCAAAAGGTAGTGTATTCTTACCATTTGGGTCCCCCTCATATTGATACATGTTGGATGATCCTTGATACTATGGTACCATTATCATTCTTCCTTTTAGCTTGAAGACTTCTATTCATTTGATGTATCTATGTATCATATATTTTAAGATCCTACGAGATATTGTATTGAATATCGATGTACTTGTATCTATTTTCACATACACCGTGACATGTGTAGTGAATGCTATTCATTAGGTGTGCTTTCTTCTTATTAGCTGTACCTATGCATTTCTTATATGACTATGTATGTGTTTATTCATTTTATTATTATGAACAATGTAATTTAGACTTCAACTTATTAATAAAACTTTCTTAAATGTGACTCAACATAAAGGAACCCTTGAGGAATTGAAACTATATTTGTAGTGCCTGCCCCTAGGTTGCATTTTTGTTATCATTGTCAAACTCTTTTAGCGCTAGATATACGTTGATGGTTAGCAGCATTGTTTTGAGACTATCAGATATTGTGCTTTGGATTTAGTTGATATGTGATGAGAGTACTTAGACTTTACATTTCATGTATGCATGATGATTATTACATTATTTTTAGTTATTGATTAGTTAGATGATTTATTATCACATGTGTTTTCTTATGGATACTTACCCCATACTTGCATGTGTATGGTGTGCGTGTTTGTTTACTTTCTGTATGGCGTTTCTAATGTGGTTAAGGAAGGGAGTCATAGTCACTTGCTAGTCGGGATCTATACGATGCACCACTTCCTACCATTGCTTGTTTAGCTTAGTATATATTGTGTATGTCCATGCATGAATTTTATGTAGGTTGCAGGTACCGGGTATCGACTTCCCTGAATTGCCAGGATGAGCGTACCTTATTGCATTATCTCAATGGTAAGAGAGGGGAGCTAAATTCTCAAGTCCAAATCCCAACCATTTAAGCCATTTGTCCTAATTGGAAATTAGGACAAGTATCTGAGTTGAGTACCCTCTAAATGCGTCAGATGATTTAATTCATGATATTAACCCTTTTGGTTTGATTTTGTATGTGTTTTGCTATAGTGAGTTTTTTATATTTTATTTTATGAGTCTTTGGTGTATTTTCTATTAATTAAGCCTAATTAAAAGATTTAATTAATGGTTTAATTTAATGGAAAATTAATGTGATATTTTAATATTTATTTTATTTAATTAATTGGAAAATTAATTACATAAAATAATTAAATTTGAAGATAAAAGTTATAATCTTAAAGTTGGAATGTGATAATATTTATTTTAGCAATTAAGTTTCAAAAATAAATTTAAAAGTGGAAATATATTAAAATTATTAAAAGATTCTAGATTGCATGATGTGTGTATGTGAATAAAATATAAATATATTAAGATAAAATAAGTGGAATTATTAAAGTTAGTGCATGAGATTTAAAAATAATAAATAAATTAAATAAAAAAGAGTAAATTAAATATTATCTTAATTAATATGCATTATTTTAATATTTGCTCACATAGGAGTTTGCAAATTCTTGAGAGTTGTCATGTAGACAACACAAGAGTTTGCACTCTAAGTATGCACGTGTTGTCAACAACACAGGAGTTGGCGCACAAATTAAGCACATGGTGTCTACAACCTTATGACTCATCTAGATGGTTGGAGAAGGCTCATGCTTAGTTGTCAATACCTTCTAGTTGTTTCTAGAGACATTCTAGATGCATCTTAGAGGCCTTTAAATAGAGGCTTTCCTAGTGTGTTTGGAAAAGCTTCAAAGCTTACATGCATTTGAGAAGCTCATATGCTTCTACAAGCACTTCTAGTCACTTGGAGGTTTCGGTTGGCTTGGATCTTGGAGAAATTGCGAATGTTGGAGAAGGAAGGGATTTTTCTATGGACTTCTAAGGCATGGAAAATTAGCATTAGTGTCCAGGTGCACTCGTGAATTTTGCATAATCTATTTGCACTCTTTCTCTTCCTGTCTTCATCGTGTCTATTATATGTGTCTGAATATTCTCTTTGATTGAATCTTCAATCCTGAAATTAGAATCTAGATATATATGTTAATTTTTATTTGAATGCGAAAAAACCAATAGAAAACCCTAGCTTCAATTTAAGAAAGAAATTAGTACTAAATCGGGTTTGGGTACGAATTAGAATCGAATTGAGAAATAGATTTAAAAAGGGTTTTTAAATTTATAGCTAAATCCATTAAAAGAATTATTGGGTAAATTTGGAGAACAAATATTTTATAGAAATCTTTTAAATTGAAAGCCTTTATTTTAAAATTGTGTGTGTGTATATATATATATATATATATATACACACATACATACATGTTATGCTGTAATGCTTAATAAATCTCTGCATATATATATATATATATATATAGATATACATACATACATACATACATACATACATACACATACACATACACATACACATACACATACACATACACATACACATACACATACATACATACATACATACATACATACATACATACATACATATATATATATATATATATATATATATATATATATTGAACCGCATGTTAAAGTCATTGCGAAACGTATACATTTGAAAATTCGAATTGCAGTGTATAACAAACATTTTTTGCAAAGTGTTATGATAGAAAATATATATATATCATATTGCATAGTTTTGGGGGGGACGGAACCTGCACCCCCATACTCGCTGTCCTCACAAGTACCTGCTATCACAGTCACTATGAGGACAGTGGGTACAAAGTACCCACTATCGTCGCAAGCCCTACAATTGTAGGGTGCCACGTGCTGACAATGATGCTTCATATATATATATATATGTGTGTGTGTGTTATGTGTATGCGATTTGATGGGAATGAAATCAAATTTCTCCATTTTGAATTTCTTAAAACATTTTAAAATATTTATCATTAATATTAATAATTATATATATATTTATGTACATATGTATGTATATATATATATATATATATATATATATATATATATATATATATATATATATATATATATATATATATATATATATATATATATATATATATATATATGTAAGTATGTATATATGTTATTAGTAATTATAATTATCATAATTTGATAAATGATTTGAATTAAAGGATCATCCTTTATAATAATGAATTATTTTGTAATATTACAGTCTAACTATATAGATTTAATTAATTGATTTGGATTATGAAGAAAAGATGTTTATGAAATTAATTGGTAAATTCTCATGTCAAAATTTACTATTTAAATTTAATGTGGGATGTTTGCAAATAACGTTTATATAAACAAAATATTATTATAACAATTATAAAATTGAGTCTAATGGTTGACTTTTAATATTAATTATTTAATGTATATTAAATATTATTTAATATATGTATTAAATAATTAAGAGATGGTAATTTATATTATGTTGATTTAAATTAAGAGACTTTAATGATATTAGATTAAGATTTAATTCACAAGGAGTCATTGTTATAACATTGCTACGATTTGAGTTATTATGTTATTAATAATACGTTTTGTATTATTAAATAGATTATTGGTACACCTTAATTGTGCTAAGAGTTAGTTAAATATTAACCAATGAAGTTTTTAAAGGTTTCTTTAAGATTGATTATCTATAGTTTTGATGAGTTTATTATTTATTAATGTTTGTTGGGTCTAACAAACTATTAATAAATAATAGTATAAATGGTTTAAATAGTTATCAATTAATCCGATTAGAGTTAATCTAGTGGAGATTATTTAATGATTGAAGTTTTGTAAAAGATATTAATTTTTGGATTTGGAGTATAGTTGATTTTTAATCAATTGATATTCATTGAGTTGTTATTATAACTATAATATTAATAATTAAGTTGTGCGATAGAGTCTTAATAGAAATGATTATCGATAATACAATTTTTTTAAGGAAATATTAGTATTCATTGAAAGAGTGACGAATGTGGTCATTATAGATTATTAATAAGATTCCCAATATGACTTGTTATTAAATATTAACAAGTCATTATTGAACTATTAATATTAGAAAATTGGATTATGGTTGGCCTTTAACTTACAAATTATGGCTAGTTATTAAGTGGGTTGTTGATATGGATATGTAATTATTAATTAGATTAATTAATTAGAATTAATTAAATTTAATTAATAATTAAGTTATGAAATAGAGTTTTAATTGAAATGATTCTTTTAATGAAGTTGTAAAGTATTTACATCGAGTTGTTAAGTCTTATTCTAATGACTTGAATAATGACCTTAGATATTTTAATGGTTGTTAGTGATGATTTAATCAAGAGACTTAAGTTTTAGTAATATTTAAATTAAGTTTTAATTAAGTATTATTAGAATGATAAAAGTCATGGATTGTGTACCTATGTTAATTGATTGATTTAATCGATCATTTTAATAAAGTTATAATCTTCCTATTCAAAGATTGATAATTGACTTTCTTATATTTAAACGAATAATGATCCTTTGATTATGTTGAAAAGTTGAATTAATGATAAGGAAGAGTTATTCAATTAGTAACATTAATCTTAGCAAAATAAAGTGAATGATTTTATTTAAGTGTCAAATGATTTAATGAGTAAATATTTATCCTTCAGTTATTCTTAGAATGTAATTTTTAAATAATGGAAGGATAATGATATCAAGGGAACAAATGGGTTGACGTGTAGGTCAAATGATAAGTCTTTATACTCAAAATATACTTGAAAACAAAAACTGAAAGCGCCACATTCAACTATGTAATTTTAGTAAACTCAAACATGTGCTTACATTGTGTTTTCTCTATGCTTCTTGTTTTGAGTTTTTGCGTTGACTAGTGTTGACCAGTTATAGGACATCTACTAGAGGCTCGAGGCTTATGATTGTGATGACATGATGATATTTATTGATTCTGATCTTTATAAACCCAACCATGGTTATGTGATGGTATGCTCTATGAGATGTTTGTATTCATCGTTCATTGATGCTCATCAATCTTCTTGTGTGAAGATGAGATGTATGTGTATGAGACACTTGACCTAATCATTTTTGAGTCATCGATCAATTATCCTTGGATTATTTTCTAGTCGCCATGATGAGACTGAAATGTTGATTTATTTCTTGATGATGTCATGTTGTGACATGTTTTGACTCAACCATTTTGGAGTCTTCGATTAGTATGATTTTGAGATATATTTTGGTTATTGAGAACCAATGGATACTTTTGATTATCCATGATACCTTCAGTTACCAATAGAGAACTGTTGTGGTCATGATTATCTATGGATACTTTTCTATTGCTCATGGAGATTTGATGATTTTATTGTGGATTATCTTTTGGTATTTTTTCAGTCGCTTATATAGGACTGTGGTGATTTTGAGATTTATGATTCCATGAGCTTAGGGTAGGTTATCTACTTGTAGTGTCGGGAAGTGGCTTGCAATGGGGGTCGGGGCCCTAAGTGGCTGCCAGGGTAACTCATTGTAAGTTGTTTTAATAAGTGATAACATTTACGCTAAATGGGGATTAAATGAACCTAAAAAGATAATTATTTATGTTCTCACCCATGCCTCAAGTGCTAGTATAGACTAGGATGGGAGTAGAGAGAATGCTTGGTTGCGACCTTGCATTCCGTAGTATGCCTTGTCATTATGAGAGGATACTAGTGGCTGCATAAGGATTAGTAGGGACCCATGGAGTCCTAAGATAACTGCAGGGTAACTTCTACATGATATATGTGATGACACTTGCCTACTTACAGAGTAGGTTTCCTACATGTCATTGTGTGCCTCTGGGAGTAGATGTCAGCTTTGTGATTGGAACCTTTGAGTTAGTATACTTTTAGGATTCCTGGACTTAGATATACTTTATGTGTTTTTGATAACTTGTTTGGGACTTGAGATTATCTCCTCAGTGCGGTGGGAGTGGACCATTTAGGTTCCACACAGTCGGGTGGTAGTGCTTTATCACTCTTACCATTTGAGATCTGTTTGAGACACCATGGTTGATGCATTCTTTGTTGGCATCTATCTTCATGGATTATGATGGTGGACATGTATCCTCACATTAATGATTTGCATGTGTTAAATGATGTTATCTTATGCTTTAATTTGCATGTTAGATTACTTTCTGCATATGATGTAGTATGATTTACGAGTGACATTCCTATTATGTTAATACCGATGATCTCTTCGGTGATTTGGAATGTTACGCATGGAGGGATGGCTAAGATCCAAGATGGTCTAATGATGATATTTACAGTTGGGAGGAACCATGCACTTAGTTAGTTATGTTTGTAATGTATGGTTATCTTTTAAGATGGATGTTATATCTTTATGATGATGGTGTATCATGTATGGTTTGTGGTTTCATTTATGTTATTGCATCATGGATTAGAGTTAGTATGATGTTGTACTTTATTTTCACAGATGCATATTCTTTTAAGCCTTTCATGCCCTATGGCATGTACAGTGGATGATCGAGCATTTAGAAATGTAATTTATGAACGTTGGACTTTTCAAATTATTATTTCATGTGGATGCAGTATTAAAGGATTCATTAATAGTTAATTTAGATGTGATTCAACATTAAGGGATCCTTAAAGAATGTAACCTATTATGTATGTTTATGTTTACTTTCAGTTGGATATTGCTTTCGCTACTATGTTATGAATGGTGTTACTTTCATGAACTTAGTGAAACTTTAGGTTAATTTTTTTGGGTCCTTTGGCGGGGCATTATAGTATTTATAATTGATTACAAGTTCCTGATGTGTATGTATATATTACTTTTGCATTATTTTTACTTTGATGTTGCTTAAACTTTAAAAAAAAAAATAGTTTAGTAAACTCTATAACATATTAGATTTATTTCTTTTGGGTTCCCAAGTGGGGCATTACAATAACTTTGTGTATGCTATTCCATATTATTCCATTACTCAATGCCTTCATAAAGTCTCTCATCAAAACAATAAAAGAATGTTTTGACATAACCTTCACTTTGACCATCTTCCATACTTCTTTTGAACCTCAAGCCCACCACTTTTATCTTGGTAGAGTATGGTTATAAAATCATGGTCTACATCAGGTGAGATTCCTCTAGTTTTATTTGAGGGTATGTTATAGAAATTCATGCAAAGAAGACCACAAAACTTATTTAAATCATCATATTTGTTGATTCCCAAACTTCTAGAAATGATGTTGATGGTATTGATTATCAATTGTTGAACGTTAGATGTGTATTGCTAGGACGTGTGTTAAAATTGTAAGATGTCAGTCATAGAAAATCTCATTTTGGAAGCATTTATTGACCTATATCCAATATTCCAAAACTTTAACTATTTGACAATTAAAGATCATTATGATAAACAATTTTGGGATTTGATTGAGCATACATTTTTATATCACTATTTCTACTCACCTTTTCTGATTCATAAATATTTCAATTCTTTTTATTGTGATGATAGATCATATAATGTAATTCTAAACACTAATATAAAAATTTACACATAATCAAATTTAAAAAAACTATTCATCAATGTTAATAGATTGTAGAAATCTACTAACAAAGAAGTAAAGATCATACAAACAATAATAAAAAATTTTATAAAGAAAGTATCATTTAAAAATTACCAGATCTATGGGTTTCCTTGAGGCCATAGTTGATTTGAAAACTTCTAAATGGCATCTAGATCTGGGGCTCTAGGTACACCAAAGCTCTCACAAAAGGGCATTACAAGAAAATCTAAAATGTAACCCGAGTTCCTTCTTTGAAAAATGTTTTTATGTCTGCTTTCCTTTGGGAGTGCAAAGGCATCTCTAGTAGTTTATTCTATCTTATCAATTATCTCCTTTTTCATTCTATGATTCACCACCACAAAACATACCCATTCTTCACAAGCCTTTCTCACTTCAATGCACAAACTTTCTGAGTTGGGTTCATCACTGAGAAGGGAAAGATCTATGACAGGTACTTGTTCATCCTCATTTTGGCCTACCATTGTGTGAAAAATTCTCATTGAGTTAAGGGATTGGATGATAATTTTGAAAAGATGATATTTGTTAGCTTGCTCATGGAGAATCTAGTAGTTGGGAGGAGCTAGATGCCATGAATTCATATCAAAGATAAGACAAGCATGAGTATCTTGATGGAATCTTTAATTATTCTCAAATCAACATACAAATTACTTCCACTAGAATATTTTGCATCTCCACTTCAAGCTTCTATTTGATTACAACTTTTATTTATTTAATAAGGATACTAGTTAGGTGTTGGAATATTTGAGAGATATGTGATAAGTTTTATGGCAGAAAAATAAAAATTGTAAATTATTGCTACTGTGTTCTAGTTGGTAGAAGTAGGTAGAATTGATAAATTATAAGTCAGCCATGATTAGTAGTTTAAGTAGAATTATAGATATGGACTTCTTATTGTAGATTACAATTTACTATACTAAAAGTTGAACTTGGGTGGAAGTGCATACAATTATTATGTAGGATATTTTCTTGTAGATTGAAATTTTAGCTGAAATATATGAATGGTATTTTTTCTCTTGTTCTTTCTTGATTTGTTTTGTCCTCACATAAAATCTGTATTCAAACTAAATTACACTAAGTTGTAGGAATAGATATATATCTAGCTATAGGTTGTATTTTGTTAATTAATTGTTCTAATGATTAGATTAGTTTTCCACATAAGCTCCATGTTCACATAAATTTACATCTAATTCTAGGCTTCTATGTAGTTGGGTATGGAAGTGAAATGAAAACTATATGGTAGTTTCATTTTTGTTTTCAATTAAGGGTTAAAATAGGTTTTTTACATGACCCAGAACTCCAAATGTCATTACAAATCCAAATGTCATTACAAAATAAGATTTAAAGCTTAGCATAAAGAACAATGTTGTAAAAACAACCAACAACCCTAGTCAACCAATGAAAACAAAAAAATCAACCAACACTAAAACCAAATTACTACCTATGTAAATAGGAACCAAAAAGCCAAAAAACCATAGACCATACAAACAAACCAGCATTATGCTAGCTTCAACATCATCTCCTCCTTTTCTTTAATATTCTCAACAACTTCTTTCCTATCCTTTTTAATTTGTTCCATTCTCTTCGCCTTCAATTTCTTGGTAGAATACCTAGTTATCTTCTTAACTTAAGGCTCTTCCATGACCTTTGCCTCATCCAAGTTTAAGACCATAATGTTGTCCACCTACATATCCACATTTTTAGCAATTTTGCCCATATTTTCCACCAAGCCTTCCATCAAATTTTGGTATTTTTTTTCAAATTATCAATTCTTTTCACTAAGCCATGGATCTTCTCTTCTACATTATCACTTACATTACCATTCCCTGCCTCCTCATTCAACTTATTCACAACAATAAATAATCAATATACCTAAGAAAATAGTAACTATGAAACTTGAGAATTTTTGGAATTAATGTAAAGATCAATGTCTTCTACATAGTATTACATGCTAACAATGCTAAAGCTAAGCCGTTACCTAGGGGTCAAATGTATCAATATAAAAATAGATAATAAGAGTTGTGAGAGATGCTCTTCATAATATATTACAACATTAATGAAAAAATGGATCAAATATTTTAAATGAACTATTTAGATTATTTTCACAACAATAAATAATCAATTTAGCAAGGAGAAAAGTAATTATGAGACTTGATATTGTTGGAATGAATGATTTAGATAATCTCCACAACACTAAAAAGTGAATTTACCAAAGACAAAAGTAATTATGAAACAATTATTTTTGACTATATTACATTAGTTTTGTCATGCCCTGCCCAGAGATCTTTGTAACAAGGATTTAGTTCTAGCCAAGATAAAATTTTTTTACAAGTATGACTACACATGTTAGCATCATACAAGGATCAAAAAGATCGCAAGAGAGGACTTAACCACAATCCTGGCAACCAATGAATCTCTGAATGCCACTACCTAATTGACACATAAAAACTCAAGAACAAAAATCAAGGATGACATCAAAATGCAAATTATCCAATTGTCGAATCATGGAACCACAAGAAATCCTAAAGGGTACTCAAAAGTCCAACTTAAATTCCCCGAAGAATAGCAGAGAGGCCCCCTATTTTTTGCGTGAGAGACTAAAAACTAATAGCCTCGCGTGGGGAAGCATCTCTTCATGCAAGAAAGTACACTAAGCCATGCAAGGAAACACCATATAGCATGAGGACATCCTAAGATCAGTAGTCAAAAGCATTGCATTGGTGTGGGGTTTTGCATAAGGATTCACCAAGTTGCACAAGGAAACCTAGCACACCATTTGAGAAATTGCATTCTTGCACGAGAAATTACAATTTTGCATGAGGATACAAATCATTAAAATAAAAAACGTAAAGCTAAAAAGATAGGAAATAAATTTCCTCCACACTAGGGAGTAATAGATCCACAAAAATTGAGGAATGAACACTCGAATGCACAAACAACAAGATGCCATGAAAGAAGAAAGGGGAACATCTATCCATCCAAACCATAGAAATAAAAGAACATATTGAAAACAACATTGTAGTGTATAGAAATAACATCACAATAACTAAACAACCAAATAATTATGTGGTTGCTCCCAATTTTCAATAACATCATAAACCATCATGGATCCTAGCCATCCCCCATGCGTAACATCCCAAACTACTAACCAGATCATCAATGTTATCTTATGAGGACTCCACTACTAAAATGTGCTACAACATAAGAATAAATAAATCTAACATGCTAAAAGTAAAGCATTAGATAATCCAATAAATCAACTACATTATATATCATATACTAAACATGATACAAATAGGAAATCTAACATGCTAAACCAATAAGCAATAGATATGCCAATGAAGAAATTCACATCATCTAATCATATTCTAGACATCATAATATAGGAATGCATAAAATAAACTAACATCATCTAAACATGATATCCAAGCATTCCAATGAAAGCATAAATCACAAGAAAGTATACTATGGAACCCAAAGTATCAAGTGAAAACATCCAACAATGGTCACACTAGGACAAAAGATTGTCTCTATACACCAGTCCCCAATAGCAGTATAGGTAGCTATGCCTTCCAACCATGTGGAACCCCTAGGTCCACTCTTGTCAGTATTACTAAAACCAAAAACATAGACAATGCATAAACTATAGGTCTTGGTCAGACACTCAATGGACTACTAATCATGGAGATTCACTTGGCATTAACAAGCCAAAGCTCATATCATGTGTCCTCAAACTTAAATGGGTGCTCACACATTGTGTCCTCAGACTTAATCGGGTGCTCATACATTTTATTAACTTAAGTTTTATTACCACTTACACATTTTATTTAGTTATCACTTGATTAAAGCTTCTGCAAGCTAACCCTTGGGAAATAGACACTAGGTTGTGGAAATAGAATCCCCCTCCATATGCTACCCTACCATACCCATGCTCATCTAATGATCAATGCCTATAGGCATGCATATTCTGAACCCAACCCCAATTATCATAACTTTTGAAAGTACAATGGAAGATCGAGCCTCACAAGTCATCCAAAAATTGTATGTGCATGTATTTGTGTGTGGCACACCACCATCACAAAGATCATAACACAAGGACTAGATGAGAACACAAGAAAAATATCACTCAACCAAAAATAAACTCGGGAGGATGGATTCTACATGAATCCAAAGAAACCATACACCATGAAATCACTCAACTGACCTCAATCTGAGAATATGGATTCTACATAGATCTAATGATGCAACAAGACCAAATATCATGAACTCACTCAACCAACCTCAATCCAGGAGTATGGATTCTATGTGAATCCTAGTGTCAATGAAATAAGAACAAAGGTCCAAAAGAAACTATAACAAGTATAAAATCACTCAACCAAACATGACATCAGGAGTACGAATGCAACACACTTCCCAATGCAAGCATAAAATTGAAACAATGGTCTGACAGACATCCTATGGATTATCCAAGTCCATGACCAACATTATGCCAAAAAACTTTGAGAAAATTGGGTGGCACACAAACTGAGGCAAAAACCTCAAAACTCAATAAAATAAAAAACCCAAAAACACGAAAAATTCCTTAACAACCTTTGCAACAATATGAACCTCTAAATGCACATACATGCTCATTGGTCTAATCACTTAATGAAAATGAGTTCAGATATAATATTTTGGTATAATTGAATAAATTGTTAAATTAGTCATTTAATACATTTATTGCTTTGGCTATGTTATTATATCCATTGCATTTGATCGTGTTGTTTAGTGTGCAAGATTTATATCCCTAGTAGTGGCACATAGATTTAATGATTTAACCATTCATATTCTACTAATGTTGTCCTTGAATGGTCGACGTATCCTTATTTTGATTGTTTAATTAATCCTTTTAGTGATTATTAAATCCAAACTCATTTTCATTATGTGATTAGACCAGTAAGCGTGTTTGTCCATTTAGAGGTTTGCATTATCGTGAAGGTTGTTAAGGATTTTTGTTTTTGTTTTTGGGCTTTTAATTTTATTGAATTTAATTTTTGGTAGCTTTTTCATAGATGAATTCCTATTTATAGGAATAGCCTATTTTTATTTCAGTCGATTCAAGGTCTAATTAGGTTGGCTAGTTAATTTCCCTAATCGATTATTCACTTGAAAAGTGAATAAGTATCCAAAAAGGAATTTAATTCCTAACTTCTCACTTTTGAATTTGAAAGTTGGAGAGTATAACCCAAAATCCTCTTCATGAGGATTTATTATTTTGTTCATTGTGGGAGCTACGAGCATGGGATCATCATGAGGTTGGTCTTGTTGGATCCAAGGTCTCCCTTAGCTGGATCCAACAAGACCAACATCGCGATGATCTCATGCTCGTAGCTCCCACAACAAAAAAAAGAAGTAAATCCTCATGAAGATAGGCTATTCCTATAAATAGGAATTCATCTATGGCAAAGCTGCAAAAAATTAAATTCAATAAAATTAAAGACCCAAAAACCTAAAAATACAAAAATTTCCTTAACAACCTTCATGACAATACAAACCTCTAAATGCATAGACACACTCACTAGTCTAATCAAATAATGGAGATGAATTCAGATTTAATAATCACTAAAAGGATTAATTAAACAAATAAAATAAGGATACGTAGACCATACAGGGACAACATTGGCAAAATATGAATGAATGAATCACTAACTGCATGTGCCATTGCTAGGAATATAAATCTTGCACACTAAACAACACGATCAAGTGCAATTGCATATAATAACATAACCAAAGAAATAAATGTATTAAATGACCAATTTAACCATTTATTCAATTATACCAAAATAGTCCATTTACATCACTCACATTTGCATATAGCATAACAATACAGGAATGAAGTAAATAACCATAGCATTAAATCCATCACATAACATAATCAGAGATATGTCCAAATATCAGATAACTAGATATTATCATAAAACACATTGTCATCTCAAAATGGCACCATCATGTAATATGATCAAATGAACAACATAGTAGTCTAACATCTATGATACTAAAATCAAAGTATAACACCTCAGGTCATCTCAAATGTAAAACATAACATGAGTAACAAGTATCTCTCAAATCAAAATTTAACAAGGTATATATCCACAACACAAAATGAAAGAATCCAACATGGACAATCCATTTCTAATTATTTAAGCATTTAATAATGGCAGTTTACAACATTACAAAGGTACTTAAAAAACATAAGTAACCATAATCATAAACATAACTAACCACAGCTACAATAACCTAGTCCAGTGTAGCATGGTAATAGTACACAGTGCAATCTCTAAACACATCTTAGGGAAATCATGAAACAATATCATGATACCACATTGATCCTGTTAACCAATGGCACAAACCTTAGTGAACCATAAATCACATCATAATCTCAAAAACTAGTGAAAGTATAATCAAAGCAACTGATACAATAACATAAATCCAATCACCTTAAGGGTGTAGACCACCCATGGTCCCAATCATGATCCAACATAACTAAATATCAACAAGGTTTCATCCATTAGGATGGATCACAAAAGTAAAATGGGAGAGGCACTGCAAATTTATATTTTATCTATCTCTTTATGTCTACAATTTCCACAGATATGCCTAATCATCTGAATAAAATGTTGATAGATATGAAAACATTGGCATGTCCATCTAGAGTTGACCTTAGAATATTTTTGAATAGAGGAAAAAAATGTGAATGAATAGGATGTGATATGAGGGGGGGAATAGAGGACCCATCCTTAACCCAAATTCCCAAAGGAAAAGATCCAAATTGTTCAATCACAAAAATTTTTTCAATCCACAAATGAATCAATCAATGGAGAGAATGAAGAAAGGAGGAAATCTTATAATCTACTATAGAAAGTAAGTAATTTAAACCTTGAATGAATAAAAGAAAAAATACTAACCTTACAGTAGGCCAAATCTGGAAAATGTTGATTTCTGATGTCCGTGTTCAGTTTCAGGGAATTTTGCAACTTGTTCTAGACTAAAAATGTCGAGATAGGAAAAACCTAGAAAATTTTTTCCTTTTGAAGGTAGGTCAACCTTGACCTAGGTAGGAAGGAAAAATCTTATGTTGGGGCATAATTGTACCCCAAAAATTTGACCTTGACCTATATTGCTCTAATGAAATTTCTATTCATAGATCTCGCAAGTTTGGGGAAAAGGGTATCCAAATTTGTACTTCAATTCATTTTTCTACAAATGTAGTTGCAAGAAAAATGGATTTTTTATTTGGATGGGGGGTTTGCCTTGGTCAAACCCCAGTTTGGAATCAACCTTGAAACTGTAATATGTATAAACAAAGGAAAAAAAACTATTCACCTTTCTTATATTGAAATCCTTGTGGAGGATTTGAATCCTTGAATCCACAAGTATAGATGCTCCAAATGTATGTAGAAATGTATGTGGGATTTCTCAAATCAATGGCATTAGATCTTCAACACCAATCTTGAATGGATATTTTCTTAGGAAGAGGCTTGGATGAATACAAATGGAGAAATCTTCAACAAGAGAGCTCCATAGAGATTGAATCCTTCAATAACTAACAATAGATCTCCTTGATGAATTGGACCTTGAATGCTTGAATGCTTGAATAATGGATTGTTTGATATCTTCTTATGAAAATTAGGCAGTTTCTCTTAGTAAGTGGATGTCAAAATGAGGGAAGAAGGCTTCCTTATATAAAGATCTAGGGCACAAACTTCTAGAGAAGACTGACATAGGAGCATTAAATTGCAATTATCCTTTACCCCTAGAAATGGACCTCGATTAAATACAATTTAAGAGTCTACCATTCTAAAACCTAAAATAGTCAACTAGAAGTGGGAAAATGAAACTTTTTGAAGCCCAATATCTCAAAACTCCCAAAACTTGAAATTTAGATCTAAGGACAAGCATGAGGTTGACCCTGCCTTAGGTTGAGGTCAAGGTCATCCTTTACCTAGGTCATCTTTGAGGTCAACCTTGACCCTTCAGGCAATACTTGACCCTTTAGGTCATACTTGACCCAAAAAGTCAAAGTCCTCAATTTCATAGAGAAAATTGTCAGAAAGAGGCTATAAATAGAAAGAGAGAGAGAGAGAGAGAGAGAGAGAGAGAGAGAGAGAGAGAGAGAGAGAGAGAGAGAGAGAGAGAGAGAGAGAGAGAGAGAGAGGAAAAATAGGTGAAAAATGCCTAGATCTATGCAAAGACCTATTCAAGGAACTTGACATGACCCTAGACCACTTACTCGAAGGGCTAAATTCTCTTAACATGGAAGTGCTTACATTTTAAGATGATACATTAAGCCCCCACTTTAGCAAGAATATGGACTTTATGCAAACTCTTGGTAAAGTAGATTATAATGAAAAGATAATCTTATTAAAATCAAAGGGGAAAAGAGATCCTAAAGCCCCAAGAGACAGAAGTGTTCATCAACTCCAAGATCACAATAACAGAGACATCTTTAGAAAAAGAGAAAGAGAAAAAGAGTGTGATTATCTTTCCCAATGAGAACTTATGTCCCATTACGAACCACACAAGGAAAAAATGCAACTAAGAAGATAAAATTGAACCGCCTAGTGAAAGTGGCTACTCACCAGTCAATCCATCAAGGATTCACCCTTGATAATATTCTATTCCATAAGAGTAATACCAAAAAGAAAAAGAGATCTAGTCTTAAGGACACCTTCGACCTTAAGGGATCAAAAATATAAAAATATTTGAAACAAGAGGGATCAAGAGATCCAAAAATATAAATCCATTCTTTAAGGATTACTCATTAATCCAAAAAGGGAGAAAAGGTATCTTGAAAAGTAATATATATGTATATCAAAAAGTTCATGTGTGCAATAGGTGAGTAGAGCATATGCCCCCATGTTAAAGTCATTTCTTACACTTTAATAGGAGCAATGGCTTGAACAGAAACATAAAAAACTCCACAGGTTACGTTTCCACTACTAGATGCCCCCAGACGAAGACAAATCAAGGGAAATACCACATAAACATATAAAAAACATAAAAGAGATCTACCTATTACAGTGTCACTATGATCATAAGATTATATACAGACACACACACACACACATATATACATATGCATACATAAATTTTATATATATATATATATATATATATATATATATATATATATATATATATATATATATATATATATATATATATGTATGTATATATATATATATATATATATATATGTATGTATATATATATTTGTGTGTGTGTGTATGTATGTATATTTATATGTATATATATATATATATATATATATATATATATATATATATATATATATATATATATACATTATTGCAAATGAATTGGCATCATTCTCCAAAGAAAGTAGAACTAAAATCAAAAAGGAGGAAAAATCACATAAGAGAAATGAAGAAGACTCTTTGCAGACCATGACTTGGAGACCAAAAAGAACAGTTCTACCAAGTTGTAGATCCAAGAAGATAACACAAGGAAACATGAATGAACAATAGCATAGGTACAACATAACAATAAACAACATATGGAAGAAAAGAGATACATATAGAGGAATAATACAACAGGTTTGATTTTTTTATCATGTTGCATTAATAGAGCAACAAAGATTCTATATAAGAATCTAACAACATAAACACATCATGAGAGAAGCACAATACAATAGACAAACACACAACAAAGCTACCATAAAGGACAACCCAATCAAGCATGTTTCCTACTCTCACCATCTCATTTTATATCATTTAGGGAAGGTGGGTAACTCACAATAGGGACTATATCAAAGATAGTAGGAATGATGGCCAATTCCAAACAAGGATCCTCTTGAGAATCACAATGTTTGATACTAGGTGTAAGTGTTAATTAAGAGGAAAGCATATTAGTCAAATCAATGTCAATGTAAATAATCTCATATTCAATATCATTAACATCATCAATATCATCAAGAGTATCTTCTTTATCTAGATTAATCAAATTAGGATCTAAGATACAAATGGAATCCTTAGAATCATGCATCTTAACATTATTATTAGTAACAACTTCTTTTAACACATCATGCATAATTGTATCCAAAGAAGGTAAATATTTTTTGAAGAACATAATTACAAGATCAATTACATTTTGTCTTGTTTAAATTGTGTTGAGAACTAGGAGGAACAATTACTAGATCCTTCACAAGTTCTATAGGAGGATTAATAATATTATCAATAGATTGACAAGAAACAATAGGAGCTTGATTAAAAGATGTAGAAGCTACAAATAAAGGAAGTATGGAAGGTGTAGGAAAAAGATCACAATTAAGATCCATAGGAGGTAAAATTAACTCAAGAATCTTACAATTCTTATATGCTTGATATGAAAAAAAAATCTGATTAGGTCAAGAAGGATATGAATTAGCTAATGAAGGCCAAAAGAAGTCAATGATAGAACAATCCGTAGGCCTAGAAGTGTGATATAAACTATGATTAATCTTCTTCACTTTTTAATCATGAACATACTTAAGACATTTATAAATAGGTGAAACAACAACATGCATGACATTTAACTATTGCAAACCAAGATTAACTTGAAATTGATTAGAAGTAGGAACAACAACAAAGGTAGTGTTCACCATTTTTCCATAAAGCTCAACCAGTAAATTAATAGAACCAAATGATGGATAAAGAAAACCATTGTAAGTTTGAATCCACACATCAGATGTATTATAAAAATAACACGTTGCAATCTTTCTTCAATAAAAACATTGAATAAGGAGAAAGAATCAACAAGAAAACCATGAGTAGGTATCTGAGATATCCTAGAAGAAATATAAAGGGGATATTTGAGAGATTTAATAGTCTCAAAATCATAAAAAGTAATAAAAAGTTCCCAAGGTCTTTTATTCTTAGGTTGTTGTCAAGTTTTAGGTTGAGACTTCAATTTAGGCTTAGGTTCTAGTTGAGATTGAGATTGAAGTAGAAGTTGAGGTGGATATACAGATTGAACAACATGCTCCACTTGATTAACAACATGATTAAGATTATCCATCTTTGAATCATACACAATATCCACAAAAGATGGTTGGGCAATAGTATTAGTATCATGTGTAGGCAAAGGATTCATATAGATTTGAAGATTTTGATTAGGAGGAGAAACAAATTTCTTCCAACTACCATAAAAATTATCAATTGAAAAAGTATTAGAGTCAATTAAATCATGAACGTTATGTTTTAAAGAATAATGGTTCTTAGTATCATGACCATTCTAGTGATGATATTGATAAACAGATTTAGGATCAAAAGATTTAGATGCAATTGTAGAAAGTAAAAGAGGTAAATAGGAGGTAAAGTGATCATATTAGTTGTTAAAAACTTATTCATAATAGAATATAAAGATTCAAAAAGAATGGTAGCCATACGATTTATTCAAAAATAAGTGGATGCAGAAGTGGCATTGTGAGATGCAACAACCACTTGATCATGAACTGCATTTTCTTGTTTATTTATCTTGATATAGTTTTTCTATTTTTGAACTTTATTAAGATTAGGAGGAACATCACTTTTATCAACAAAAATAGGAGCCATTAGAGTGGTTTTCTCAAATTGAATCACTTAAAATGATAATGATGAAGCATTGCACAAAGTTGTTAAAATCTTATCTCTAACATCCTTCTAAAATTTTGAAATAAACATACATTGAATATCAATATTAGGAATAGGATAGGAAATCTGAGCATGTAAATTCTTAAATCTACAAGTAATTTTAGTCAATTTTTCCTTAGAACATTGTTTACAATGTATCAAATTAGTCAAAGACACTTGAGGGCCAATGTTGTTTTGAAATTTTTGAATAAAAGCATTGGTAAGTTTTGGAAATGAATCGATAGAATAAGGAGGCAAGGAATAAAACCATTGTAAGGCCTTGTCATGAAAAGTTCTAGCAAACAACTTGGCTAAAATCCTATGTTCATGAGCATAATCACTACATAGGATTTGAAATCTTTTAACATGTTGAATAGGGTCTCCCTTACAATTTTAATTCTCAAGATGAGGCATATCAACTTGCTAAGGAACAAGAGTATGAATGATATCCTAGGATAAAGGATGTCCCATGTCACAAGTATGAATACTAAACTTACTTTGAGTCAAGGATGCAAGTTTTTGTTGTAAGGATGATACAGTTTGAGCCAAGCTGATAAGTGTTGAATCATTAGAGGAAATATTGAGCTATCATCTTTCATAATGCTTAATTATAGGAATCCTTTCAAACTCCTCTCTTGAAAAGTTAATATGAGATCAACTCCAAGGTTTTGGGTGATCTTACAACCTACTAGAATCCACTTAGTAGAAGATAAAAGTGAGTGTTCACGATGAGGCCTTTGCTCCAATTCTAACCAATTTTGGATAAAATGTTGAATCTACTTGCTATCTCAAAAAAGTAACCACACAAAAAGAAATATATTTTTGTATTTTTATGTTTTTCAATGAATGCAATTTGAACTATGCAACTATATGAATTCCTAAATTAACCAAGTGTTTGTAAAAGAAAATAATGAAGATAGCGTAACAATAAGTTTAAGCAAATGACTTGAAAAGTAAATCCCTAATAGACATAAGCCATGGAAACAAAATGCCTAAAAGCCAAGCCTTTGAAAAGATCAGTAACAAATGAAAATAGGAACAACACTTACTTAATTTCATTGATGCAATCATCAATGGGAATTCAATAACCATAAGATGTTTCACTTTTCATGAGATCAGAAGGCAATGGAAATTATGCTCATGCAAGAAAAAAATCTATGCATGAACAATAGGGTGATCTCTTCTCCAACTAAGTACATTGATAGAATTTGTAAACACATGAAAAAAATTAAAATTAAAAGTTCACTCAATCAAAATAACACAATAAAACTATTGGCTCCATTACACTCCATGAACATACATTCACAAAATATAACACATTCAGGCAAGAATAACTATAATCTAAATGAAAGAACCAATAACATATATTGTTGCATCAAAATAATAGCCTAGAATACATATTACATTGTTGAATTTATAAGAAATCATCTCGTCAATTTGTGTTGAGAGTGAGAGATCTGTTTATGCAAACATATGCTACTAAACTAATAAAACAAATCTATTAATGTATAAACTGACTCTCTAACTGGTGCTAAGTAAGCCTCCATCATTATTTATATCATTTAATAAATGCATGAGCCTTTACATGTCTTTGAAAAAAAGCATGAGAAAATAAGAAGAAGAAATCCATTAGATGATGTCAGAGTCTACAACATTTGCGAAGAAAAGAAGATCCAGCTTCTATGGATGTTTGTAAGAGTTAAACTGTCATCAGAATGCATTTCTAATGCATGGAAAGCTCTAAATTTGGAACTAGAAGTTAGCTATTGGTGAACCTTTGACTTCTTCAAAAAAATTTGGCACACCTTTGGAGAAGCACACCTTGGGAGAAGTGCATCTTGCACACCTTGGAATTTGAAGACCACTAGTTTCATAGCCATCTTTGCAGTGAGGGAAGAGGAGGATAAAGCCATTTTATCTACCCAAAAAAAACATCCATTAGTCCAAAAGGTTGAAAAAATTAATTTAAAAAAACCCTAATTTTGACAAAAAAATGACCCAGAACATACAACCCTAGTAAAACACCCAGAACATACAACCCTAGTAAAACACCTAAATAACCTAATTTACCACCTTTAATGAAAAAAACTCTACAAATGTTGGCACACCTTGTGCACCTTGATGGTGCACTAGGTGTGTGCATATAGCACACCTTGAGGAGTGTGCTAGGTGTGCACCCTTGATATGTGTCAAATATGCCTTATAGCACACCTTTTGGGGTGCACTATGTGTGGACCCTTATTTTGCATAGGGGAAGGTTTTTTCCTTTATAAAGGTGAACATGTGTGCACCTTTGGTAGGTGTGTACATGTGTACCTTTATCTTAGGTGAGAGATTTTTTGTGTTTTAAGTTTTATTTAAGTTTTTTTTTTTGTTAAACTTGCAAAAAAAGGTGCACACCTTTGCCTTGGTTTTTTAAAACATTTTTGTATTGTGTGTGTAGGTTTGAAACCAAGGATGGAGCACATCTCACACGGTGTGGAGGTGCACTTTCTAAAGACCAAGAAGAAACAATGGAAAAGGAGGGAGGGGTTTTAGGCTTTTATAAGCCTAGGATGGAGTGCACATTTGGAGGTGTGCATCTGTGCATGTGTGCAAATGCACACTTCCAAAGGGGTGAACTTAGCACACTAGCACAACTTGAAGGGTGTGTTAAGTGTGCTAGTGCACCCTTTTATAAAAGGTGACTTTTTTTCCTCATGAAATCTCCAGTTCCTGGCAAAGTGAGTTTTTTAGCAAAGAGTCAGACTAGGAAAAATATTAGGTAAAACCCTGAAAAAGACTTAGACCCCAGACTAGGGATGTGTAAAGCTAAGAAATATACTAGAGGGTCCCCATTTCTCCTAGAAATGGGGTATGTATTGTGAAATTGCAATAGGAAATAGGAATCATAGAAACACTAGGTAAAGTTTGGGAAGTTGCAGGAATGAAAGGCATAATTGGAGGAACACTAAGAACTACAGTTGGTAGAGGAGTACAATAAGTAAAAGGAATATTATAATAAATAAGTTGTGATTTAGGAAGGAACACCAAAGGAACACTCATAGGATTAGAAGGAACCATCACCATCATGAAAGAAGGAGTATAAGTAGGAATAGTAGAGAAAGGAACAAAAGGAGGTTCTACACCAGTGACTAGAGGAATCAACCCTAAATCATGAGCTTCTTGAGCTAAAGGTTTAACATTGGAATGCACAAGATGAGTAATACCACGCAAGAGATTAACACCTTGATCACTATCACAAATAAATTTCTTAAGAGCCTCTATAGTTTTAATAGAATCTTGATTATGGTTTTCTTGAATAAGCCAATTACCCATTTTATCAAGTTTACTTGAAAGTTTTTGGACTTGTTCAAGAGGAACTCTTAAAGCATCATTCTCATCATGAGATGAGTGACAAGAGTTTTTCTCCGTAATTGGATTAAAATCAAGAATAATCAAATTCTCATCTAGGATCCTAAGGAAAGGAGAAGAAGACTCAAGATCAAAGGTACCCATAAGTCTACAACTTCATCTAACTGGGAGATTAGAAGTAGGACTCTCTAATAGCATGAAAAATTTAACATAAAAGAATAATATAACACCAATAAGATAAAATAAACATAACACCAAAAAATACAATTGAGCACCTAATTCCACAAAAGAAAAGAGGGTAAGCATGTCAGTTTCACGAAAATGAATAGAGGAAAAATTGTGAATGAATAGGATACGATATGGGGGGAGGGGGATATATGACCTATTCTTAATCCAAATTCCCAAAAGAAAAGATCCAAATTGATTAATCACAAAGAACTGATCATTACACAAATGAATAATTCAGTGAAAAATATGAAGAAAGGAGGAAATCCTATAATCTACTATAGAAAGTAAGTACTTGAAACCTTGAATGAATAAAAGACAAATACTAACCTTGAAGTAGTGAAAATCTAGAAAATGCTGATTTCTAATGTCTATGTTCAGTTTCGGGGAATTCTACAACCTATTCTAGATTGGAAATGTCAAGATTGAGAAAACACTAAAAAATATTGTCCTTTTGAAGGTAGGTCAACCTTGACCCAAATAGTAGGGCACAATATTAATTTAGGGCACAATTGTACGTACAAATGTCAACCTTGACCTCCACTACTCTGACAAATTTTTAATTCTTAAATCCTGCAAGTTTGGTGTAACAGTTATCCAAATCTGCACTTCAATTCATTGTTCCACACCTGTACCTACTACAAAAATGGTTTTGTTGTTTGGATGGTGGGTTTTCCTTGGTCAAACCCTAGATTGGAATCAAACTTGAAATGTAATTGAAATTGATATATATATATATATATATAACAAAGCAAATGAAACTATTCACCTTGCTTATATTAGAATCCTTGTGGACTATTCAAATCCTTGAGTCCACAAGTACAAATGCTCAAAATGTATGTGGGATGTCTCAAATCAATGACATTAGATCTTCAACACCTATCTTGAATGGATCTTTGCATAGGAAAAATCTTGGATGAACTTGGATGGAGAAATATTCAACAAGAGGGCTCTATAGAGATTGAATCCTTCAATATCTAACAATGGATCTCCTTGATGAGTTGGACCTTGAATGCTTGAATGATTGAATAATAAATCATCTAATATCTTCTTATAAAATGTAGGTGGTTTATCCTAGTAAGTGGATCTCAAAATGAGCAAAGAATTCTTCCTTATATAAAGATCTAGGGCACAAACTTCTAGAGAAGGTCGACATAGGAGCATTAAATCCCAATTAACCTTATTCCATAGAAATGGACCTAGATTAAATAGTATTTAAAAGTTTACCATTCCAACCAAAACAACCAACCTAGAAGTAGGAAAAATGAAACTTTTCGAAGCCTGATATCTCAAAACTTCCAAAAATTGAAAATTGGACCTATGGTCAGGGACAAGGTCGACCTTGCCCTAGTTCAAGGTCGAGGTCATTCTTGACCTAGGTTAGGGTCAATGTTGACCTTGACCCTTCAGGTTGTCCTTGACCTAGAAAGTCAAAGTCCTCATTTCAATAGAGAAAATAGTCAAAAAGAGGATAGAAATAGAGAGAGAGGCCTAATAGGGGAAAAACAACCAAATCCATGCAAATATCTATTCAAGGTGCTTGAAATGACCTAGACCACTTACTCAAAGGGCTAAATGCTCTTAACATGGAAGTGCTTCCATTTTAAGATGATACATTTATCTCCCACTTTAGTAAGAGTATGGACTTGATGTAAACTCTTGGTAAAGTAGATCATAATGAAAAGATAATATTATTAAAATAAAAGTGACAAATAGATCCTTAAGCCCCTAGAGAACCAATTCTTTATCAACTCCAAGATCACAATAAGAGAATCATCTCTAGAAAAAGAGAAAGAGAAAAATAGTGTAATTATCTCCCCAATAAGAACTTATGTCCCATTGTGAACCACACAAGGAAAAAAAACAACTGGAAATATGGAATTGAACCACCTAGTGAATGTGGCTACTCACCATCAAGGATTCACCCTCAAGAATATTCTATTTCATGGATAAGAGTAAAACCAAAAAAGAAAAAGAGATCCAATCTTAAGTACACCTTTGACCTTAACGGATCAAAAAATATAAATCCATGCTTTAAGGATTAGTCACTAATCCAAAAAGGGAGAAAAGGTATCTTGGAAAATAATATATATATGTCCATCAAAAAGTGTGTGTGTGCAAGAAGTGAGTAGAGTGTATGCCCCTATGTTACAGTCATTGCTAACAGTTTAACAAGAGTAATGGCTTGAATGGAAGCATAAACAATTCCACCAATTACATTTCCATTATCAAAAATTAAGGAAAATACCACATAAATATACAAAAGCACAGAAGGGATCTACCTATCGTAGTGTCAGTATGATCATAAGATTATATATATATATATATATATATATATATATATATATATATATATATATATATATATATATATATATATATATATATATATATATATATATATATATATATATATATATATAATATTATTGCAAATGAATTGACATCATTCCCCAAAGAAAGTAGAACTACAATCACAAAGGAGGAAAAATCACATAAGAGATACAAAGAAGAATCTTTGAAGACCATGACATGGAGACCAAAAAGAACAGTACTAACAAGTAGTGGATCCAAGTAAATTACAAAAGGAAACATGTACAAACAATAGCATAGGTACAACATAACATTAAAAAACATATGGAATAAAAGAGATACATATAGAGAGGAATATTACAATAGGTTTGATTTTTTTATCACCTTGCATTAATAGAGCAACAAGGATCATATAAAAGAATCTAACAACATAAACACATCATGGGACAAGCATAGTACAACAGGAAAACACACAACAAAGCTACCATAAAGGACAACCCAATCAAGTGTTTCACCTACTCTCACCATCTTGTTTTATATCATTTAGGTAAGGTGGGTAACTTGCAAGAGGGATTATATTGAAGCTAATAGGAATGATAGCCAGTTCCAAACAAGGATCCTCTTGAGAATCACAATGTTTGATAGTAGGTGTAAGTGTTAATTGTGAGGAAAGCATATTTGCTAAATCAATGTCAAAGTTAATAGTCTCATATTCATCATTAGAATCATCAATATCATCAAGAGTATCTTCTTCATCTAGATTAATCAAACTAGGATCTAAGATACAAATGGGATCCTCAGAATCATGCATCTTAACATCATTATTAGTAACAATTTCTTCTGACACATCATGATAATTGTGTCCAAAGATGGTAGAGATTTTTGAAGAACAAAATTATAAGCTTTATCTTGAGCATGATGCTTCTTATGGAATCCATTAGTAGATCAATTACATTTTAGCTTGAGCATGACACTTCTTACGGAATTCATTAGTAGATCAATTACAAAGATAGTGTTCACCATTTTTCTAGAAAGCTCAACTAGTAAACTAATAGAACCAAATGATGGATAAATAAAATCATTATAGGTTTGAATCAACACATCAAATGTATCATAAAAATCGCATTGCAATCTTTTCATAAAAAGATTTTCTTTAGTAATAACATTGACTAGGGAGGGAGGATTAACAAGAAAACCATGAGTGTAATGTCCCTCTAGGAAACCCAAAAGAAAATAACCTACAGTTTCACTAAGTTTGCCAAATTTTTTTTTGAAAGATAATAAATTAACAACAACAAAAATAATATAGTGGAAGCAATAACATACACACAAGCACATACCATAAAAAAGTTTACAATTCTTAAGGGCCCCATGAAGTTGAATCACATTTAAGTTTAATTAATACTAAAACCAATATATAATACATCCACATTAAAAAATAACTACAAGTACATATCCATTTAAATAATATACAATTATCTCAAATGCCACCTTGCAATAACGAGAATGTACAATCATCCACTATACATGTCACAGGGTAGGAAAGGCTGAAAGAATATACATCATAAAATAGATTATAGCATCTCTTAAGATCCATGATTTCAATATGAAGAACAATGAATTTTCCTATAAGGGTTTCAACCCAGATAACATTTTGAAACCAAAAGCACAATAGACATGAAGAATACATAGATTTGAAGAATGGAAAACTACTATACAAATAAACCCATAAGATCCTACCTAGATCTTATGCTAAAAATAATAAACACACTGAGCATGAAAATAATTCCATTTTTCTGAAACCCTTCTCTGAAATTGCTCCTTCAAAACTTGGTTATTGAGAAATAAACTCTAAATTGTTAATATAGAGGTTTTTCAACAAATTTAGGGCTTTGATTGTGTAATCACATGAAAACCCCTTTTATCGCTATTATTTAATTATATTTTAATATTCATACACAACCTTTACGTCATTTAATTAAAACATCTTTACTTAATAATTTTCTTTCTCTCTTTAATTAATTCCTTAGATATTTTTATAATAATATTTAGTATTTATTTAAAATTGAACTCCTAAATATATTATTATTAAATAAAATAAATATTATTATGCCCAAAATTAGACTTCAACTAAATCTTTAAATTTAATTCTTTAAATTTAATTAATTTCTCAATTAATTAAATATGATTAAATATCAAATTTCCATCATAAAATTTCCATTAAATTAAATCATTAAGTATTCTTTTAAATCAATTTAATTATAACATAAAACCATCACAAGCCCATGAGACTGAATATGAAAACCCATAATAAAGTACAAAATACTAGATCAAGCTCAAAGGTTAAATTCATGAATTTATGTCACTTGACAAATTCAGAAGGGTAGACAACTCACATACTTGTCATACTTTCTAGAACAATTGGCTTAAGGATAGGATTCAAACTCAAGAGTTATCTCCCCTCTCTTACCATTGAGATATTGCAATAGGGTATGCACATCTTAAAAATTTAGGGAAGTCGATACTCGGTACATGCAATTTGCATAAAATCAACACATGTGCACACACAAATATTCTAAGCTAAATAGGCAATGGTAGGAAGTGAGGCATCATGTAGATCCTACTACGACTCCCTCCCTCAACCATATTAGAAACATCATACTTTAAAAAAATATACAGATACACTATACACATGCAAGTATGGGGTAAGTATTCATAGAAAACACACATAAATAATCCATCTATCATCATGAAATAACTAGAATCACTATATACTATCATCAACATCATCAAAGAAAAATCACACATACACAAAATAACTAGTACCAAAGTAACTCATCATATTATCAACTAAGTATGAAATAATATCCAACTATTTGGAAAATAAAGGTAGCTAATCATCAATCATAAACATAAAGCTAGTCTGAAAGAGTTCACCAATAATAACTAAAAAGAAAACTAGGGGTAGACACTACAATGAGTAGGTATTTGAGAAATCCTAGCAACAATATAAAGGGGACCATCGAGAGCTTTAATAGTCTCAGAATCATCAAAAGTAATCAAAAGTTCTTGAGGTCTTTTATTCTTAGGTTGTTGTTGAGTTTTAGGTTGAGGCTTCAATTTAGGCTTAGGTTTCAGTTGAGATTAAGATGAAACTTGCAATTGAAGTGGAAGTTGAGGTGGATATAAATATTGAACAACATGCTCCACTTGATTAACAACATGATTAAGATCATCCATCTTTGAATCATACACAATATCCATAGAACATGGCTAAGAAATAGTATTAGTATCATGTGTAGGTAAAGGATTCATATAGATTTGAAGATTTTGATTAGGAGGAGAAACAAATTTCTTCCCACTACTATCATAATTATGAATAGATAAAGCATTAGAGTCAATTAAATCATGAACCTTATATTTTAAAGGATAACATTTCTCAGTATCATGACCATTCTAGTGATGATATTGTCAAAATGATTTAGGGTCAAAAGATTTAGATGCAATTTTAGTAGGTAAAAGAGGTCGAATAGTAGGTGAAGTGATCATATTAGAAGTTAACAAGCTATTCATAATAAACTATAAAGATTCAGAAAGAGGAGTCAACATATGATTTAATTGAAAATAAGTGGATGTAGAACTGACATTGTGAGATGCAACAACAACTTGATTAGCAACTGCATTTTCTTGTTTATTTATCTTGACATAGTTTTTGAATTTTTTAACTTTATTTGGATTAGGAACAACATCACTTTTATCAATAGGAATAGGGGCCATTGGAATGGTTCTCTCAAATTGACTCGCTTGTAATTGAAAATGATGAAGCAATAAATTCATAAAGAAAAATATTATCCCTAATATCCTTTTGCAAATTTGAAATAAATATACATTGAATATCAATATGAGGAACATGATAGGAAGTCTAAGCATGTAAATGTTTAAATCTACCTATAAATTTAGTCAAATTTTCCTTATAGCTTTGTTTACAATGCATCAAATCAGTCAAAGACACTTGTGGGCTAATATTCTTTTGAAATTATTGAATCAAAGCATTGGTAAGTTGTGTAAATGAATCACTAGAATAAGGAGTCAAGGAACAAAACCATTATAAGGCCTTGTCACAAAAAGTTCTATCAAATAACTTGGCTAAAATCCTATGATCATGAGCATAATCACTACAAAGGATTTGAAATGTTTTAACATGATGAATATGGTCTCCTTTACCATTGTAATTCTCAAGATGAGGCATATGGGCTTGTTGAGGAATGGGAGTATGAATGATATCCCATGATATAGGACTTCCCATGTCACAAGTAGGAATACTAAACTTATTTTGAGTCAAGGATGCAAGTTGTTGTTGTAAAGATGATGCAGTTTGACCCAAGCTAATGAGTGTTTCAAATCATTAGAGGAAATAGGAGGAATAACAATATTAGAAATAATAGGTAAAGTGTAGGAAGCTATAGGAATGGAAGACACAACTAGAGGAACACTAGGAACTACAAATGGCAGAGAATTAGAATAAGTAAAAGGAAAATTATGATAAGAAGGTTGTGATGTAGGAAGGGACATAGGAGGATCTGTCAGAGGAATAGACTAAACTGTCATAGTCACCAAAGAAGGAGTATAAGTAGGATTAGGAGAGAAAGGAATAGAAGAAGGTTATATTCCAGTGATAGGAAGAATTAACCCTAAATTGTGAGCTTCTTGAGCTATAGGTTTAACATTGGAATGCACAAGATGAGTAATACCATGAAAGAGATTAACACCTTGATCACCATCACAAAGAACTTTCATAAGAGCCTCTATAGCTTGAATGGAATCTTGATTATGATTTTTTTGAATAAGCCAATTAACCATTTCATCAAGTTTAGTTGAGAGTGTTTGGAGTTGTTCAGGAGGAACTCTTAAAGCATCATCCTCATCATGAGATGAGTGAGAAAAGATTTTCTCCATATTAGGATTAGAATTTGGAATAATCAAATTCTCATCCAAGGTCCTAAGGAAAGGAGAAGAAGATTCAGAATAAAAGGTACCAATAAGTCTACAACTTCATATAACTAGAAGATTAGAAGTAAGACTAGAAGCAATAAAGCTCATAAACCAATGCAGTGAAAATGAACTAAACTAAAAAAACATAAAGTAGAAATATTTTTATATTTTGAAAGAGATATTGCAATTTATTTTTATTTTTGAGATATAATTGCAACAAATCTAATTAACATGCAAGATTTAACATAAAAGTCAAATCTAACACTAATAAGATAAAGGAAATCTAACACCACAAAATACAATAGATCATCTAATTCCACAAAAGAAAAGAGGGTAAATGTGTCAGGTTCACCAAACTAAATAGAGGAAAAAATGTGAATTAATAAGATGTGATTTGAGGGGGGAGGGTGGAATATAGGAGCTATCCTTAACCTAAACTCCCAAAAGGAATGGTCCAAATTGACCAATCACAAAGAAGTGATCAATACACAAATGAATCAATCAATGGAGAATATGAAGAAAAGATGAAATCCTATAATCTACTATAGAAAGTAAGTACTTGAAACCTTGAATGAAAAAAATAAAAATACTAACCTCAATATAGGGAAAATATGGATAATGTTGATTTATGATGTCTATGTTCAGTTTCGGTAAATTCTATTACTTGTTCAAAACTAGAAATGTTGAGATGGAGGAAACCTTGAAAAAAATTGTCCTTTTGAATATAGGTCAACCTTGACCCAAATAGTGGGGCAGAATCTTACTCAGGGCACAATTATACCCCAAAAAGTAGACCTTGACTTGCACTGCTCTGACAAAAATTTTGTTCATAGATCCTACAAGTTTGGTAAAAAGGGTATCCAAATCAGCAATTCAATTCATTGAGTAGAAAACATAGTTTGGAATCAACCTTGAAATGTAATTAAAATTGTAATATATATAAATAAAGAAAATGGAACTATTCACCTTGGTTATATTGAAATCCTTGTGGAGGATTCAAATCCTTGAATCCACAAGTACAAATGCTACAAATTTTGTAGAAATGTATGTAGGATGTCTCAAATCAATGGTATGAGACTTTCAACACCTATATTCAATAGGTCTTTGCATAGGAAGAGGCTTGGATGAGTATGGATGGAGAAATCTTTAACAAGAGGGCTCCATAGAGATTGAATCTTTCAATAGCTAACAATGTATCTCCTTGATGAATTGGACCTTAAATGCTTGAATTCTTGAATAATGGATCATCTAATATCTTCTTATGAAAATTATGTAGTTTATCATAGTAAGTGGATGCCAAAATGAGGGAATAAGGCTTCCTTATATAGAGATCTAGGGCACAAACTTCTAGAGAAGGCTAACATAAGAGTATTAAATCCCAATTAACCTCAACTACTTGAAATGGACCTAGATTAAATGCAATTTAAGAGTCTACCATTATAAAACCTAAAACAACCAAGCTAGAAGCAAGAAAATTAAACTTTCCAAAGCCTAATATCCCAAAACTCCTAAACTTTGAAAATTGGACTTGGGGTTAGGGACAAGATCGACCTTGCCTTAGGTCAGGTTTGAGGTCATTTGTGACCTAGGTTAGGGTCAAGGCTGACCTTGACCCTTTAGGTCATCCTTGACCCAGAAAGTCAAAGTCCTTAGTTTCACAAATAAAACTTTTTGAAAGAGGATGGAAATAGAGAGAGAGAAGTAGAAGAGGGAAAAAATAGCTAGATCCATGCAAATGCTTATTTAAGGTGCTTGACATGACTCCAGACCACTTACTCAGAGGGATAATTTCTCTTAACATGGAAGTGCTTCCATTTTAAGATGACACAATTGTTATAACCTATCTAGAGATATGATCTTAGTCAAGCACATATAAAGTAAGATGTACTTATTTTTTATAAAGAAACAAAAATTTGCCCTTATTTTTTTATTATGCATGTGGTTATAGTTGTAACTATTTTGTGAGTTTATTATCTTTAATTCATTTTGTATAACCATCCAAATTTAGCATTATTCAATGAAACATATACCTAATTTCTCTAACTCTGAAGAATTCTACAAAGTAAATAAGTGGGAATTCTCCCAAAATATTATTAATCATGGATTCAAAATAGATAAAGGATCCAAACAAAATTATGAATAGGGGGTGGAGGAATCAATTCAGAAACATACAATGCAAATAGCCATGGCCATTTCTTACTTCTATCTTGTAGAGGAACAAACAAAAGTTTCCTATTGAGCTATCTGATGATGAACACACACAAAATAAATCATTTCCAATCAAGTTGAATCATTGCATGGAAGTGGAGAAGATAGTTGTTGGCTTAATAATAAAACTTAAAAAATGTAATTATCCAAGATAACTAAAATAAGGTAAAAATAATCTTCTTGTATATTACCCACCTTAAGCCCTCTTTTAAAAAAAAATAATTGTTAAGTAAATGCAAATACTTAAAAAAGTTAGAAATATGTAGATTGTGTGAGGCCTCACCCTGACCCATCATAACATAGATATTGTATAACCATTTTGTTACTTAGGACTGGATATCTTGACATATATATTTTGATACTTGATGGATAGTAAATTTTGTTACTTATCCAATGATATTTACCTTGTGATCTTTCATTATGTTATGCATTAGGACTTAATTGGCTTAGTCAATGAATTAATAGATATTATTCAATATTTCACTATTATGAAAAGAAATGGAATTATGATGTGATTCAATATTTAATTTGATCTTGTTAGAAAAGTTAGTAATAGGCAATTTGTTCTGAGGATTAATAATCAAATGCTTAATATGTAAATGATGGAGAATAAGAAGTTAATTATGGGATTTGTTGTATGTGAATGGTAGAATAATGAAGTTATAATGCACTTTTACTTTCATATGTATTTTATATGTGGCTTTTCATTGGAATACTGATGCTCAAGTTTAATGTGCAGGAAAAGAACCATGGAAACAAAATGGGGAAACAAGGTAT
Source organism: Cupressus sempervirens (assembly GCA_028749045.1). Taxonomy (NCBI): domain Eukaryota; kingdom Viridiplantae; phylum Streptophyta; class Pinopsida; order Cupressales; family Cupressaceae; genus Cupressus; species Cupressus sempervirens. Next base: position 216,972,253 of record CM053792.1, read on the forward strand.
AAACACATGTTAATATGACACTGCCAAGGTGAATTTTTATAAGATTTGTAAACCTCATTGTGATGTGTTTATTTTGTAAAAGTGAGATGTATGTGTGTAGTATGTATTTCATATGCAGATTCTGAATGTGTCATGTGTGATGTATAGTGAATTTATGTGTGTCACTTGCCACTTGTACTCGTTATGTGAAAATGACATGTTCTTTGATGATGAATCATGTGGCCACCTTATCCGAAGTTAAATACCTTAATTGAGAAATTTGACTTATTGCCTTAAATTAGTAAAGAGAACAAGGTTACCACCATAGAAAATTTGGAATTTTAACTTACCTAGAGTTGTGAAGGCCATAAAGTAATTCTAAGGTGAATTTGTCATAAAAATAAACCCTACCTATGTTAATACTTTAAGTTAGGGGGCTAATAGTGACCACTAGGGTGCCTAGAAGCCCTAGGAGACCCCAAAAAAGATGCATTTTTTATTGAAGCCAAAAATGAGAGTGATATATAGGGGTATGGCCAAATTAGAAATTCACTTGGCCACTCTCTATCTTTAGAGACAACTATGGTTTGGAAGAAGAGGATAAGGAGCTCTACTACAACATTTCATTGCCATTGCTTGGAGTGAGGTTGGTATCCATGATCCATGGTTTTCTTCATTTGCATGTAGAGTTGATGTGGTGCTCTTCTTTTCATAGTAAATTTGGTGTATTGTAGATGTGGGTTGTGAATAAGAATCTTTTTATTTGAGTGTTGCATGTGAGAAGTTTATGTGACTTCTTCCTTGAATCTTGTTTTGTTTCATGTTTTGTGTTTGTGTAATGGGTGTGAAGCATCACTTAACCTTGGGAGGGAAGAGATGCTTGTGTAAAAGGGTTAATTGGGCTCACACATGTAGTTGAGGAGCTCTCCCATGTGTGGAGATGATTTTTACGTGTACAATGGAGTATGGAATTCTTCTTTACTTGCATTTTTGGGAGGTATAAGGAGGTGTGTGAAGAGGGAAGTCATTGTAAGCCTCAAAAGGTCATGTTGATAATGAGAATATGTGCATATTTTTGAATCTTAGTTTTGAAATCCTCCTCATGGAGAGAGCCCACCTTCACCCTATAACTTGATTCATTTGTTGAATCTTTGTGCAAGCCTTGGGTTAGGTTGTCTTGTAATGTATTGTGTAGAGTTTTGTTATATTGTTGTGATCATGCATGATATGTGATTGTGTAGCATGCAACCATGTGTGTCTTGTTTCCCCAAGCTTGGTGGGTGGCCTCCTTGAGGCTTGGGTTGGGAGGTGAGCCTCCATGGTTGTAGGTTTGTCTCTTATTTGCAAGTTTTTTTTGCTTGAGGCCTTGGACATTTAGAGATTGTGAAGTCTTACCTTTGCATAGAGGAAGATAATACTATTGTTTTTGTATTGAAATGGAGGACAACTTCATCTTATTATGTGAATTCATTATATTGTAGGAGTTTTTTTATTGATCTCATGCATATGTGAAATAGAGAGAGATTTTGAAACACCTTTCTTGTGAGGTCCTTCCATTGTGTATCTTGATATGATGGTTCCAGCACCCCATTGCTTGCTTGATATTGTGTTGATGTTGTCTTATCATTAATTTAAATATGAATGTGTTGAAGAAATAAATTTGTATTATGATATACCTTGGAAGAAAGAATAGGACATTATCATTTTGATAATCTTATCTCCTCAAATTTCATAAGAATAATTTAGTTGCATTGGTGTTCAGTATTGCTTTAGAATTACTTGTAGAATATACAATTGATAGTTAATGGATTTGTAGATAGTTTAAATTATGAAATTGGATGTCAATAATGCATATTGAATATTTGATGTTCGTGAAATTACGATCAAAGGATTTCATTTAGGTTCCATGCTAGTGTATCTTGCAAGTAGATTTTGTTAGTAATATGATAGTTGTTAAACATTAAATTGTTTTATAGAATGAATAATGTAATGCAATAAACCATGTTCAATTTCATCAGCTCAATTATAATTAGGGAATGCATGAAAAAAAGAGAGGCAAAGATCAACTTCAAAAGAAGCTTGTAGGTGCATATTTGGTTGCTAGAAAATGTATGGTATTTCAAAAAAAGCTCTCCTAAAAAATTCAGTCAATAAATTAAGGTAAACTAAATAAAATAACCACAAACTAACTATACCATTATTAAAAAAGGAAAATTAAGTCACAATCATAGTAATATAGCCTTACAAAAAGTTGACCAAATGAAGGGGCTTAGTACTTTGTGAGTAGATTAATAATTAATTGAGCATTCAAAAGGAAATTATATATATATATATATATATATATCTGTGTGTGTGTATGTGTGTGTGTGTGTGTGTGTGTGTGTGTGTGTGTGTGTGTGTGTGTGTGTGTGTGTGTGTGTGTGTGTGTGTGTGTGTATTAATGTATGTATGTATGCATGTATGCATGTATGTATGAGGAGACAGAAGGTCTTAAATAAGGTCAAGTACCCTTCAAGGAGGAAAGAATTAAAAATAAAAAATAATAAAAATAATCTACTCATCATGATGTAGGTGGCTTGGGTCAACCACCCTGTCGGATTTCAAAAGAATATAATAATGATAAAAATTTAACTTGAAAAAAATTCAAAAAGAAAATGCTTAAGTTTGCAAGTTGCAACATTGGGTTCCTTACCAACATAGGCATTACCTTGCTACATAACATCATTTATGTTTTGAAGTGGGTCCCTTCCTTCCACTAGGCATCCAAGCCTTGCCACAAATCATGCTCATGAAACAAGATAATGAATGGCAGACCTCTTTCCAAGGCACCATCAAATATGAACTTAATCATGCAAATTCCACCCTACCAACAAGAAACTCACCTAGGGAGAGGTGTGAAGAGATGGAAAAGGAAAATGTCAGAACTGATGTGCCTTGGGGTCGATGATGTCCCATTTTTGTAGTTAGGTACCTATGAAGGGAGTTGATGGAAAATTCCCATCACTTGAACATGGGGAGGAAAGGGTCACGTGGCCCAAATCAGGAGGAAAATTCACATGGGTCATGGAAGTATTTTAGGAAAAAGTTGCAAACATGGGTGGAGTGATTTAGGATGGGATTATATATAAAGGGTGATTAGTAGATAGGATATGGAGTAAGGTTGATAAGATAGGTAAATTTAAAAGTGTTGGGTGTTAGGTCTTAATGAGCTTAATTGTGTTTTAACAATAATAGGTACTTAATTTCATAGCTAGAGGGTTAGAGGGTGAGTAGACTTGGTTAACTTAATGTAGGACATTTAAGAAGAGATAAGGATTTTTCAAATATACTTATAGTGTAAAATTTAATAGCCAAGTTAATAATTATTTCTTTTAAGAACTTGGAATTATTTTGTAAGTTTTGTTTATTAAGGAAGTAACCAAATATAGGGAAGTTTCTTTGTCATAAGAGACCTTGGATTATGAATTTTCATAGAAGGGTAAGACGTAAGATTATTAAAATATAAGGATATAATGAAGATAATAAGAATAATAACATAATAACAATTAAAAAATAATAATAATCATAATGATAATGATAATACTAATGATAAATATTATGTTAAGATGGGACATGCAAAAGAATGTTTAATAGGTATATTAAATGATGAAATTTTCAAGTATGTGTAAAGTAAGTTTTTAGGGTCATCTGAGAGTAACATTTAATAAGAAGTTGAGACATAAGTATCTTTTGATAGAATGAAAGCCTAGTCAGAGACATCAATTTGGCTTCGGATAATTATAATAATATTAATATTAGTAGAAATAAAGTAATTAACTAATAAAACATCTTCTTGTCAAAACCCTAGAACTCTTACCACTACATTAACATAGATTTGAATCCCACTTGCACATCAGAGTGTTGCAATTTGGGTGTAGAAGATTAGGCCTTGTAACCATAACTTTTAATATAGTTTTTCTTTTCTCTTAGTGACTAGCAATCAGGTGACTACCACATAGGGAACTTGAAACCCAAATTCTAAGTAGAACAAGCTTCTTTCATCTTGTAACTTCATCACCTCCAAGTTTAAGAATAGAATGCATACCTTACCTTCAATTTCTTCATCAAAAAAGTTGGTTTTGTTTTAGCCTCGTAGAATTTTGGGCATGATAGATTGATTAGTGGATATTGAGTTTGTGGAAATGAAGCACATGCTCATTGGGAAGATTATGGCCTTAGAAAATTGAGATAATAGTACAAACAAAATCTTCTACAGATAAGGGAAGCCATAGTTCCTTGAGATCATACAGAAAAGAAAAACCCAATTAGATCTACTAGAGATTAAACTTTGGTAGACACATACACTTGAGAAAAACTCACACACCAAATAAAATTACCCTAATTAAAAACTTAAATCCATACCAAACAAGGTGGATAGTGAACTTTCATTGCACAATCAAGGTGACAACAAGAAAAATACAAATTAGAGAGCACCACATCAAGTATTTATCTTTACATAATACACATAGGAAGAACATAAACACATGTGACCTCATCAAGTATTTATCTTTACATAGTAGATATAGAAGGAACATAAACACATGTGACCTGCTTTAATAATGTTGTAGAAATACATTACCCAAAGATCATAGAAGGAACATAATATATACAACATCTTGAGGTGATGTGAAGAAAATAAATTGAACCTATAATAAATTGAATATAGGATTAGAAATCATATTATCTATGGAATCAAAATTTGACCCATATGAGGACTACCATTTCATTCCAAGATACTTATGCATAGATACATGGCATTTCCTTACAATATTATGTAAGCTAAACCCACCATCAACGTCAAGAACTATCCTAAAAAACCCTATGAACCTTTCTTATATAGGCAAATTTTCACTGCTCAAGAAGGTTCTAGTCATTTAACCCTAGATCTTAAGGCCAACCAACCTTAAATTGTTGTTATTTTTATATTTTATTACATTAGGTTAGGCCCCAAAAAATTTTAGAATGTGAGGAAATTTCATTTTTTCCCATTTTAGGTTGAATGACTTTTGAAGACCATAATTCATTTCCAATTACTCTATTGACAATTACCCCTTTTCAAAATAATACAACCTTATCTATGGTGCCAACTCATGCAAGCTCCAACCAATTGAGGTTTGACCACTTTTTGGAGCCTCTAAAGCCTTCAAAACTAAGTTCAATATTTTTATACCATGTTGCTAATATCAATTTTTTTTAATAACTTCACAAACAGACTTGATTTTGTAATAAACCTTTTATTGGAATACGAATATATATAAATAAACCTCCGAAATGAAAACAAAACATTTTGAGCTCAAATGACCAACTTGTTAAAAATATTAAGCCTCCAGAAATAATATCTCTGGAGTGAGATAGCCCTTATTGAAAGATAAATCAAAGATATGTTTTTGGTGACACAAGGTTTCCCTTACTCCTAAGACTCTCTTGCATTTAGACACCTAGGGTAATTTGAGAAGCAATCTTGTCAAATATTAGTTTTTCAAAGGAAAACCAAGATGGTTAACCTTCTCCTTCATCATCCACGATGAGTCTTCAATAGGTTATCCTTTCCATTTGGCCAATTCTTCATATGTCATGTTTCTTTTGCTTCTATTCTTTCGTGACCTTGTAGTGCTTGCCCTTGGTTCGCATTTTGTTATCATTGCTGAACTCTTTTAGAGCTAGTTTCATGTTGATGGTTAGTAACATTATTATGAGATTATCAGATATTGTGCTATGGATTCAGTTGATATGTGATGAGATTACTTAGACTCTAAATTTCATGTATGTATGATGATTATTTTTAGTGTTTGCAGTTATTAATGATGATTAGTAAGATGATTTATTATCATATGTGTTTTCTTATGGATACTTACCCCATACTTGCATGTGCATGGTGTGCGTGTTTTCTTTGTCTGTTTTCTTTTGTATGGTGCGTCTGATGTGGTTAAGGAAGGGAGTTGTAGTCACCTGCTAGTCGGGATCTACATGATGCACCACTTCCTGCCATTGCCTGTTTAGTTTAGTGTATATTGTGCTTGTACATGCATGGTTTTTATGCAGGCTACAGGTATCAGGTATCGACTTCCCTGAATTGCTAGGATGAGCGTACCCTATCACATTATCTCAATGATAAGAGAAGGGAGATAAATTCTCAAGTCCAAATCCCAAACCTAAAAACCATTTGTCCTAGTGAGTTAGGACAAGTATCAAAGTTGAATATCCATTGAATGTGTCGGATGACATATTACATGATTTTTAACCCTTTAGATTTATTTTGTATGATTTGTTCTACGATGGGTTTTCATATTTATCTTGGAGGTCTATGGTGAATTTTCCATTAATTAAGTCTTAATAAATAGATTTAATTAATAAATTATTTATTTGAGAAACTTAATAAAATATCATGATCTTTGATATTTTGATTGTAATTAATTAAATGTGAATTATTGGGGAAAAGTAATTAAATAAAAGAAAACTAGAAATTAAAATTAATAATAATTATAAAATAAAATAATAATAAAGTAATAAATAAAATAATAATAATAAAAGTTATAAAAATTAAAATGAAAGTTATAAAATTTAAATAAAAATTATTTAAAAAGTAAATTGGAGTTATAAGCTTGCATGGGAATTAACATGTGTCAACAACACGGGGGTTAGTGCATCAATTAAGCACAAGGTCTCTACAACTCTATGACCCATCAAAAAGGTTGGAAAAGACCCATGCTTAGTTGGTGACACCTTCCAGCTATTTCAAGAAGCATTCCAAAGGTTTCTTGAGAGCTCTTTATATTTAGGCATACATAGAAGCTTAGATATAGCGTGGAGAGCAATTGGAGCATTGGAGGACTTAAGAACTCTGAAGAAGGGAGCTTGCTCTGTGGGTTTTCTGAGGAAGAGCGAATTAGCATCAGAATCTGGGTAGATTCTTGTGATTTTACTTATGCTATTTCCGCATCATGCATTCCTATCTTCTTCATGTCTTCCATATGTCTTCTGAGGAATTTCATATTTTTATTTTATGCATTTTCAATTTGGGCAATTAAATTTATTTGAGAATTTTATATGCATGGATTTAAAAAAAAGGGAAAACGGGGCTAGGGTTGAGATTCATAGCCAAATCCATTAGATTAATTATTGGAAATTTTGGAGATCAAAGATCTATGGAGGAATTCTGGAAAATTGAAATTGTAATCATAAAATTGTCCTATCGCTGCCCCTTGGATAGACCCGAACTCAGTCATTCATAACTTTTTATCGTGATCTAATTTATTTGATCACTCCAGTCAGAATTGGCACAACTTGGCCCTCTCCAACATATTTTAATTTCAGGCCGATCCAACAATTCATTCGGGAGATATGACCGTCGTACTGAGACTATTTTATTCAAGGACAAATATTTCTCCATTTCTCATAACTAAGAGTTCTTTATGCTTAAACTTCACAAAAATAATATATATCAAAGCATGAAATGAATTAAAGATATTATTGTAATCTTTCCTTATTAGAATCTTATTAATATGCATTAGTTTTATATGATTTATTATCTAATCTAATTAAATCAAATTTAATTAAGATTAATTAATAGTAAAAGAAGTGTAATTAATTATTAGTCAATTTAAGTAAATGGATTTTTTAAGTGAGGAAAAATTAGAAGAGAAGAGATATTAATGATTTAGTTGTTATTCATTGATTGGTTCGAATATCAATCATTATAATTGAATATTGAAATTATCAATGGGTTTATTATTTATTAATAATTGTTAAGGTTAGCAATTATTGATGAATGATAAGTATAGTTAGTATAACTATTAATTAATTTAGTTAAATTCAAATTGAGAATAGTTAATAATTGAAGTATAGCAATAAGTTATAGATCAATAATTGGTTTAGACAAAATCTTGGGAGATATATGATGTAAGGTTAAAATAGGTATTAGGTAAAGAGATTGAGAGATAGTTAACTTTATATCAGTTGGAATACATCGAAAAATAGTTATGGAAGTTTCTATAGATCGAGTGATAATAGCTTTGGATGAGTTTATTATTTATTAATGTTTGTTGGGTCTAGCAAATTATTAATAAATAATAGTATAATGATCTAAATGATTATTGATAATACAGATTAATTAAGAAAACATCAGTATTCATATAAGAATGACGAATGTGATCATTATAGATTTCCAAATGTAACTTGTTATTAAACAATAAAAAGTCATTATTGAACTATTAATATGAGTATTAAGGGAATTGGATCATAGTCAACTTTGAACCATTGATAGTTATTAGTCATCTGATATTAATTGGAACGTTGCTATGGTTATGCAATTATTAATTAAATCAATTAATGAGAGTTAATTAGATTTAATTAATAATTAAGCTATGTAATAGAGATTTAATTGATATAATTCTTTTAACAAGATTGTAAAAAAAATATTGATATCAAAGTTGATAAGTCTTATTCTAATAACTTGAATAATGACTTAGATATTTTAACGGTTATTAGTGACAATTTAATAATGATTATAATTAAGAGGCTTAAGTGTTAGAGATAATTGAGTTTTAACCATTAAAATGTTAATGGATCATGGAATTGTGCACCTAAGTTAATTAGTGGATTAGATTGATCATTTTAATTAAGTTATAATCTTCTTATTCGAAGATTGATAATTGGTTCTTTTATGAACGAATAATGATCTTTGATTATTTCAAAAAATTGAAGTAACCTTAAAGAAGAATTAATCAATTAGAATATAGATCATAGTTAAATCAAGAGAACAATTAAAGTTCAATGATAATCAGTTTAGTGAATATTTATCTTTAAGTTATTCTTAAAGTATTATTTTTAATTAATGGAAGAATAATGCTATCAGGGAACAAATGGGTTGACTTGTAGGTCAAATGATGAAACTTAAGACACTTGAAAATATACTTGCAAACAGAAAACTGGAAACCTCTACACTTGATTCAACTATGTAAGATAGCAAAACCAAAACATGTGTCTGCATTGTGTATTCTATATGCTTCTTGTTTTGGGTTTTGGGTTAACTAGTGTTGATCAGTCCTAGGTTGTTACCAAAGGCTCAGGGGTTATGAGATGTGATGGCATGTTGATTTTATTTGGTCTCAATTTTTATAAGCTCAACCATGGTAATGTGATCGTATGCTCTATGAAATGTTTTTATTAACTGATATGTTTCTTATATTGATGATTTGCATATATCTTATGCTTTTACTTTGCATGTTAGTAGGATGTTTTAGGAGTGACATTCCTACTATGTTTATAGTCGATGATCTCTTTGGTGCCTTGGAATGTTACGCATGGAGGGATGGCTAGGATCCACGATGGTCTAATGATGCTATTTACGGTTGGGAGGAACTGTGCACTTAGTTTATTTTGTTTGATCTTTATGATGGATGTATATGTCTTCTATGATGATGTATCATGTGATTATCTCTACTTTGATGTATCATGGATTGGAATAAGATGATGTAACTTATTTCACATATGTATATTCTTTTAAGCCTTCATACCCTGTGACATGTACAGTGGATGATTGAGCATTTGGAAATGTAATGTATGAACATTGGACTTATCATTATTATTCATGTGGATGTTGTACTAGATGGATTCATGTATGTTAGTTAGTTTAGATGTAACTCAACGTTAAGGGATTCTTAAAGAATGAAATAGCTTATGTATGTTATGTTTACTTTTAGATGGACATTGCTATTGCTTCCGTTATTATGTACAAGTTATATGTGTTATTTACTTTCATGTTATAAAAAAAAAAAATGTTACCAAACTTAGTGAAATTCTAGGTTAATTCTTTGGATCCCTTGGTGGGGCATTATAGACCTTATCTTCTATACCCCCTTCATGATTGCATCAGATTTGAAATGTTAAAAACTAATAAAATCATAAACTTTAGAGCCATATTTAATAATTCCAAAGAATGATGCTTTACATCTATATTCTAGAATGTTTAAGGTAAGAAGAATAATATTTTGTCATTATGTTAAAGATGAAGTGAAAAATAAATATATAAGGAATTCAAGATGAGTTTATGTTTAGATATATTAAGGATAACACTTAGTAAATATAGAGACATCTTTGGTGATAAAAAATCTTAAATATATAGGCATATTCAATGATAGAAATCTTGTTTCATTCAACATTTTCTAAGTATAGTTTTTCATGTCTAGGATCATCATGAAAATTTATTTCATATATTTATGGTTTTCCGTCTACAAACTTATAACCTAAATGAAGAAAATTGTTTCCATTATGAAGGGAATCTCTAGTAAAAAGGTATATGGAAAACCAAAATGATGCAAAATATTTCTAGATGAACATTATGATGCTTTAACCGTGTGTAAAATAAATGTAAGGAATTCAAGTTGAATTTATGTTTAGATATATTAATAATAACACTCATTTATTGTATTGAAAACTTTATAAATAACTTGAGTGATTAAATATCTTTCTAAACATTTGTTAAACTATTTTTTTAGTCTAGGATTATCATTATCATAGTTTATTTCATATTATTGGTGATTTTCTATCTAAAAATTTACAACCTAAATGAAAAAACAAAAAGAATCTTTCCACTATGAAGGGAATGTCTAATAGATGGGTGTATATGAAGCCACAATGAAGTAACATAATTCTAGCCAAACATTATGGTTGTCCAACTAGAAATTTTGACAATCTAGGATCATCATTATCATATTTTATTTGTATTATTGGTGATTTTCTATTGACAAAATTATAACCCAAATAAAAAAAAAATAATGAAAAAACTCTTTCCATTATGTAGGGAATCTCTAGTATATGGGTGTATGCGAAGCCATAATGAGGCAACATATTCCAACCAAACATTATGGTAGTCCAACTAGAAATTTCGATAGTCTAGGATCATCATTACCATATTTTATTTTGTATTATTGGTGATTTCTATATACAAAATTACAACCTGAATGAAAAAAAGCTCTTTCCATTTTGAAGGGAATCTCTAGTAGATGGGTGTATATGAAGCCATAATGAGACAACATAATTCTAGCCAAACATTATGGTAGTCCAAATAGAATCTTGATATTTTTTTCTCTCATATTATTATATTTATCTACATGTCTATAATACCCTTTTCATAACTATGTAGCAATAATAGACAATTATCTTCTATTATGTGAATTAATAATGTACATATATAATATATGTCATGTGCATAACAAAATTAAAATGCTACAAAATGGAAATAAATATTACATAGTAAAATAATGTTGCCACAGTAATAAGTAAATAACACTTTTAAATGAAATGCTTGTCAAAAAAGTATACTAACTTGCATTCCTCACAATCCTTCACCCTAATGTATTGTGCTTCTTCCAACATATACATCTCTACAATATTCAATAGGGAGAAAGATATGTTAGATCGGTTGAAAAATGCTTGTTGTAAGAAAGGTTGCTAGCTTCATAACATACAACATCAATGAGAATTGTTTATCACTCCTATAGGGATCTATATGTTTTAGATTTTAGTACATGTCAGACATGCAATCAATAATAGATACATCGTGTACTAGGTAAGGATGGTTTTAACAAGCTTCATCAAAATAAAAATCTGAGTACAACAACTTCCTACAAGGAATTGGAGAATTATAATAGGAAGTGTTTCTTCAAATGTTATAAACTATTACAATTAGTTTGCAAATCCTTCACTACCATGGTTGCATGTACCATTTACACTTTGCACCAAAATCAAAAATCTTATAGACTGGACAACAAGTATAAAGATGAGGACAACAGGAAACTTATTTGTTGTGTCACTTCCACTATGTGAACGAATAAGAATACTTCTTAGGGAGGAAATGAATACATAGACCCAAAAAATTTATAAATTATGTCCAAAAAAAATATTGAAATAGGAAATTGGGACATACATCATTGCAAAATTGAAAATCTTTTTTGGTTTGATTTGTTGGATCTCATGATAAATGACTTCATTAATCCATACAAAATCCACCATAAATGAGATAGAAAAACAACACATTGAAAAAGTAGACTAAGTAGAATATTTTAAATAAAATTACAATAATTTTGGATCTAAATACAAAACTATATGTATAATATTATTGTACAAACCAAGTGATTGAGCCTTTTGACTTGTCGTAGTAAAATTATACATGATTGAAGAATGGTGTAGTAATATTCTATGAAAACAAACATGATTAAGATGGTTCAACTATCATATCCTCATTTTAAGATAGAATTTAAATAATAATTAGATAATACAATGTTATTATACAAATAATTATAGTAAAATTATATTAAAACTATACTAAAATATAAAAATATGAAATTACAATTATTTAATCTATATTATGGATAAAATAATTTAGTATGAGATTCAAATAATTAGAAAATAATAAAATTGAAATGAGTAAATAAATAAATTAAATAAAATACAAGAGACAATGTTCTAGAAACTATGTTAACTTTCTAAATAGAATTAATAATAAATAATAATAAACATAAATAAGTAAATAAATAATATAACTTAACTAAATCTAATGAAAAGTCAAGAGATATTCAATAAATAGATACGACTCTTTGAAATTAAGATATAAAATGGATGAGAGTTTACTTTAGAGAGGGAGAAAAAATAAGAGGAGAAGATGGGAGTTCAAAAAGGAAAAATGGAAGAGGAATGCAATATGGGAAAAATAAGAAAGTGACTTTCTAAAAAGGTATCAATGATATTGAAAGTAAGTGAACCTTGGAAAGGGTCATAATTATGGATAGTTGTGAATCTTCAAAAATGTTATAATTATAAAGCATTTGAACTTTTCTAAAGGATCTTAATTATGAAGTGTTGTGACTTTTTGAAAGGATTGTAACTATGAAGTGTTGTGACTTTTCAAAGAATTTTTATTATGAAAGGTTGTGACTCTTGGAAAAGAAGAAATAAAAATATATATTTTATCTTTTCATTATAAATATAGAATGAAGAATTTTAGAATGTAAGTATAGAGTTGAGATAATATAGTAAGAAAATTCCATTCAAGGGCCAACTAAGTATAGAACCAAATGGACCAAGTAAAAAGGAAGGTAAGAAAGGTATGTTTATGAATCATATTTGTTTACTTTTATTTATGAGTTTGTTTATATTAATGAATCATACTTGTGAATAATTTATGCATATACATATGTATATGTAAAGGTGGCATTTGAAATGGATAACACACATGACTTAATAGTTAATGATTTAAGATCAAGAGAGTCCCTTTCAAGGGAAGAGAGTGATTTTGTTATGGTTAGTTATTTAAGATAAAGATAGTCCTTTTGGGAAGAGAGTGATATTAATAGCTTAAGATCAAGAGAGTCCCAATAGGAAGAGACTGATCTAAGTTCAGTTATAAGTCCAAAATATTCCATTAATGGTAACATATGCATATGTGATAAGAGCCTTGGATATAGAATATCTCTTCCAAGAAGGACATTGAAGGGAAGACTTCATAGAAGATGTAGAAATAATTAGGGACCTAAGGATCCTCACGAGTGTTATCAACTCTAATATGGAGATGTCTTTAAGGTTGGGGTTAAGATAGAGGGTAGAATAGTATAGTATGTAATTTCTAACATTTAATATGTAGATATAACTTAACCCAAACTAACCCTAATAGTGGAGACATTACATCAACCCATTAAATAGATTATGGTGTAATGAAAATTTATGACATATTTTCTTAATATGTATACAAGTTATTTACCTATTATATTTTGTGTTGTAAAAATTTGATGCTTGGATATTTTAGATTCACATGGCAACAACTAAACATAGCTAAACAACCAAAAAAAAAAGTAAATAAATATATTTGTAAAAGGACATCAATCTATATAGTAAATTGTTATGACATAGTAACATTTGTTCAAGGAAGCATATCATTAAAGTTATATGACATGAAAGTAAACATGATGATTACTAACAAATAGAATGATCAATTACTTATATTTTCAAATGATGGATATGACCAATATAAAGCACAATAAAAATAATCAATAGAATGAACTTGTTCATGAAAACAAACAAAGAAAAGATTGAGAATACTGTGCATGCTAAACATGAAATATTGGTTTAAAGGCATGTCAAGAGAGGTCAAAAATCAAAATGGCCCACAAGAAATTAAAATATATGCATACAATAATTTGAGAGAAGATGTGCATGAAGAAATATTGAGTAAACATTGGAAATTACATGCATTCCATAGGGATGAACTATTAGCCTACATGCATGCCAAATTAGTGGACCCCACTTGAAATAGCCTTCAACAAATCATGCAAACTAAAGAACTCCAAAACTATTCAAGAAGGAAATGGTATCATGCATGCCATAGGGAATGTATGAATGAACAAGATGATGTGAAAACTATTCTTGTCCAAGAAAGACAATAAACATTCTCCACCCAACCACAAAATGCTCCTAAAATATTTATGATAGAGAAAAGTAGACTAAGAAATAATATAGATAGAACATCAACACCACAAAGATTTTATAAAAGGATAGATGAATTACCGAGCCTATAAAGGTATGAATTGTATAATTATTTCATCCAATCTACTTAGACATGTTAGTCCAAAATTATTCCACACAAAGTACATGAAAAAGATGTTCTAGTGAGAGGCGGGTACAATGATTTTCTACAATAAATAACATGGAACCTGATGAATGACATCATATTCTGAGGAGGCTAACACAAATTAAGGAAATTCTCACTACTAGAGTGAGTCTAGTAATGTAAGTGACCCAAGTATTTGGAGAGAAAGATACATATTATGGACATAACCTATAATATTTTCACATTATATTAAAATCATTACCAAGATTGTCCTATATAGAATACCTAACTAGAAAGTGCTTAAATTGTAAGATGCATACATAGTCAAATGTAGTACTACAATTTCTATGTGAGAGAAATCCATGTTTGAGAAGTGATAAAATACACAATTAATTATGACCCCTACTTTTTAGATGTTGTTATAGATGATGCATTTTTTTATGCATTACCATAGGAAATGATAGATATATGTGTCATGCTCAACACCATGGAAATAGATGATAACATTGAAATAATGGATAATGTACTTGACAATAACAAAGACCAAACTAGAGGTAGTGGACATTGGACATTATCAATCATATCTAAAATAGAGAATGGAACTCATGAACTTGCAATGATTAGACACACCTTACTTAGGATCCACAACCAAAGATTTAGGAGCCATCCCAATTTATAATAATTCATCTACAATATCATACCAAAACTCACATGTAGGGGATTGCTACTATTTTATTGGAAAAAATGTCGAGAATGAAATGTTGACAATAATTTAAAACCTCCAAGAATACTTACAAAATATGGAAAATTCACATCTTGTAGAGCATCTCACACTTTTTATGTTGTTGATCAAAGGAACACAATCATATTGGACTAAGAATTATCTAGAGCTAAATAATTTGATCACTCAAATAAAGCTGCCTAGATTATTCTTTACACTTAGTGTCGAGGATACAAAATGGTCAGATCTATAATGAATCTTAGGCCAAAAATACTCATTAGAATGTAATCAAGTAGGAAATACCTATAAAATGTTG
The DNA here is from genome assembly GCA_028749045.1 of Cupressus sempervirens. Classification (NCBI taxonomy): domain Eukaryota; kingdom Viridiplantae; phylum Streptophyta; class Pinopsida; order Cupressales; family Cupressaceae; genus Cupressus; species Cupressus sempervirens. The sequence continues at coordinate 216,987,910 of CM053792.1, forward strand.
TCAAAATTATTTACACTATTGATTTATTCTTACAAAAAAGGTTGGCTATCTTTAGGGAAGAGATACTTCAATTTTCTCTTTGTGCAAAAGACTACAAGGGAAAGGTTTAATGGAAAAGTAGAGGCACTAGGCACACATAAGGGTTCATTTGGCTTTCAAATACATTTGATGTTGATAAACTATAAACTAATTCTAAAGGCATAAAAAATATAGAGACAAAATATCCTTATGAAAGGGAGGAAAGGAAAATGAATATCATTATAGAGCATGATGGAAAGAGTAAAGTTCATCTTCACTAATAAATTAAAATAATGGAAATAAGAAGAATGAGACAAAATAAGTAATGATATATTGAACATCCATTAATAAGCTACAAAAAAAATTTAAAGAGCCGACATCCATTTCCAATTGGTAATATCAAGAGTGTATGTGCTTAAGTACGTATTCAAGTATGCAAAAAAAAAGTAGAGAGAAAATCAAACATCTTCACTAACATGTTAGAAAAGATATGAACAAGCCAACAAGAAAATAATATAGAAATTATAGCATATATGAAATTCACAAAAAATATGATTGTAGAGCACAACATTCGGGCACAAGAAATATGCTACCAACTACAAAAATTGCCTCTTGTAGAATGCAACCTTCCTTTTGCATCGCTAAAAGTAGGTAGAAATTTTCTTCGAGGAACTACAAGGTCATTATTTATCATAGATAAAAAGAAACCAACATATATACCTACATAAAATGGACACTTGAACTAAAAACAATAACATTACTAAAATTAGCTAGGTCATATTCCTATTTGCAAAGCATAAGGAATACTGGAATGAAAAAGATGTCTAGTAGAGGCCATAGTCAACATGCATCTTAGGTTTTTCAACATACTAGAGGATGACTCAGAGTAATTTAAACTATTATGTTAGATGAAACTAATCTTATACAATCATTTATAATGCATTGAACAAGACATATAATTCACAAAGGATACAATAGTTCAGATAATTAAAAACAAATGACTATTGCAAAGTACAACATATGGCATGTTGAATGTCTCACCCCAAAAATAACAACATAAAAAACAAATAAAGAAGAAGAAGAAGGAATCAATGACAAAAATAGAACCACATGGTAGATAAAAGAATGATAATTCTTCTCATAGATTTCTAAACAATACCAATTCTTCTCATAGATTTCTAAACAATACCAATTTAGATGAGAGTGAGACACTTGGAAGATACAAGTTTGATGACAATAATAAATGGGACCAAAATAAAATACTCCAACAACTTCACCAAATGGAGAACAAGGTTATATAAGTCCAAAAAAGAAGCCAATTGATCAAAATTAAAGTTCTTGATAGTAATAATTGTGAACATGTTTGTTGTGGTTTAACAACACACACCCCATTTCTAGGACCCCCTAGTGAATCTTTTTTTTCCCAGACCCCTAGTCTAGGATCTGAGTCATCTTAGGGTTTTTACCTCGAGTCTAAGTCTTGTTTTACTATATTCCTAAATAAACCATTTACCAAAAACTTGGAATTTTAGATGAAAAGGTGAATTTTGTAGAAGAGGAACACACTAGTGCACGTAGAACACCCCTCAAGGTGCACTAAGTGAGCTAAATGCACTAGCCTAGAGCACTTCCCTTTGGGAGTGTGCACCTATGTAGGTGCACAACCCTAAAGAGTGCACTCCATCCAAATCCTATAAAACTTAGGATCCCCTTGCCTTCTCCCTACTCATTATCTCCTTTGGCTTTTGGTGAGTGCACCTTTGCACCCTTTGAGTTGCACCATCTTCTTGCCTACACATACACCAAACACTTAAGTTTGAAGGTGGACACCTTGCATACCTTTTCAAGGTGCTCAAGCTGCACACCTTTGATTGAATGCATTCTTAGTACTCTACAAGAAGAAAAATGAGAGATCCCCAATGATTTATGCATTTATTAGATTAGGATTGGTAAACACAACTTCATAGCCTATATTAGTACAATCTTCAGAGCTAGTTATGGCCTTAGTATAGAATTATGTTTTAGAGGAGAGAGTTGGGAAGAGAATAATAGGGGAGATTGTCCTAGATCTAAGGTCAAAGAACATCATGAAAGTATTCCATCTTCCAAGGGAAGATCAATACATTAGGTTGACTTATAATGAACATGAACCTAAAAAGATTATTCAATCATCATATTTGATTGATAGGACACATGTGGGATGAAAATCTGGAAAAGTTGACATGACTAGAGGGTATATAAAGGATAATATCAGATATTTTATTGTGCTTTTGAGCAAGAGTATGGGTCTAGCGGTAGCAAGGAACTTGAACATTTGGATGGTACATTTCCTTGAGATCATTAGAATAGCTAAATTTCTAATTGACTGTGCTACAATTCTTAGTGAGAATATAGATGAACAACTAGTGGCAATTGAAACCAACCCTAGATTCTATATGACTTCATTTTTGTTATATCTGTTAACAGTTGATGAGGCTAATTATTGCCTCTATTTTATGATAATTTTAAACACTCTAATTTACTTCCACCAAGACATTTGTGAACTTATGTTTACTTGAACTGATGATTAACCTATGCGTAGATAGTATGTCATATTTTACCAATATTATATATATATATATATATAATGCAGTATTTTATATAACCATCATAATATGTTTTCTAATATTTGAATTTAATTTGGTAATGCTTATTTGCAAATATCTCTACATAATAACTAACCTATTAACAAAGGAAGTTGAATATGGTCGGAAGTATTCAAAGGAAATGTTGAAGATAGCCAATAAAATTCAAGGAGAAAAGACATTAAGGTTTAGTTATGGTGGAAAAAGTCATAACAGTACCAAGGAAAATGGCCACTAATATGGAGGAGCTATGAAGAATTGTTATATTTTCTCTACATTTGTTATTGTGTCAAAGCAGTTGCCCAGACTTTATTATTTATTTTGTGAGTTGTTATCTTTCCTTCTTTTTCTCTGGTGGATTTGTAGTTAGTTTATTTTACTTTTCTATTTTAGAATAAGTGTCAATATTCTATTTATAGGGATTAGACAAATAGTGTTAGAGATTAGAAGAAAGTTTATGACAAGAAACTGTTGACTCTTGCAGTGAGTTGTTTTTACAATTTTATGTATCATTCTCATGTAAGGAATGTTTGGAATATAATGAAATAGCTCTTGGTTTACATTTTTTTTAGTAGATTAGTAGAAGCCAAACAAGGGTGCCCACTTGGGAAGTGGATTAGACTAGAATAGTGTAGATTTGTTTTCAAGCATCTTTAGTATTGAAGGTAGAAGTTGTAAGTTCCTTCCTATAGCATCATACTTTGTGAGTGTTCCTATAGCATATGTAAGAACAATTATAGTAGATGAACCGAGTTGGAATATATATTAGTATTTAATTGTATTTCTAGTATTCATTTTAGTAAAGAGTTAAGTGTGTTAGTTTCCTACAACACTAGTGTAGGTTCTTTTCTTGCATTTTACTTTCCTACAACATAAGCATAATGACTCATTAATAAACCTAGTGCATATACTATGCCGACCATTTCAAGTATATATCCCTAGGTTAACAAATTTAAATGCACCTCATGGTGGGAAAAATAGTCCTTAGATTGAATACACTATTTTTAAGTATGGCCTTGGGCATGATTATTATACACCTATTGTGAGGCAGACCTTTTTTGGTGTTGTTACTGGGGATGGCATCAAGCTAGGAGCATTCTTGAGTCATAGTTCTTAGTTAAGTTTTATTTTAGAAATTTGCAGTCTTAAAGCTTTCTTCACCAGTGTGAAGAATTCAATTGCATACATCGAAGAGGAAGATGACAAGATGAATATGGAAGATTTCTTCCATGGGAGTTTGTTAATTTGAATGAAGAAATTTAAGAAGAAGTTGAGTTTCCTTTTGAAGACACAAGCCCTATTTTTCCTATAGAATCATCCTCAAGAGCAAAACCTATAGATACGAGTGGTCTTCAACTTTTTGCTAAAATTTTGGCCAGTTTTCTTGATAATACTGGTCCAAATCCACCAGTTCTCAATAATCTAGTACCTAATGTTCCTTTTCAGCACCAACCTCATAATCCAATACCTCCAATAATGACACAACCTACTTTTCCATTTTCTCTTCCAAGTCTCATAAATACTGATAATCTCAAGAATATACTCACAGCTTCTCTTCTAAAGTTCTATGGCCTTGTAACCAAAGACCTCGATACTTTCTTGTTTAAATTTGACATACTTTGTGATAGTTTTGACTACAACACTAATGCATATAAGCTCAAATTATTTCCAACAACATTGAAAGAGTCATCTTTACGATGGTTCATGGGCTTAGGAGCCAATGCAACAAGAACTTGGGATGAAATGCAAACTCTATTTCTAGATAAATATACAGAGTATTGCAAAGCATCTGGTTCAAGAGGAGATGATATCTCCAGGATATCAGAAAAGGAGGAAGAAACATTGGAAGACTATATTTCATGTTTCTTGTATATAGTTTAGAAGAACCCTTAGCATGTGTTGTCCGAGGATTCACAAAAGCTAGTCTTTTTGAGAGGTGTGAATGATAATTGTCTAAAAGCACTAGACCTAATGGCTAGTGGTGATGTATATCAATCTTCTTTGGATGACCTCAAGAAAATCTATCAAATCTATTCAAGGTCAACTATGAAGAAAGGCTGGGGACCTTGTTCCACAGTCACTAAAGGAATCAGTTAGGGTATTTCAAAGCTTGAGATATCTAATTTGCTCACAAATTTCAAGAAAGATATTATAAATGGTGGTGCTACACATCTTGACACAATTACTACAAAGAAGAAGCATGCAAAAGCTGAATTACAACTAGCTGAATACTACCCTCACTGTTAGAAGCAAAAGAAGGATTGCCAATGCAAACTAGTTGTGAGCATGGAAAACCAACATCTTCCAACTGAGTACATCAAGATAGATGGAGATAATGAGCAAGTATTCTTTGTTGCTTAATGTCGTCCATGGGTCCAAGTTTAAGGTATGCCTCAGGACCCTTTGCAAAATTCAAATTTATATGGTAATCAATGGAAAAACTAAAATTCCCAATGTCCTCCACAATATAATCAACCTAATTGGAATAATGTTAGGCAAAATAATATGCAATAACCCTAATGCCCTCAAAATTCTCAACCATTCCAGCCCAACCAATAGAATAACCAATGGCAAAACTAATAGAACCAATGGCAACCATCCCAGGGGTATTGGTAGTCTACAAATCAATGGAGAGGACCTCAATAATGGCCTAACTGAAATACTAGTACTCCACAATTACCACCCCCAACCCAACAATATGCACTAATGTCACCACCTATGAATCCTGGACCTCAAAAGTAGACACAATTACCTCCACAACCTCAACCAAATCCAAATAACCAACAACTAGAACAACCCATGTATATTGTTGATGCTCAACAATATCCTACTTACACTCTAAATTTTGCAAAAATACATATGAGATTTGGTACAACTTTACCAACACCTAAATCGCCTCTTATAACTGAAATACTAGATACTCCTGTAGCATTAGAACCCCCAGTCTCTAAAGAGGTTGACCCAACCAATGTCACTATCTCAACCCAAGCTTAGCTACTAGTGGAAACTCTTTTTCTAGAGAATCTTATACAAAGTCAACCTGTACAAATAGATGCATAGTCTTTTGATATTGTTGATTAGTTGAAGAACATGCATGTGCAAATACCCCTATTCCAATATATTAAAGATGTTCCTATCTATGGAAAAGCCATTAGACAAGCCTACCTAAAGAAGCTTGGGAGGAAGAAAAATGACCCAACTACAGTCCATGTTGTGGGACAATTAACTAACATTATGTAGGAAAATTGATCACTCCAAAATATTTTGATATAGGTAGTCTAGTTGTGAATGTGAGTATAAATGGTCAGCCTATTAAAAATGCTTTAATAGATCTTGGTGCTGCTATAAATTTCATGACCAAGGATACTATGAAGAAGTTGAAAATAGAAGGATCAAGGGCTACTTAAACAATTCTACAACTTGCATATAGTTCTATTGTCACTCTTGATGAGATGATAGAAAACACAGTTGTAACCTTAGACTCTCTAGAGTATCCTACGGATTTCATTATTCTATCTCCCAAATTAAATTTATCTGGTTAACCTATCATCATAGGATGACAATGGTTAGCTACAACTGATGCAAATATAAGTTGTAGATCAAGGAGTATGACCATATTAAATGGCCAAGTTACAAAGAAATTTGATTTGTATCCTCCAGCACAACCATTACCAGATTTAAGCACATTTGTCTAGCCAGATTTAGGGGATGGAGAAGAAGAGTTAAACTCTATAGCATAGCTTATGAAGTTACATAGAAAATCCTTTCTAAAGCTATAGGAAGAGGATTTAATACTTTAGAATATTCTTACTAACAATTGTGTGGTAGAAAAAGATGTATCTGAAAGTTTTGTGTTAGAATTGACCACATATGAGTAATGTGATGAGAATTGTACTCTGCTCAAAGAACTAGACATTCTTCAGCAACTCTTACTATGTGAATTAGATACAAGTTGAATTTTTGAAGCTTCTATGATAGAGTCTACCACTATTGTTGAGCTATCCAAAGGTCATAATCTTCATGTTAACCCCAAATTATCATCCACACAAATGGAATAGTTAAAAAAGCTACTTCAAAAGCATGAAAAGGCTTTTGCATTGGACTATGGTGATATGAAAGTGTTGAGTCCTACATTATGCACTCATAGAATATAAATCAATGAAGGGTGCCTACCACTCTATCAACCCTAGAGAAGGATAAATCCAAGCCTTAGAGAAATAGTTAAAACTGAATTGCAAAAATTGCTTGATGTTGGTTTTATTTATCCTATATCTGATACTAGATGGATGTCACCCTTGGTCACAATTCCCAAGAAGGGAGAGAAATGATAGATTTGTTTAGATTACAAAGAATTGAACAAGGCCACCAAAAAGAATCACTTTCCTTTACCATTCATAGATCAAGTTCTAGACAATCTAGCTAGAACGAAGTATTTCTCTTTTCTAGATGGGTGTAATGGTTATAATCAAATCAGTATTGCTCCTAAAGACCAAGATAAAACCACATTCACATGCCCGTGGAGTACTTTTACATACTCTATTTTTTCATTTGGTCTATTTAATGCTCCTACAACATTTGAATGAGCTATTATTAGCATCTTTGCTGATATATCACATGATTGTATGGAAATATTTATGGATGACTTCACAACATTTGGAGTCACCTTTGAGGAAGCCATGATGAATCTTAAAATGGTTCTGATAAGGTGTCAAGAACATAATCTAGCACTTAATAGTGAAAAAAATTTCATGCTCATGCAGGAAGGTGTGGTACTTGGTTATTTCATATCAGCAATAGGAATACAAGTGAATCCAACTAAGATAGAGGTAATTCAAACATTGTCCATACCCACAAAAGTGAAAGATGTAAGATCTTTTATAGATCATGTTGGATATTATAGACATTTCATAAAAGACTTCAGCAAAATAGCTAGTCCCTTGTATACATTATTGACTAAGGAAGTTGAATTCATTTGGACACCCAAATGCAATGAAGCCTTCCTGCAGCTTAAGAAACTTCTCACTAAACCCTAGTTTTACAAGACCCAGTTTAGACTTTTCCTTTTCACATGTATATAGATGCTTCTGGCTATGCCATAGGTGTAGTACTAGGAAAAAAATCTCAAGATCTTGAAAATGCAATATATTATATTAGCAAGAGCCTTCATGGACTAGAATTAAACTACATAGTGTCTGAAAAAGAATTGTTAGTAGTATTTTATGTTCTGAACATATTCTAGCATTACATAACTGGCTATCCCATATTTGTTCATATTGATCATGTAGCAATTAAATATCTCATGAACAAACCTCTATAATAGGCAGGTTAGCAAGATGGTTACTATTGTTGCAAGAATTTGATATCACCATTGTTTATAAGCCTAGAAGAGCTAATGCGGTAGTTGATTATTTATTAAGAGTCCACCATGATAAGAATAACACTACTCTAATAGATGATGCATTTCCATATGAACATTTATTTCATATTTTTGTTCAAACTGTATGGTATGCAAACATTGCTAACTACATTATAGCTAATAAAATGCTAGAACATTTCTGTTACAAAGAAAAGAAGTTACTTGTAGATAGAAGTTTCTATTTCTCTTGGATTGATAATATCTTATTTTACACTAGACCTGATCAAGTTATGAGAAGGTGTGTGAGAGAGGATAAGACATGACATTCTACATGCATGTCATAGTGAACCATGTGGAGGGTACTTTGCAACAAAAAGAACAGCCTTGAAAATTTTAACAATAGGTTACTATTGGCCTATGCTTCACAAAGATGCAACCAACTATACACGAAATTGTTATAAGTGTCAAAGGATGGACTGACCAACAAGAATAGATGAAATGCTTCTCAATCCACAATTGGCATTAACACCATTTGACAAATGGGGTATGGACTTCATTGGTCCAATAGATCCTCCATCCAATGGGAAATCATATATCCTTATGTACGCTAACTACATGAAAAAATTAGTTGAAGTCAAAGCCATGAAGCATGATCGTGATCACAAAGTTGTAGAATTTATGTATGAAGAAATCTTTACTCGCTATGGTGTACCCAAAGAATTAGTCACTAACCAAGGTGCTCGATTTATTTCTAATTTGATCATAGAACTTATGAAACAATATAATATCAAGAACCAAAAATCAAGCCCCTATCACCCTCAAACTAATGGACAAGAAAAGTCACAAATCGGGAGATAGATGCCATCTTAACAAAAATAGTTCATTTGCACCATAGGGATTGCAATAGCAGATTACTAGATGTTGTTTGGTCCTACATAACAACATGGAAGAATGCTATAGGGTTCACACCATTTGAGCTCCTATATAGGAAATTAGCAATTCTCCCCATTGAATTTGAACATAAAATTTTAAGAACCATATTAGAGTTGAACATTGAACTTCCTATAGCATAGAGAGAATGTCTTCTACATCTTAATTTTTTGGATGAAATGCATGAGACTGCTCTATAATGCACTAAAATAATACAAAAGCAAAAGAAACAATGGAATGACTCCAACATTAGCAACAAAAAATTCCAAGTTAGTGACTGGGCATTGCTATATGATTCCATATTTAAAAATATGCCAGGCAAGCTGCTGACACAATGGCTAGGTTCATATGAGATTAACGATGTCTTTGCAAATGGAGCTATCCAATTAACTACCATTGATCTGGTGCCTTTTAAGTTATTAATCAATGGCCATAGACTCAAGTTATATAAATGGCCCCAAACAAAAGAGGACTTCCTACAGCAGAAGGTGCTGATCTCCTGCCTACAACTCTTCAATACTTATTTCTTCGTGCATGCCCATAATAAAAACTCCATGTCCAGATAAAGTTTAAAATTTCTCCATTCATCTTCTAATTTCTTCTTTTCCAACTCATCTCACTTCTTTACCCACCACCCACCCACCTTCCATGTCATCATTTTACAATGCTTTTAATAAACACTGCAAGTTTGCTAATGTATGATGTCACTACTGATGTACTTTCTACCACTTTTTGGTACATGCAACAATCAACTAACAGGTATAAGATTTTCAAACATTTATTCATTTATAGTATATCAATTTGGTTGTTTATATCTATTTCTACATTATTTATATTACGGTAGCATTATGCTAGTTCCATAACCTGTACTAAGTCTAACAAGTGTGGACACTTTTGCATATTTCGTAGGGGGCAAGGAAGGTTACTAAAACCCAATGAAATTCCTATTTATTCATAAAGATTTTTTTTCCAAATCTTTATACTTCTTTTATTTATAAAACTCAATTGCTATAAGTATGCAACTGTCTAGGTGGCATACCCCTTATTCTTGAATGATTCCTTACTTCAGGTTGTGATGTGACCCATATTTAATTTTCAAGAAATCTAAAACCCATTTTTGGACAATTTTCACATATCCATGATTTTCTCTCATTAAAACCACATTATTACTACTTATAACACATTTTTATGACATTAATTAGCTAAAAAAATGAAATATGAAAATGGGTCTATAAAACAACAATAAAAGAAAGCCTGAATTCATAATAGAGAAATAGTGTAAGCAGAGCAAAGAGTGAAATTGTCAAGAAGAATGGGTGGACAATTACAATCATGAGAACTAATGGAGCATACTATTTTACTCTCAGACATAGAGGTAGTGAGGAGATTTAATGCATGTGGTTAGGGTGTTTCTTAAGTTTAATTGCATTTGATGAAGAAGAAGCCATGAAATTTACAAGAACATTTAATGAGGGAGAAGCTACTATATGGGGTTTAATGGTTGTTGCTATAGAAGAGTGAATAGTAGAAGTAATTGTGTTACCAGCACATCATTGTGAAGGAATATTTTCATATTTACATGCACATCATTTTAAATTTCTTAGCTATGTAAGGAAAAATTATTCAGTAAATATTCCCAATTTCTTATATAACATGTTATGCATTAGTGCTGAAGAAACCCAAAAGGGGAAGGACAATTTTGTCCCCCATCATGCCCTAATTAAATTACTTATAGAAAGATCACTTAGGGATGCCTCTCCAATGTCATGGGTAGAATTTTTCCAAGCTAAAACCCTACAACCCTATGCTATCCTTAATAAACAACCTAGTGAAGAGAATGTAGTTCCCACTGATGAACCTACTGAGCAAAGCACTCAAGATGTTGAAGCTAACAAAGTGCAAGAAAATGTGTCCTTACTTGTTCAGAGACTCAAAAACCTATCTCTTCCTAAGCAAAGAGAAAATGGAAAATACAAGAAGAGACCTTGGCTCTAGTAGTAGGAAATCCAAACCTTGCATTTGCAAAGAATAAGAAAATTAAGACAAGCCCTGCAGTAGTTACTGCTACAGCAGAGACATCGAAAGGAAGAAGTATGAAGAAGGCTATTATACCAGAGGAGACCCCTATGAGAAGAAGTCCTAGAATGAGAGGAAAAATTTCTAAAGTGATAGTAGAAGCTTATTCTACTTCATCCAAACCATCCACTAAAGAATCCCCAGTACAAATTGTTCCTAATAACTCTCCTTCTCACCCTGAAACTACAAACATTCCTAAAAACCTTAATGAGGAATGTAGGGTTGAAGTAAATGAGAATCAAAATAATTCCCCAACAAACCAACAAATAGTTCCCATAATGAATGAGTTAGTTTATTCAAAAACTATCCTAGTTCCGTATAAGCCAACATGGCTTACAAATTTTGTAGCGTAGTTATGGAGGGAACATAGGAAGAGGAAAAATAACTAAGAACAGGACAATGGTTCCATTACCCTACAAAACCTTCTTTTCTAGTTGTTTGGACAAAATATGCTTGTTGTAGCCCTATAGGAAGAGGAGAGGAAGAAGATGAAGAAATTCATAGTGTCCCAAGGTAAGGAAATTATAAATTTGAAAGAGCAATTGGCAAAACAAAAACAAAGGAGGGATCATGCCTTCAAATTAGTTGATCAAGCACTTGCTTGTAGACCACCACCTTGGATTTATGCTATGTGTTTAAAGAAACAATTCCTTTTATTCCAACTTATGCTAACCCTCAAGAACATAAATGCAGAATTCAAATTAGCTTAGGAATTCTATGGTTTATACTAGACTTTGCCATCCTGGCAGTAGAACTTGCTCTGTGAGTTATATGTGCACAATTTTATCATTCCAAAAAAAACTCAATGGAATCCTTTACTCTATATAGGGGATATACATTTCAGGGCTTTGATGTCCTGGATGCATAATGAAGCTAATTATGATAGACAATTGAATAACTATAGAGATGAGGAAAGAACAAAGCCCTTGTCATTAAGAGTTGAGAGCAGTAAACCAAAGGAAATTCTTAGAGACTTGTTTAGATTAACTTATAGGGATAAGAACAAGGGAGTAAGGGACAAAATCTTCACTACTAGAACCAAGGTCTATGCAAACTATTAGAACCTACCTTACTTTTCCTTTTAGAGAGCCATGATTGGTGTTAAAAGTAGGTGGATAGATTACCTGAGACACTTAAAGGATCAGAGCCATAAAATCCTATCAATTAAGAGGCCACCGTTCCCCAAGTTCCAAAGTATATAGAGTTGGAAAAATAGGCTAGGCTAGAACTATGGTGCCCACTCACTATGCAACCTCCAATAGTGACAAGCTATAGGAGGACCATAGAAGGGAATTTTTGGAGAGAACACAAGAATTATACTACACCTTCAAAAGTACTAGGAGAGGAAGGACTAAGTTAGGATAATTTGGATCACTGACTAGGAAATACAATGCTTGAGGGAAAGCATCAATTTACCAGGGGGTAGATGATGAGGCTAATTATTGCATCTATTTTATGATAATTTTAAACATTCTATTTTACTTCCACCAAGACATTTGTGGCTTATGTTTACCTAAATTAATAATTAACATATGGGTAGATAGTATGTCATATTTTTCCAATATTATATATATAATATAGTATTTCATGTAACCATCATAATGTGTGTTCTAATATTTGAATTTAATTTGATAATTCTTATTTCCAAATATCTCTACATAATAACTAACTCGTTAACAAAGGAAGTTGAAGATGATCCAAAGTATTCAAAGGGAAATGTTGAAGATAGTCAATAACATTCAAGGAGAAAAGATGTTAAGGTTTAGCTACGATGGAAAAAGTCATAATGGTACCAAAGGAAATGACCACTAATATGGAGGAACTATGAAGCATTGCTATATTTTCCTTACATTTATTATTGTGTCAAAGTGGTTGTCTAGATGTTATTATTCATTCTATGAGCTATTATCTTTCCTTCTTTTTCTCTAGCATATTTGTAGTTAGTTTGTTTTTCTTTTTTGTTTTAGAATAAGTGTCGATCTTCTATTTATAAGGATTAGACCAATAGTGTTAGAGGTTAGAAGAAATTTTATGACAAGAAACTATTGATACTTACAATGAGTTGTTTTTATAGTTTTATGTATCATTCTCATGTAAGGAATGTTTGAAACATAATGAAATAGCTCCTAGTTTACATTTTGTGTTAGTAGATTAGTAGAAGCCAACCAAGGTGGCCCACTTGGGAGCTAGATTAGATTAGAATAGTGTAGATTTGTTTTCAAGCATCTTTAGTATTGTAGGTAGAAGTTGTAAGTTCCTTCTTGTAGCATCATACTTTGTTAGTGTTCTTGTAGCATTTGTAAAAATAGTTATAGTAGATGAACTGAGGTTGAATATATAATAGTGTCTAATTTCATTTCCAATATTTCTTTCAGCAAAGAGTTAAGTGTGTTAGTTTCATGCAACACTAGTGTAGGTTCTTTCTTGCATTTTAATTTCCTACAGAAAAAGCATAATGACTCATTAAAAAACCTAGGCCACATACTGTGCTGACCATTTCAAATATATGTCCCTGGGTTGACAAAATCAAATGCACCTCATGGTGGGAAAAATAGTCCTTAGTTTGAATACACTATTCCTAAGTATGGTCTTGGACATGATTATTATACACATATTGTGAGTCTGACTAGTAGCAAGGACTATGGACTACCTAAGATTATTCAAGAGGGGAAGCATGCAAGATGCTAATGCAAGGCCTTATGTGGTATACCCCATCTGGTAAAGAAGAAGTTGTTAGATTAGAGTAAAGAATACATGATAGTGAATGATGCTTTTATTTTTGTAATCATCTAATTCATTGAAGGTGATTATGTAAAAAGGATGTCAGTAGAGGAAACAAAAAGAATTGCAGAAATAGGAACCTATTACATCCAATTCAAGACATTCACCTACCTAAGGGTAGAAAGTACAACTATAAATCCTAAGAAGCTCCCTAGGTATCCATGGCATAGACTCATGTTGCTAGAGATTGCATGACAACTCTCATCTATATATGACATAGTAAAGAAACAAAATAAGAAGACTTGGGTATGGCCCATCACCATAGGTCCATTCCATGTCAAGAAAAAGTAGGATATCATGACTATCCCTTGGAGGATTATGACTCCCATCATCCATATTTTGACAATATTGGAAGAGTTCAATACTTGGCAAGAAAACAATTTAAACATGAAGATGCCATAGAGAATCATTGGATGAATGCAGTAGATGACTATGATATCTGGATAAGGGATTATTGTAGGATGACTCTTTATTTGGCAAGTAGTGCCTTGAAAATAAAGGTCCCAATGAAGGTTGTTCAACAAGACACTATAGAGGTCTTAGATCCCCTATATATTCAAGATAAGATATACAATTGACAAATTATGAATGCAAAAATTGATAGAGAAGAAAATAAGGATATCAATCACAGGGTGAGGCATATCATCTAATTGACCAAAGAATGGATTAAGAATCCATTCAAGTTGGAATTGATTCCTAAAATAGTAGTCTGATAGGCTACAACTTGCTCAATAAAGGGAAGAGGGGTGAAAGTTACAATACTAACATTCACAACTCAATCTCCAATTAGGCTAGAAATGGTGTATTAGCATGATAGGAAAGTTGGATACTTCAAACCATATAAAGGTAAAAATAAAAGGAAAAGAGTTTCTCCTTGATAAGTTGAGCCTAAATTTGAAGGGACTCAATCCTAGGAGGCAAATCAAGGCTAAGAAGCCACTCAAGCCCAAGATAATCCACAAGCGGTGTCCCCAGATGTTCAATAAGAAGAAGCCTCCCCATCAACTCCTAAGAGAAAAAAGGCTAAGACTCCAAACAAAAGGACTAGAAGACATAAAATGCAAAGAAAGGTTATTCCTATTTCTTTAGTCCCAGAAGCTATTCTTGACAAAGTTGAAGAGCATGAAGAAGATGAACAGGATAACCTTCCCTTGAGTTAGAGGACTCATCTAGCTAGGGCTACTAAGATTGAACAAAGGAGTTCCACCACAATGCCACCATCTATTCCTAAACAACCTATTTAGGTTACAACCTAAGAGGATGAGCTACAATAGTAGGTTGATGAACAAGAGAACCAAGGAACTAATGTCTTTAAAATGTCAAATTTTGACTTCATACCTCTAGGTACCAAACTGTAATAATCTTGGTTAATGACCTATAGTAGAATACTAAAACTAGTCTAGGAAATTTCATCAAACAGGTATCTTATAGTTCATTAAGTTCCCTTTTATTTCAAGATTTTTTATAGAATTAATTTATTGTGAAAATTTATGCAATAGATGTCTAAGAAAAAATAGAATTATTGTTTGATTCTAGTAAGTAAATCCATATTAAGCTTAGATAATCAAGACTTGTATCGATGATCAACACATAATAGTGAACAATATACTGACTGGTGTTTTGATTATGATAATATTCAGAGAAAAATAAACAACCATAAAATGCAGGAGGAAATAGTAATAGACATGACTAACTTGAGAATATTTCTTGGAGTGTTTGTATGTTGAGCTCAGTCTTGACAATTCCATAACATGTTCTCTCCTTCTCTATATTAGTCTTAGCCTACAATGGAACACACAACATTCACCTTACTGCTTGACATGACAGTATCTACCTACTCGAACCTTACATCCTAAGATGGCCATCGTAGCTTGTAAGGCTTTCACACTACCTTAAGACTCTCCTAGCATTGTGCAAATTTGTTTTACTGTGGTAACTTGGGGTCCCCTCCTGGTAATATCACTATTCTTTTGAGTATATCAAGAATGCAAAATGGAAGACCTACTAGAGTCTTGCTATGATATGACAAATGCCAACTAACTAGGCCTTTCTTTCACCCATAATGACTATGTCCTTGCTGGTAGTGAAATAAGAAGATCCCTACATTTGAAAACTGTACCTACTTAATGACATGACCCAGTTGTTTCAGTCAATGCCAACTGAGTTTCCTCCCAAATATGTGAAGATGAAGATGATTAGGATAAACTCATTTCTTGAGACATAGTGTAGGGATTATCTATCTATCACTTCCTCAAACCCAATGGTAATTATCATACTATCATATAAACTACTTAGCTATCTATATAGAACCTACTGTATTCACTATTCCAAAAGCAAAAGCCAATGGTAGTCACTACACTACCTAAACTAGAATCTCATGCCTTGCTGACTTTTTCCCAAACCAATCAACTAAAAAGTTAAAAGAATCTTGGAGTAATGTCGAACTCCTTTAGTGTTTTAGACTTGAGGGTTTTTGTCCTCAAAGTCTTAGACTAGTCACATCAAAGCAACCAAAACTTGGAATCTTGTTCTTCATAAAATCTCGTGTCTTTGTTAATCCCAATATAAGCTCCCCTTTATAGCCTCGAAGTGAGGGAAAAAACAAGGACTAAGGAATGTTGGATTAAAACTTCATTTTCATCTTGTAGTCACTTAAAGCCATTTTATAAAGTAAATAGCTTTATAACATTAAAATAACTTAATTCCACACACTTTAATAAAGTTCCAAAATAAATTAAATTAAATTCCCATTGTGACTAGTAGGCATCCTATTAGAAAATGTCATTAATCTATCTGGATGTGGAGATAGATTAAACTAGCACCCAAATTACTAGCACTAAGAAGGGGACATGATAGTCCTCCCTTCCCGGGATTTCTTCCCCTCAAGCAATCTCAATGCTAGATGCTGCAATATAGACTCACCTTTTCAAGTGGCATCTTCATATGGTAAGTCTTTCCATTAGACTAAATGTTTCTTGATGGTTCTATTACACAACTTCCTCTCTCAGGTTTCAATCACTTCCTCCAGCACCAAAATAAGCTTACCCACTTCATCAAGTAGGGGAAAACACTCTAAAGGTACAAACTACTAGCCCACAACCTTCTTGAGGCATGAAACATGAAAAATATTGTAGATTCGATTGTCACCTAGCAAATCCAACTCATAAGCAACCTCTCCTACCCTCCCGGTAATATAATAAGGTCCATAGCATCTAGGCTTAAGTTTCTCTAACCCACTTTTCTTCAATGAACTTTGTCTATATGGCTGTAGACAAAGAAAAAATCTATCACCCACCTTAGAACTTCACTCAGTACAATGTTGATCAACATATAACTTCTATTGATTCTCTACCTACTAAATATTATCCCTGAGAGCTCAGAGGATATCCTATTGGTCCATAATCCAATCTCTTCCCAGAGGTGCCTGGCTTTCCTATAATGCCAAATCAATAAAATAAAGGGCCTCATAACAATAAAGGGCATCGAAGTGGGTCATCTGAATGGACATATGATAGGTGGTGTTGTAACAATATTCCCCCAAATAAAACCACTTAACCTATGCTCTTTGCTACCCTATAATGTAGTTCCTCAAGTACCCTTCCACCCACTTATTCACTATTTTGGTTTGGCCAGTTGTGTGTGGGTGACAGGTTGTGCTAGCAGTCAGCTTTGTACATATCAATATGAAAATATCCTACCAAAAGGTACTGAGAAACCTAATATCTTTGTCACTCACAATAGTCCTAGGTAATCCATGGAGCTAGAAAATCTCTCAAAAAAAAAACTCAGCTACCTAAAAAGTTGACTAGTCTATGGCTATCACAAAGAAGTGTGCATACTTGGTCAATCTATCCACCACTGCAAAGGTGCAGTCCCTACTCTAGACCCTTGACAACCTAGTAATAAAATCCACGGAGATACTCTCCCACCTCTAGGCTGGAATAGGTAGGGGCTAAAGTAATTCTATAGGAAAACCCTATTCAAACTTGTTCTATTAACAAGTCTGGCACTCTCTGACATGCTATAATACATCATCCTTAAGCCCCTTCCATGAGAATCTCTCCCTAATTTTCCTATAGGTTTTAAAAAGACTTGGGTGTCATGCTAATAGTGCATCATGTATGATGAACATAATGTCCTCCTTCAGTTTAGATTTAGTACTAGGTAGATTTTGTTTGTGTAGTATATAACATCATTCATTACATTGTACTACTCGTCCTGAAGTATACCATCCAAAATCTGATAAGCATGAACATTTTTGGAATACTCCACTAATAACTAGGACCTCCAATCTACTAAAATCTTTGAAATGGTATAACATGCTAGCACTAGGGGTCGTCAAGAAAGAGCATCAACAACTACATTATTTTTCCCCTTGACATATTCAATGTCAAAATCATAAGCCTATATCTTGCTAACCCATTTCTACTTCCTTTCATTCAATTCCTTCTATTCTAGGAAGTAATGCAAACAATTATGATCTATCTTAACTATAAATTTACTTCCCACCAAGTACTACCTAAATTTGGCTAAGACGTGCATTATAGCTAGCATCTCCTTATCATAGGTGGAATATAACAACTCACTGTCTCTAAGTTTCCTACTCTGAAAAGCAATGGGATGATGGTTCTGCATCAATACTGCCCCTATACTACTTCCTAAAGCATTACACTCTAAAATGAAGGGCCTAGAGAAATCAAGAAGTTCTAGCATTGGGCATGAACTCATCACCTATTTTAGCTTATCAAATATTGTCTCACCATCCTCTATCCAAGTAAATGCCCCTTTTCATGTCTAATTGGTAAGGGGTGTTGCTATCTGTGAAAAACCCTTGGTGAACAACTGATAATAGGAACAAAGACCAAGAAAACCCCATAATTCAAATACATCCCTCGGTGGTGGCCAATCCATAATTTATTGTATCTTCTCTTGATGCACCTTAACCCCCTTAGCACTAATCATATGCCCCAAATAAAGAATCTCAGTTAGCCCAAATTCCCATTTAGACTTTTTTGCAAATAAGAACTATTCCTCCATTAGACTAAGAACCTCATCCAAGTGCTACGAATGTTCTTCCCAAGTCCCACTGAAGATTAAAATCTCATCAAAGAAAACCAATACATTGTTCCTTAGTTTTTTCTTGAAAATATGGTTCGTGCATGGTTGGAAAGTGGCAAGCACATTAGTGAGCCCAAACAGCATATCCAAAAACTCGTAATGTCCATAGTGGCATCTAAAAGTTGTCTTATGCATGTCCTCCTCACAAACATGAATCTGGTGGTATCCTAATCAAAGATCTATCTTGGAGAAACAAATTGCCCCATGAAGCTCATCTAGTAATTCATCAATGCAAGGAATTAGAAACCTATTCTTAATGGTCCTCTTGTTCAGTGCACAGTAGTTTATACACATCTAAAGGGTGTCATCCTTCTTCTTAACTAACACCATTGAAGAGGCAAAGGGACTAGAGTTGGGTCTGATATGCCCCATAACCAAAAGCTCCTTTATCATCTTCTCTATTTCTTCCTTGTAGTGCCTAGGGTGAGAATAAGGGATAGTAATAATAGGTTTGGCTCCTTCCTCAAGCTCAATAATGGGATCAAACCCTCTATCTAGTGACATTCCTAGAGGTATATTCTCAAACACTCTCCCGTGCTTATCTATAACTATTTGAATGTCACTATGTTATCACTACCATGGATCTTGTGTCTCCTTTGACGAGATGAAACACCATATAGCCCACTCTATTTCATCATGTCTCAAAATGGCCTCCATCTTGTGAGTTGTCTAGTATAATTAATCTGGTTCCACTATCTAGTATGACTTTGAGGACCAGTAACTGATCACCCTATAAGAACTCCAACTACATGGTCTAATCATCACAATTGTACCTATGGAGAGTCCTTAACCATTGTCTACTTAGAATTGCATCCAACCCATCCAAGTCAACAACATAGAAATCAATCTCCAAAAGATAATCATCAAACTGTATCTAAAGACTAGCTACCTTCCCTGTACACCCCAAAACTTCACTTCCTACTACCTTCACCTCGAACTTGGGAATGTCAACTATTGGTAAACCTCTCTTAGATACCATCTATGTGCTGATGAAATTATCTAAAGCTCCTATATCCAAAAGGCATACAATGTGCTACCTTTTAACCACACCCCTCACTCTAAAAGGATGACATGCTAGATTACTAGAAAGAGTGGCTATAACTAGAGGTTGTTCCATGATGGTTGTCTTATTCTTATCTTTTAGGGGTTTCTCTTCAACTTCTTCCTCCTCATTGTCCTCAACCTCTTCCCCTTCCTACTGCTCCCCTTCATCCTTGGATAAAACCTCAACATAATGTATCTTTCCTTTCCCAAGGCATCTGTGATCTAGGGTCCAAGGCTCCCTACAAGTAAAGCACAACTTCTTCCTTCTAATCTCATTATGTGTTTCAAAATTGAACCTCAGAGGAGTGGGTTTTTGCTAGTTTTTATTTCTTGGGTTTGATGTAGATCCCCTGTAAGGTTTCTTCGAAGGTTATAATATCGATGAGGGTAAATCCAAATCATGAGCCATCTTGATCATGTCATCTAGAGTGTTTGGTTTAAGGACCTTAACCAAACCCCTAAATCTATCTTTTAAACCTTCTATGAATAGCATCACTTTCTGCTATTTTGACATGTCTAGCACTATAATAGAAATACACTAAAACTCATCAGTGAACTTATCTAATGATCCACTTTGACATAATTGAGCCAAATCTCTATAATAGACTTCAATGTCCTTCCTATCAAAGTAGGTAATTAGCTTAGAGCTGAAAGTCTCGTATGAAGTTATGAGGCCATGATTCTGTATGACTAATCTATGATGCCACCAATTGTATGTGGCCCCCTCTAGATGCATACTCAAAAATTTGATAGCTTCCACTTCAGCCATGGGATTAAGTGTCAAATAAGTATCCAGCTTGTGAATCCAAGCTCTAACAGATGTCTGACCATTGCCATCAAAGGTGGGAAGAGTAAGTTTTTTCAAAACATGTTTTAAATCTCTATTAGGTGCTCTCGGTCTCTAATCCTACTACTACCTATCAGCCTCTCTTTTCTAATTTAAATATTGAATTAATGTTAGATTTTGTTTAACTTGATCTAGAAACAAATCCCACTCATCAAATGTTTCCATAAAATTATTTGGTAACAAATTCACGGCTACAGGTGGTACAACTTCTTCTTCTTCAGTATAAAAACTAGCATCAAAGGTCTATCTGTGTTATGTGTAGAAGCTCTAACTGCTCGAGGAGACCCAACTATATTACCACCTGTACTATGATGGTTAGGAGCCCTTCTATGGAATAGAAGCAACTACTACATAGTACCTACTAACTACTGAATAGAATTTGCAATGTTGTTTTGTCCATCTCTAATAGCCCATAAAATTTCTTGTACTTCTATGTCTTGTTTATCTCCATTATGTGTCATTTGAATATTGTTTTTTAGTTCAACCTATGCCAAATGATCAACCTGTTGAGTAATATCAGCTTGTTCACCTATTTCCAATGTTATTTCCTCATCAACCAAAAAACTATCTCCAATGTGAACATGTATTGAGGAATCTTCTTGTTCTGGCTATAGGTGACTAAATTTATGATGTCTTCTACCCATTCCTAGCTATCATTTTAGGATGATAATTTTCTACAATAGTTTAATCCCACAAGATGGTAGGTCTTGTGGTTCTCATACCATTATAATAATCTTGGTTAATGACCTACAATAGAATACTAAAACTAGTCTGGGAAATTTTGTCAAACTGTTATCTTATAGTTCCTTAACTTCCATTTTGTTTCAAGGTTCTGTATAGAATTAATTTATTGTAACAATTTATGCAATAGATGTCAAATGTGGAATAGAATTATTATTTAATTCTAGTAAGTAAATCCATATTGAGCTTAGATAATCAGAACTTTTATCAATCATCAACACATAATAGTGAACAATATATCAGCTGGTGTCTTGATTATGAAAATATTCAGAGCAAAATAAATGACCATAAAATGCAGGAGGAAATAATAACAGAGCCGACTAACTTGAAAATATTTCTTGGAGTGTTTGTATGTCAAGCTTTGTCTTGAAAATTCCACAAGATGTTCTCTTCTTCTCCATATTAGTCTCATCCCACAATGGAACACCCAACATTCACCTTACTACTCGACATGATAGTATCTATCCACTTGAACCTTACCTCCTGAGATGGCCACTGTAGCTTGTAAGGCTTTCATGCTACCTTAAGAATCTCCTAGCATTGTGAAATTTTTTTTTGCTATGGTAACTTGTGTTCATGTGATGGTAATACCACTATCCATCCAAGTATATCAAGCATGTGAAATGGAAAGCCTACCCAAGTTTTTCAGTGGTATGATAAATGCCAACTAACTAGACATTCCCTTCACTCATAATGACTATGTTCTTGCTGGTAGTGAAATAAGAAGATCCCTGCATTTGAAAACTATCCCTACTTAATGACATGACCTGGTTGTTTCAGTTAATGCTAGCCAAGTTTCATCCCAAACATGTAAAGATGAAGATGATTAGGATAGACTCATTTTTTGAGATGTAGTATAGGGATTGTCTATCTATCACTTCCTCAAACCCAATGGTAATTATTGTACTATCATATAAACTGCTTAGCTATCTATATAGAACCTACTGTATTCACTATTCCAAATGAAAATGCCAATGATACTTACTTTATTGCATGAACTAGAATCTCATGCCTTGCTGACTTCTGCCCAAACCAATCAACTAAAAAATTAAAAGAAGCTTGGAGTAACATCCAACTCCTTTAGTGTTTCAAACTTGAGGGTTTTCATCCTCAAAGTCTTAGACTAGTCACATCAAAGAAACTAAAACTTGAAATCTTTTATTCTTCATAAAATCTCATGTCTTTGTTAATCCCAATACAAGCTCCCCTTTATAGCCTTGAAGTGAGGGAAAACACAAGGAGTACGAAATGTGGGATTAAAACTTCATTTTTTTCCTATAGTCACTTGAAGCCATTTTATAAAGTAAATAGCTTTATAACATTAAAATGACTTAATTCCACACACTTTAATAAAATTCTAAAATAAATTAAATTAAATTCTCATTGTCACTAGTAGGCATCCTATTAGAAAATGTCATTAATCTATTCAGATGTAGAGATAGATTAAATTGGCACCCAAATTACAACCTTAGAGGATGAGCTACAATAGTAGGTTGATGAACAAGAGGACCAAGTGACTAATGTCTTTAAAATGTCAAATTTTTACTTCATGCCTCTAGGTATTGAACTCATAGGTGAAAAGATAAGGATACACCAATGAATCAACCTTTGGGAGAAGATTGGAGTCAATTTCTATCTTCTCCACAAGGACCTCTAGGTGGCCGACCATCACCAAGTCAAGATTTATCTTTCTTGGATAAAGGTTCAGCCACTCCTCTCCCTCGTATTAATGAAGAGAAAGTACAAGATGTGCAGGAAGAAGAACCACAATAAAGACCCACCAATGAAGTATCAAAAGAGGGGAAAATATATGAAGGTCCTTAACAAATGTCTAAAGATACAAAGGTGAGGACTGTGGACTCAACAAACATAGGGATACTTGATATAGATCTCTCATAGAAAGAGAAGAATCCAGAGAGGAGTGATAAGGGAAAGGGTCTAATGCTAAAAAACCCCTCTTCATCTAAGTATATATCTCCAATGGGAACTACTCCAAGCTGGTTGAAGAACGAGGTGATGGTTAGGCATAAAAGGAAACTATATTGTGGTGTGGGTGAGAGAATGAAAGAATTATTTGAAGCCCTCAAAAAACCTAAGCTACCTATGGGTGATACATGAACATTGGCCTTTATTATGAAGAACCAAAATTAGGACCTGTTCTCTCATATTGACATCCCACCTCTACATGTAGGTATTGAAGATATGACCCTAAAAGATTATCAAATTAATTAGGTCTTTCTAGGAAAGCCTACCGTGGACATCGTTAAATTGATGGCCACTACAAGAATTAAAGAAGTATTTAACCACCTAGAAAAAAATGAACCTAAATGACTGAGGCTTTCAAAATAGAATGAACTTCTAATAGCCTATTTACATGAAGTGATTGGTCCTTTGGATCCTGATAATCCTGAAGTGACTCTAGGTGTGACACTTGATAGGAAGGAGAAGTCAATTGTACAATTGCATCCATTTTTTAAGGCATGCCAGCTATGGCAAGAAAGTTTTGAGGAAAAAGATGTACAAATAATATAGGGAAACCTTAAACCATTACACCATATGCAAGTTAATGTAGAAAGGCTAGTTTCTATATCGAACTAATATTTTGGATTGATGAAAGAGGTACATACCTAGGGTAAAGACCTTCAAGAATTATAGTCACTAAAGGGATAGAGATATTGTATGCTCATGGATGTATATATGGGTGATGAATTGGATAAATAGATGATTGGATTGAGAATATTTCTATTGTTAATAAAGTAATGGAGACATTACATGTGGATATTCATAAGCTTAAGGATCAAACCCAAGAGAAGATTTTGGAAGTTGAGAAGTATTACAATGATGTATTCCTTGACATTTTTGAAGATGAGTCAAGGGATAAACTCATTTTTGTGGAAACATTTTTTAAAACACTTTCAAAAGACCTTTGAAGAGGCTTCAACTAATG
Source organism: Cupressus sempervirens (assembly GCA_028749045.1). Classification (NCBI taxonomy): domain Eukaryota; kingdom Viridiplantae; phylum Streptophyta; class Pinopsida; order Cupressales; family Cupressaceae; genus Cupressus; species Cupressus sempervirens. The sequence continues at coordinate 217,012,392 of CM053792.1, forward strand.
AAGACATTAGACAAGTTTTCAAGATAGAGGAGGCATTGCTAGAATTAGATGACTTTGCAAAGACTCACATAGAAGCGGGAAACTATTAAAAAATAGTAAATGATAAGTATGATGCTTTGAATTTTTCAAATGCAACCCAAGTGATGGAGATCATAGAGAAATTCAAGGGAAAATATCTAGGCACAACTGTAGTATAAAGGGGAAGAAAACCCATAAGCTAGAATTTTCTTTTTGACATTTCAAAATTTTTGGATTTTTGGACTTGACACTAAGGTGCACCTCTCCAAAGGAGCACTTCTCCAAAGGTGCACCAATTTTTTTTGAAGAGGTTAGAGATGTGCTAATAGTTGACTACCATTTCCAAATTTAGAGCTCTCCATGCATCAGAAATGCATTCTAATGGTAGTTTAACTCCTACAAATATCCAAAGAAGCTTGAGCTTCTATTTTAGGCATCTCCAAAGACTCCTACATCCTCTTATAGCTTATTTCTTCTTATCTATTGATTGATTTTATTTTAAAGACATGTAAAGGCTCATGCACCTATTTAATGATATAAAGAAAGGTGGAGTCCTACTTAGTACTTCCTAGAGAGTCAATTTGTATATATTTAGTTTAGTTTTATTGGATTTTTATGTATCTATTTAGATAAAGGAATTTCTCACTCTTAGCACAAATTGAGGAATCAAATTTGTCTTCAAGGCCATTATTTTGATGCAATAATATATGTTATTAGTGCTCTCATTCTTAGTGTAGTGATTCTTGTGAGAGTGTGTTATATTTTGTGGATGTATATTGATGGAGTGTAATGGAACCAATGGTTTTGTTGTGTTATTTTGATTGAGAAATATTTTAATTATGGTATTTGCTACATGTTCACAAATTTCAATGATGTACTTAGTTGGAGAAGAGATCACCTACTATTCATACATATATTTTTGTCTCATGAGTGCACTTACTATGGCCTTGTGATCTTGATGAAAAGTGAAAAATATTATGATTACTAAATTCTCATTGATGATTGCATCAATATAATTTAGGAAGTGCTGGTCATATTATTATTAGTTACCTATTGATCTTTTCAAAGGCTTTACTCAGAAATTTGTTGTTTCCATGGCTTATGTCAATTAGGGATTTACCTTTCAAGTAATTTTTCTTAAACTTCATGTTACCCTTTCTTCACTATTTTCTTTTACAAACACTTGGTTAATTTAAGAATTCATATAGTTTTTTTTTAAATAGGTAAATGGTCGAAGCCAAGAATTCATATAGTTGCATAGTTAAGATTGAATTCATTATAAATAGAAAAATCCAAAATATATTTATTTTTGTGTGGTTATTTTTTTCTAAGATAACAAGAATATTCAACATCTTATCTAAAATTGGTCGAACTAGCAAAGGCCTTCTTGTGCAAACTCACATTTATCTTCTACTAAGTAGATTTTAGTAGGTCAAAAGTTCACCTAGAACCTTGGAGTTGATCTCAGATTAGCTTTTCAATAGAGGAGTTTGAAAGGATTCCTATCGTTAAGCATCATGCAAAATTACAACTCAAGAATACATTATTAAAACAATAAATTTGGCTCTGGAGATAATTGTAAACCAGAACAAAAGTGTCACCCAATTATCACTACATGTGATCATTTGATAAATGAAGGGCATAAGGAAATAATATTTAATTGAGTGGATTAGATATTATCTAAACAAAAAATCTCAACAATAAAAATTTTAGTTACTTACATTTTCTCTAATAGGAGTCATTATATTTCACATTCAAGTCATATCTATTCATTCAACATTATGAACACCAATCAAATAAGTTCAAGAATTGCAAGGAATATAGGAATTAACAACATTTAAAGAATAATTAAATAAAATCATATGCATCCTCATCGATAAAATTATTTTCATCAGACCAAAGTTGCTGCTAAAAATAGATAATAGGTTGTGCCAGGAATTTTTGGACAGCCAAACCCTATATTTTGGTGGGGTCTTTACATTATTTTTTGGTGACCTAGTTAAAATACCACCTGTAATTGATAAGACCACCTATGCAATACACATGAATATTAAGTGACTCTAAGAGAAGTTTATGATAATTATTAGTCTACAAATATTGTTTTGACTATAAGGAGGTTTGATAACACAAAGGTGATTTTCTAAGTGTTGTACAACATATGAATTGCATAACTAATGTACAAGGGTTGGTAAATATTAATGATGAAAACCCCTACCCATATCACACCCATTAATGTGAGGATTTTAAAAATGCAACTCACATATTCTCTACTAATGATCTAGGTATTAGAAGACAAATACTAATCACAATAGTTATAGACAAATCCCAAGGACTAACCCTAAAAAAACAAATGGTTGACATTGGGAAAACCAAATGGTGGGGATTCACATTAACATATTTGTCTTGAGTGAAGACCTTAGATGATATCTACCTCCATCCAACATTACCCTTTGAAAGATTCACAAAACTCGGAATCCACCCACATATAGTCTAATGGTAATATTAGAAAACAAAACCATAGAACATGCCCCTTATAAATGATTGATGAAAGATACAATATTGGTATATCCCATATAGTGCATTATTGAAAAGAAACCTATGTTTTCTAACATAGTTCATTTCAATAAGGAGTCCATTTAGATTTAATGTCTAGATGAAATGTGTGGTATTAGAGATGCAAGGTAAATTTTAGGCATGTAATGCAAGCCAAAAAAACCATTTTGGTTCTCCAAGGGAGTTCCATAAATGCATCAAGGTTTTTGGTAATATAATCTCCTTAGGATGTGTTTTCAAACATCCCAATGATGAGTAGGGAAGATCTGTCATACATTTTTTTCCTTTCCTTAGGTTTTTTCAACCTACAAGATGGTTCAAATAAAAAGAGTCTCTTTTGTAGGCATCGACTACTGAAGTTTATAGAGGAAGCTTTAATATGAGTGGTTGCAATTCCAACCACTAGTATTTAGGAGGGTCATTGATCACTACAAAATTCCAAATTCTAGTCAACAACATACTATTAGTAAAGTTCAACCTTTTTTGTATTGAACTAACCTTTTGTGGGGGTTGGGCGGGGGGGGGGGGGGGGGGGGATGGTTGAATCAATCCTTCAAAACTTTAACGATAAAATCATTCACCACACATCCATCTCATAATTTTCATGTAAATTGGAATACCAAACTATCATGTTCACCCATAGCATGAAACCAAATAAACATTCAACACATATATGACACAAGATATTTGGTTACCCATAAACCCTCCAATGAGAAGTTAAAATTAGGGTGGGGATGTGATGTGACAACCAATATTCCTCACAAACCCTAAGCTCTTTAGGGTATCCTTATGTATTCCACCTAATAAAATAGGGCTTACTTCACACCCAATGACTCTAAGGATTCTATCAAAGAGATCCCACTTCTTCAACTGGTGCACATTAACAAGTTAGTACAAGATTGCTCAAACTTCCACAAACATGCCAATAACCCCAATTCTACTTGGACCTTTCCATTTGGTCAAATGAATACCTAGGAATGCCTTAGGTTACTCATCAACATACTACACCTAAAACAAGTGCAAAACCCTATTCGAATTGCAATCCACTGGTCAATTTGTACTCAATTGCTAGGGAAAAGGCTACAAGAATTAGCCCTCCAAATGCACTAAAACTGAAATATTTTGAAAAATCCCTTTAAAATGGCTAAAAAAATCACCTTTCTAGATACCATTTTTGAATTACTTGAATATTTTGTAACTCTTAAGCCCCAAACTTTTCTGTACAACCCAAGCACAATTTTAGGCTTACTTTGAGGGTTTCAAGGATTTTAGTGTTGTTCAAGTTTTAAACCTCCTAGAAGTCCTTAACAAGACTCCTCCTCTATATTGGAGTTATCCCTCACCATCTACTTACTCAACACATTCTTGGATTGAAGAATTAGACCGTTCCATCCACTCCAAATGCTCTTTTTTAGATTTGTGATCCCTAACCAAACATGCTTTGCTTGCCTAGGGCATCCCACTAAAAATGATTTATGTTCTTCCCATGGGATCTCCTTTTTTGTACATAATTTAAAAGGATTCTAGTTCCAAATCCTAAGAGGATGTACATTTCATATGGTGGGAAATGGCCCTAAGACTCCATTTTGTGCTAGCTGCCCAGTTTAGAACAACTTGCTAACTTACAAGATAATTTATTTGAACACAAAAAGCTTTTTGAAACAACCCATACACTAAAAATGGAAATGAAGGAAAACCTCCACTAACACTTCCAACTGAAAAAACCCAAATTCTGATCCATACAAAGCATGAAAAAAATTCAAAACAAGAAACTATTGTAATAATTAAAAATGTTGATTAAACTCCATACAATCCCATTTCTTTTTCCAACCTCTTGAAAAGGTTGAGTTTGACCTTATATAGTATTGGAATTTTCAACTATTTTAAATGGTTGAAGGGATCCCATGAAGAAGTTTCTCTTTTTGCATAAAAGTTGCAAAAGTTGTCAATGACAACTTTGCAAGAAATGACCAATTTTTGCAATTTTGGAAATTTTCTAGCTAGACTTGCTCTACTTGTTACCAAAATTTTCAAAAAACCTAAGATGGATCCAAAAAACTTAATAAAGACCCTAAAACACTTGATTACCCTATTTGGCCTTCAAAACCCAAAAATGCTCAATGGAGCCAAATGAGAACTTTTTGAGCAATTAGGAGCAATATTGCAGTGTGGGACTCCTCAAACCTATTTAACTTCACCTTATGAAAAAGTTGACCCTATTATTACACTAGTGATGTGGCTAGCATCACTACAAGCCAAAAACACCAAAAAATCCCTAGGTCTATCCTTTAGCCTACCTAGGTGCTCATGCACCATACTCCCCACATCAAAAAAACTAAGTCCCACCTAATGACAATATGTCTACAAGTATTCCAACCTTGTTGAAATATTTTTTTTCTATTAAACATAGAACATTAAAATATAGTATGGATATAGAGAATGAAGAAACTTGTAATTGAAAGGAGCAATAGCTTAGTCTACATTAAACAATAACATTTTCAGACTAGAATCCAAAAAAGAAACAAGGCCACCATGAAACAAAATTGGCCTTGACATGGCTAATTACATAGTAACACCAATATTACAACAAAGGCTAACCCCAAACATCCTCAACAGTATAGCTAATAACATTTCATCCTTCAGTATTAACCCTAGAAGCTCCAGGGTCTATTGGATTGTCCTGATTACTTGATTGAATAGCATTCTCCAAGGTATTAGATTCACTATTAATCTCACTCGTGATATGTTTATAGTTGTGCTATATTAATTTCTGGTTCTCATTATTAGCTTCATTGGTGGTATCTTCCTGCGAGAGCCTTTGTATGCTCTATATTGGTCCTCCCTTGTACTGTAGTCCCTTGGGAAGAAAAATTGTCCATAATCAAATCCTTCATGAACAACATCATATTGTTGTTCCTCATTAGATCCAATAACCTTTTCCTTGGTGCCTTGATCACTACCATGACCTGAGAAGAAATGATATGATGGGTGATTTTTAGAAAAACCCAGTAGGGTCTTATTGCCTTCCTTGAAAAATCCCCTCATTCCTTTGTCTCCAAATGAACCATAGAATTTCATTAGTGAGGATAAAGCAAAAATAATTCATATTAAGGTCAAATTTCCCAACAAAATGATCAAGGATTTCATGCCAAGAGAGACTGGGTTATTGATTTCAAATAAGAGGCTTACCTAGGAACATCAACCAAATGCTATAAGAAAACTTGCATTAAAAAAAAGGTGTTCAAAAGACTCATCACACATACATAAAGGACACACAATAGTATGTTTACCATCCTTAGTCAAGATAGATCCAACAAGAAGCTTCTTGAGCATCAACATCCATCTAAAGTAGACCTTTTTGGGTTCAACATGGGAGTGCTCAAACAGATCAAAAATAAGAAGTCATTTAGTATTCAACTAGTGAAACCCCCAGACTTGATTGATTCTTTCAAAGATTTCATAATTATAGAGAAGAAGAGAATAAATCTACTTGCTAGAGAATTCCTTAAGTAACTTACAATTTTGCCACCAAATTTGTCCAAAAAATTGATTTGAATTCAAGCATTTACCTAGAAAAAAGGGCCCAAGGCCTTGGTGACCAAAGTGAAGGTCTTCTTCTGAGTGCTTTGGATATTAAGCTTACTTTTCAGATCCTCCCAAGAACCCACTTGACTATTGAAAATCACATCTTGGATTAGAGAAATACCCTTCTTATTCAAACTTTTTTCAAAGCAACATTAAGTGAGTGCCAGAGGCTTCTCATTAAGATAAACTCCCCACCATAAGGATTTGTCCACCACAGAGTAGTAGGGTTCTTCCCAACAACATATCTTGACTGGATCAAAGGTCTCACCTGAACCCAAGCTTTCCAAATAGATTGAAACACTTTAATACTAGCCACTTTGACCTCAAAATCTCCAAAAACAATGTCCATTAAAGGGATATTCTCCCACTATTTACTTTTTTTTAACAATAGCTCTACCAATATTATTGCATATCAAAATTTTCCATGGTTCACATCCTTCCAAAGACTTGAGCACCCATTTGGTAGCTAGTGAAATCCCTTGTTTCTTAACATGTCTCATGCCTAGACCTCCTAACTTTTTAGGAATACAACATGACTCCCATTTAACATTGTGTCTTTTTCTATTCCCCAAACCATCAGACCAAGAAAGTGTCTAGGAGCCTTCTTGATCTTCTCATACTAATAATTAGCCATCAACTAGGTAGAGTATAATAAATAGTGCAGGAAGATAAAACCTTCTGAACAACTTGAGCTCTCCCAGCAATAGAAAGCACATGAGACTACCACTTAAGGTTTTTGTTCTCGACCTTAGGATAGACCCAGTTTCACATGTCTTTTAAGAAGGGATCAATGGAAAATTCTATACCAAGATATCTCACAATATGATTGTGTCAATACCACTCTCATTCCTAATTTCTTATCCAATCTAGGGGAGAGGTTGACCACCCCAGTATGGATGATTTCCCAATGGAAACTTTGGTACCTGAGGTATTACAAAATAATTACAATTTGGATAATATGTTCTCAAAATTCTCTTTTGAGAGTTCCAAATAAATTGCAATGTTATTAGAAAATTGCTTAAGGAGAAGGTTATTCTTCTTAGGCAACAACATCCCTTTAATTGGAGGCCCAAGATCCTCAGAATACATGATGTATGATAGAGCATCAACTACAAGAACAAAGAGAGAGGGGGCAAGAGGACACCTTTGTCTAATGAACCTTTCAAGATTAGAGAGCTAATGAACCTTTCAAGATTAGAGAGCTCCCCATTGACTTGAATGACTATATTGGAGTCCTTAAATAATATCTCAATCCATCTACAAAAAGAGGGAGGAAAGCCAAATCTTTCCAAAACCTTAATCAGAAAGTTCCTCTTAATCCTATCATAAGCTTTTCCAAAGTACAAAAAAACCATACAAACATTTTGATTATTGTCTTTTCCCCATTTTATGGCTTCCCAACTGGTCATAAGATTCTCAAGAATATAACCACCTTTGATAAAACTCATTTGAGAAACTGAGACAATGTTATCTAACATCCCAAAAATTCTTTTGGCAAGTAATTTAGCTGGAATTTTGTAGGATAGATTGAGGAGAGTAATTAGCCTCTAGTTTTTCACCTAGTATTTATCACCACTTTTTGGGATCATTTTAATCACCCCTTTGTTAATTTCATTTCCAAGATAACTAACATCAAAATCCTCAACATAAACTTCAAGCAACTCTTCAACCACCTAGTCAATGTTCTTCTTATAGAATTCAGCCGACAACCCATCAGCCCCTAGGGATTTTCCATTAGCCATAGATAAAATGGTCTTACTAATTTCTTGCATGGTAACTAGCATATTCAACTTCCTAATTTGATCTTTTGTCACCTTCCTAGGAATGTGAGACATTCATTTGTTCATATCATATGTTTTCATACTACTTGATTCTGACACAAATAGTTGGGAATAAAATTGATGGAAACCTTCCACAATCTCATTTTTATCCTTGGTGATTCCCTTGCTAGTATAAATGCCCTCAATATTATCTCTTTCCTCTTTATTTCTAATGATATTGAAGAAGTATTTAGATCTTCTGTCACCATCTTTTAGCCAATTAGCCTTGGCTGTAATTTTTGCCCGTAAAATTTAGCATTTTGGATGTTTCTCAATTTCTCCATGGTACACACTAAGTCCTTTTCCAATTCAATATCCTTCCATTTGTCCTAGAGATTCTTTTCAATTTCAATAAGCTTCCTTTGATATAGGATTTCGTCCCATCTCCTATCCTTAGGCATTTTTCACCCCATAATTTGGAAAATTTTCTTCCAATAATCAACTTTAAGAGACCATTTCTCTTTGGCAGGAGCATCTTTTAAAAAATTTGGTCAAGCTAGATATAGAATATAAGTATAGTTAATACTCTCTACTTGCACTAGGGAGGTATTTAATTTGAACAAGCCCTTCCCCTGGTCATACTAGCCCTTACCTCCTCTGCCATAACAAGTTGAGCATAGATGTGAGAATGATCCAAGAGGGTGGGGGGGGGTTGAATTAGTCCTTCAAAATTTTAACCATGAAATCATTCACCGCACATCTATCTCACAATTTGCATGTAAACTGAAATACCAAACTAGCATGTTCACCCATAGCATGAAACCAAATAAACATTAAACACATATATGACACAAGATATTTGGTTACCCATAAACCCTCCAATGAGAAGGTAAAATTGGGTTGGGGATGTGATGTGACAACCAATCTTGCTCACAAAACATAAGCTCTCTAGGCTATCCTTAGCTCTTCCACCTAATAAAATTGGGCTTATTTCACACCCTATGCCTCTAAGGATTCTATCAAAGAGATCCCACTTCTTCAACTAGTGCACATTAACAAGTTAGTACAAGATTGCTCAAACGTTCACAAACACACAAATAACTCCAATTCTCCTTGGACCTTTTAATCTAGTCAAATGAATACCTTGGCATGCCTTAGGTTTCTAATCAACATAATACACCCAAAACAAGTGCAAAACCCTATTCAAATTGCAATCCATAGGTCAATTTGTACTTAGTTGCTAGGGAAAAGGCTACAAGAATTAGCCCTCCAAATGCACTAAAACTGAGATATTTTTAAAAATCCCTTAAAATGGCCCAAAAAAATCACCTTTCTGGATACCCTATTTGAAGTACTTGAATATTTTGTAACTCTTAAGCACCCAACTTGTCTACACAACTCAAGCACAATTTTAGGCTTAATTTGAGGGTTTCAAGGATTTTAGTGTTGTTTAGGTTTTAAACCTCCTAAAAGTCCTTACCAATACTCCTCTTCTAGATCAAAGTTATAAATCACCATCTACTTACTCAACATATTCTTGGATTGAAGAATCAAACCTTTCAATCCACTCCAAACACTTTTTTAGATTGGTGATCCCTAACAAAAAATGGTTATCTTGCCTAGGGCATCCCACTAAAAATGATTTTCCTACTTCCCATTGGATCTCCTTTCCTTTTCATAATGTAAAAGGAGTCTAGTTTCAAATCCTAAGAGGTTGTACATTTCATATAGTGGGAAATGGCCCTAAGATTCCATTTTGTGCTAGCTGCCCAGTTCAAAACAACAACTTGCTAACTTACAAGATAATTTATTTGAACACACAAAAATCTCTGAAACAACCCATAAACTGAAAATAGAAATGAAGAAAAATCTCCACTAACACATCCAACTCAAAAAACCCTTATTCTAATCTGTACAAAGCATGAAAGAACATTCAAAACAAGAAACTATTGTAATAATAAAAAAATGTTGACTAAATTCCATACAATGTCATTTCTTCTTCTTCCAACCTCTTGAAAAGGTTGAGTTCAACCTTATATAGTATTGGAATTTATATTTACAACTACTTTAAATGGTTGAAGTTCTCCCACAAAGAAGTTTCTCTTTTTGCATAAAAATTGCAAAAGTTGTCATTGACAACTTTGCAAGAAATTTGCAATTTTTTGCATTTTTGCAAATTTTCTACTCAAGCTTGCTCTACTTGTTACCAAAATTTCCAAAAATCCTAACACCTATTAAGGACCCTAAAACACTTGATTACCCTATTTGGCCCTCAAAACCCAAAAATGCTCTATGGAGCCAATTGAACACTTTTTGAGCAATTAGGAGCAATATTGCATTGTGGGACTCTTCAAACCTACTTAACTTCACCTTATGACCAAGTTGACCCTATTATTACTATAGTGATGTGGCTAGCATCACTAGAAGCCAAAAACACCAAATAATCCCTAGGTCTATCCTTTAGCCTACCTAATTGCTCCTACACCATACTCCCCCCATCGAAAAAACTAGGTCTCATCTAATGGCAACATGTCTATGAGTATTTCAACCTTCTTGAAATCTACTTAAAAAATCCAAGTAGCCTTTAAACTTGGATTTTGTGTCCATTAAATGAGATTCGAGCCATATACACCTTGTTCCTTGTAGACTTCTTCAACCTTGTGTCTAACACTTTCTCTGCTTCCAACTTGCTGATATTAGGTGCCGCATTAGGTTCAAGGTCAACATGAAAATTTGGACTAATCTTAGGTGAGGTAACCTTGTATGCCACCAAGTCTTACACATTTAAAATAGGGGATACATGCTAAATCTAAAGGTAAGTCTACCTCTTAGGCATTTTCTCCATACTTTGGCAAGATTTTACAAGGTCCAACCCTCTTCATCTGTATCTTGGTTGGAATACCTTTTTCAAGCTTTACTCTATTCAAATGGATCATTACATAGTCACCAACAAAAAACTAAACATTTTTCCTCTTTTCTTCCACTTTGGCCTTGAGTTTTTGAGTGTTATCATAGATAGTCTTCTTGGCTTGCTCTTGAATCTCCTTCATAGTTTGAACAAAGTCTTTAGCCTGTCCACTTCTCTGATCCATATCACCAAGATATCTCAACTCACACACACCCCTTGGATGCATTCCATAAACTATCTAAAAAAGGCTTCTTTCCAGTGGTCCTATTCTTGCTATCATTATAGGAATACTCTACTTGTGAAATGATAACATCCCAAATTTGACCATATTTCTTAGTTAGGCACCGTAGAAGGATTCCTAAGGTCCTATTAACCACTTCACTCTGACCATTATTTTGGAGATGGTAAGTTGAACCAAATGACATATTTGTACCAAGCTTTTTCCATAAGGTTTTCCAAAAATGGCTCATAAATTTAACATCCCTATCTAATACAATGCTTAATGGGAGTCCATGAATCAAAAAAACCTCCTTAAAATATAAGTGGGCAATGTGACTAGAATTATTAGTTGTCCTACATGGAATGAAATGCCCCATTTTGCTAAATCTATCAACAACAACATAAATGCTATTATACCCTTGCTTTTTTTTTGGTAAACCTAAAACAAAGTTTATACTTACACAATCCCATGGCCTATTTTGAATTGGTAAAAGCTGATATAACCATACATTATTGATTCCTCCTTTTTCTTTCGTGCACACCATTCACTTCTCCACATACTTGGTTACATCCCTTGCTAGTTTTGGTCAATAGAAGAACCTTTACACTAGTTCTATGGTTTTCTTTATACCAAAATGACCACTTAGGCTTCTATTATGCTTCTCCTATATTAGGTTCTCTCTCATATAACCCCTTGGTACACACAACTAATTACCTTTGAATAACAAGCCATTTTGTAAGGTATATTCTAAAAAATTTCTATAAAAATGATACTCAAAATCCATACATAGCTTGTAGGCTTCAGAAAAGTCCTCATCTTCTTTGTAGAAATTCTAAAAAATCTCTATTCCAATGCTTTGGAGCTGAATCTCTTGGATTTTTATAATCCTCCTACTCAGTGCATATGCCACTTTGTTCAACTATGTTAAGAATTGTGTCACAACCTTGCAAGCATTTTTCAAAAAATTCTAGAAAATTTTAGCTAAGAAACTCTAGAATTTTTTTAGAAAATTCTAGAATTTGTTTGTGGTAGTTTTCCACATATTTATGAGTTGGAAAAAGGTGTATGAGTTGTTAAAAATGTGTCTAGCCTCTAGAAAAATGTAGAAGGGCTATTTTTAGAGTGTAAACAACTCATTATATGACTTTTATGGGGGTCTATACTAGAGGACAAAATTATGGATGAAATGGTTTTCTTCGAGTTACAAGTTACAAGTGGGTAACATGTGGCATGGTTTTATTACCCATGGTTTTGTAAAACCACAAATGGTTTCCAAGTGGAAAATCACCATAAAAGGAGGACTTGGGGAGGTGCTTGAATGATCAAGTTTAGTTTGCAAGACTTGTGCTAGAAGGAGTCTCTCTGAGTTTGAGTCTGAGTTCAAGTTGTGGTGATATGCTCCTAGAAGAATTGCATTACAAGTGTATTGTAATCTTTCATTTTTGAGAATACATTAAGTGGGTTTTGGAGGGTAGTGTTTTTCTCCTAGAAGGGTTTCTCCTTGGTAATTATTGTGTTATGTGTTGATTGTTATTTTGATTAAGTTATTATGCATTTCTTGAGATCTCTACAATAGTTAGTTGAATTTACATAATCATCCTCTCAAATATTAGTGTAGGAAGGCATTCCATGCACCTTTCCTTCCTTACAAGTGGTATCAAAGCTTGGCTAGTTTTGGTTCTATTTGTTGGGTACATTGTTTTTTAAGCTAATCGAGGTTCAAGTGGAGCTTATGTTGAGGTTTTTATTTTTATATTACAAGATTGCAAAGATGGCAAGCACATCAAGGAAAATTGATGTAGAGATGTTTTTTGGCACAAACTTTGAAATGTGGAATCTACAAATGGAAGATCTATGGGATGCAGTTGATGAAAAGAAGCTGAGGTCCACATATCCAACTTTAGCCAGAGAGTATGATGTGAGAGACAAAAAATCCAAAAGTCTCATCAGATTGTGTCTTGCAGACTCTATATTGATTAATGTCCATGAAGAACCTACTAAGAAGAAGCTTTGGAAGAAGCTAAGTGAGATCTATCAAGAAAAATCACTTGTCAGCAAGATTTTCTTGAGGACGAAGTTGTATTCCATGAGAATGGAAGAAGGTGGACATATTTCTAAGCATTTTGAAAATTTTAATATATTGGTGACTCAATTGACCTTAGTTGGGGTGTGGATGGATGAGGAGGAAAGGTTCTAGATATCACTATGTTCATTGCTAGACTAATGGGAAAACCTTGTCATGGCCATAAGGAGCACCTCAATCATGTTGACAATGGAGGACATTGTTGGTTCTCTACTTTCTAAAGATATGAAAAGGAAGGTCACTTTGTATGCCAAAGAGGCTTTGATTGTTTGAGGAAGACCAAAGGAAAGAGGTAAGAACAAGAAGTAGCATAGTCATTCTAAGTCCAAGAATAAGGGGAGATCAAAATCTTCTGGTAAGTCCAAGGTGATTTGTTGGAATTGTGTCAAACATAGATACTTCTGAAAGGACTACAAAGAGGAAAAGAAAAAGAAGAAGCAAGATTCTGATTCTGATTCTGAGAAGGAAGATTGAGATGCTTTCATCACAACCTTCGGAACTCATGTAGGTGATAATGCATGGTTGATAGACTCGGTTGCATGTTCTTACATGACTCCTAATAGAAATTGGTTTAGTAAATATGAAAAGTTTGATGGTAGTAAGGTGTATTTGGGTGATAATTTAGTTCTTGATGTTTTTGGTCATGGAATTATTCATGTGAAATTTTATGATGGTAGAATTAGAAGATTTGATGGTGATTTGCATATCATAGGACTAGCAAGGAATTTTTTATCTATTAGTAAACTAATAGATGTGAGTGTGCATGTACAATTTTCTTAAGAAAGTGTGAACATGGTGAGAGGTGCTATGGTAATAGCAAGAGGAAGTAGATTGGGTACATTGTACTAGCTTGATGCATGGACGATTAAGTGCAATAGTACTTTTGATAAGATTGTGAAGAGGACTACTTTGTTGGAGAAGGAGAGGGTTTCTCTTTCAATAGATGGTCATGGTTTTTGGGTACCCAAGGGTGCTCTATCTATTGAATCAAAGATACCTACAAATAAGACTATTTTATGAAATTGAAGATTCAGCCACATAGGTGAGAAAGGTCTATGAACCTTAAAGAATACAAAACTTGTTGATGGGTTAAATGACTACAATCTTGATTTTGATTTTTGTGAGCATTGTATCTATGGTAAAAAAAACTACATTCAATTTTAATCAAGTTCTCATAAGTCCTCATGTATTTTGGAGCCAATCCATTCATATGTATCTAGTCCAGTTGATGTTCCTTATATTGGTAGATCATTTTATTATGTTTCTTTCGTTGATGATTTCAATAGAATAAAATGGGTTTATTTTCTTAGAAGTAAAGATGAAGTTTTCAATCATTTAAAATAATTTAAAGCAATGGTTGAGTTGCATACTAGAAAGAAGATAAAGTGTTCGAGAACTACTAATGGTAGTTAATATTGCTCCAATGATTTTGACACATTTTGTAAATATTGTGGTATTAAAAGAGAGAAGACAACTTCGTATTCTCAATAGTAGAATGCAGTTGCAGAAAGAATGAACATGACCTTGATAGAGAAGGCTAAGAGTATGCTGTGGAGCTAGACTAGAACAAAAGTTTTGGGATGAAGTTTTAGCCAGTGCCTTCTACCTGATAAATAGGTCTCCTACATTAGCTCTTGTTGATAACATGCTAATGAAAGAATGGTCAAGCCACAAGCCTTCACTTAGACATCTAAAAGTTTTTGGTTGTGAGGCATATGCTCATGTGCTAAAGGAGAAGCAAACAAAGTTGAAGAAAAAAGATGTCAAATGTATCTTCATTAGATATAGTTATGGTGTGAAAGGATACAACCTTTGGGATCCTATTGCACAAAAGGTATTTTACTCCAAAAGTGGTATTTTTAGAAAAATTGAGCCTTCTTGTATTACACTATAGCCAAAATAGATAAAAGAAAAGAAATATGTTATTCAAATTCTTGCTACACCTAAGAAAGTTGAATTAAGGCCCTTAGAAAGAAAAATTATAGAAGAGAGTTCTATGAGTTTTGAATCATCAGAGGAAAAGGGAGAACTTGATCATGAACCTAAACCTGAACCTAAACTTGATCTTGTTCAAAGGTCTAGTAGATAGAGGAAAGCACCAATGGTATGGATATTCTCCTAATGATTGGAAGTGTATATTTTCTTCAAATTCTAATATTGATGAACCAAAATCTATAGAAGAGGCTCTTGGTATGAATGATTCAGAGTCGTGGAAGATAGCCATGGAAGAAGAGACGGTATCTCTTAAGAGGAATGACACATGGGACCTTGTACCATTTCCTGAAGGATAGAAGCTTGTTTGTTGTAAATGGGTGTTCAAAAGGAAAAGGGATTTAGATGGAAGCATTGAGAAGTATAAAGCATGATTGGTTGCAAAAGGTTATTCGTAGGTTGTAGGAATTGATTGTAATGAAATTTTTCTCTATTGTAAAAAAAAATGACATCCATTTTATTTTTACTTTCTATTGTAGCAACTTATGACCTAGAAGTTGAGAAGATGGATGTGAAGAAAACTTTCCTTCATGGAGATTTGGAGGAGAAAATTTATATGAAAAAGCCAGAACACTTTGTGGTGAAAGGTAAAAGTCATTTGGTCTGTAAATTGAATAAATCCTTGTATGGTTTAAACCAAAGCCCTAAGATGTGGTACCAAAAGTTTGATAGATATATACTAATTTTAGGATTTTTGTGATCCAAATCTGATCACTATATATATATTACAAGTCCGATGGTGATTATTTCTTGGTTATTACCTTATATGTTGATGACATGTTGTTTATTGGCAAAGGAAAAGGTTTGATTGCATAATTAAAATCTTATCTCTTAGCAAAGTTTGAAATGAAATATCTTGGTGTAGCAAGGTACATTCTAGGAATGGAGATTATAGGAGATAGACAAAATAGAAAGCTTTGGCTAGGCCAGAGTAAGCATGTTGATAATATTCTAAGAATATTCAATATCTAGGATTCTAGACCATTAAGTGTTCTTATTACTATGGGAACCAAGCTTTCTAGCTCACGGTGTCCTTCATTCCCATTGGAGATGGAAGAGATAATTCAAGTACCATATCAGAGTGTTGTTGGTGGTTTGATGTATGCTATGGTTTGTACAAGATTAGAGATTGCCCAAGCAGCGAGAGTACTTTCCTATTATATATCTAATCCATGAAGAGCACATTGGGATGTAGTAAAAAGAGTTTTTAGATACTTGTGGGGTACCTCAAAGTACTTTATATGTTTTCATGGAATAGGATATGAGCATTTCTTAGATATTCAAGGCTATGTGGATTCAAATGGGGCTAGTGATGTTGATAGTAGAAGATCCACTAGTGCGTATGTGTTTACATTATTCATTGGTGCAATCAATTAGATGAGCAAGCAACAAGCTATGGTATCTTTGTACACTACAAAGGTAGAGTATATGGTAGCTACTCATGCCTTCAAGGAAGCCATTTGGCTTAAGATACTATGTTTAGATATAAAATTCAAACAGGGTGTAGTGACAATTCATAGTGACAGTCAGAGTGCAATCTGTCTAGCGAAGAACCTGGCATTTCATGCTAGGACCAAGCACATTGATATTAAATATCATTTTATAAGAGATATGGTTGAGAACGATAAGGTGAAGTTGGAAAAGGTAGAGATTTTAGTGAATGTTGTTGATGCATTAACTAAGCCTATGAGCACATAAAATTTCAAATAGTGTTTGAAGTCTATTGGCCTCTTGGCCCCTAAAAATTAAGTCCATGACACCATGGATCCCCTAATTCTTGCAATGTGTTCGACAAGTGGGAGAATTTTGAGAATTGTGTCTCAACCTTGCAGGCTTTTTCTGGAAAACTCTAGAAAATTTTAGCCAAAAAACTCTAGATTTGTTTAAAGAAAAGTTTAGAATTTGTTTGTGGTAGTTTTCCTCATGTTTATGAGTTGGAAAATGGTGTACAATTTTTTAAAAATGTGTCTAGTCTGTAGAAAAATGTAGAAGGGCTATTTTTAGAGTGTAAACAACTCATTATATGACTTTTATGTGGGTCTAAAATAGAGGACAAAATTATAGACGAAAATGGTATTCTTCGAGTTACAATTTACAAGTGGGTAACATGTGGCATAGTTGTTTTTCCCATGGTTTTGGCCCATGGTTTTGTAAAACAATAAATGGTTTCCAAGTGGAAAATCACTATAAAAGGAGGACTTGGGCAAGTTTTTAAATCATTGAGTTTAGTTTGCAAGACTAGTGCTAGTAGGAGTCTCTCTGAGTCTGAGTCTAAGTTTTAGTTGTGGTGATGTGTTCTTGTAAGAACTTGCATTGCAAGTGTATTGTAATCTTCTAGATTTGAGAATACATTGTGCAGGTTTTGGAGGATGGGGTTTTTCTTGTGGAAGGGTTTCCCCATGGTAATAATTGTGTTATATGTTCATTGTTATTTTGATTAACTTATGATGCATTTCATGAGATTTTTGCAATATTTAGTTGAATTTGCAGAATCATCCTCTCAAAGATTAATATAGGAAGTGATTCTATGTACCTTTGCTTACTTACAAACTATCCCTTCTTATGCTTTATTGTGAAGGTAAAGGCCTACAAATACTCCATCCAATTCAAGTGTTTATTGCTTAGCTTCTCTTGAGTGTTGATGTAACTAAGAGCTTGATTATTTGTAAACACAACAAATTCCCTGGGTAAAAAATAATGTCTCCACTTTCTATGACATTGAACTAAGGCATAGAGCTCTAAATCATAGGATGAATACATCTTCTTGGCCTCATTAACCTTCTCATGATAAAAATTCATCGATGTACCTTCTTGACTCAAAACAACACCTACTGCTAAGATGCTTGCATCACATTCTAAGGTGAATAATTTCTCAAAACTAGGCAATTGTAGGATAGGTTGAGTAGCTACTTATTTCTTCAAAATTTCAAATGAATTTTCAGCTTCTCAAGTCCACTTAAATTTAGAATTGACTCCACCCTTTTATGGTATCCAAAAAAGGTGCACAAATACCACTAAAATTCTGAATGAATTTCCTATAGAATTGAGACAAACCATAGAAACTTCTTACCTCAGTAGATGTGATAAGTGTTGGCTAATCTATTATAGTAGGAACCTTCTCCTTGTTCATCTTTAATTTTCCTAGAGACACCATGAAGCCTAGGTACACAAGTTACTCCTTGAAGAAGTCAAACTTCTCAAGATTTATGGCTAGCTTCTCCTCATGAAGCCTCTTCAAAACTGCCTCAACATGCTTGATATGCTCTTCTCTAGTCTTGCTAAAGATAAGTATATCATTTAGATACACCACTAAAAAATTTCCTATGAAATCCTTGAGCACTTCATTCATGAGCCTCATGAATGTGCTAGGAGCATTGGAAAGAAAAAATTCCATTACAAACCATTCATAAAGAACATCACTAGTCTTAAATGTTTTTTTCCATTCATCTCCCTCCTCTATCCTTATTTGGTGATAACCACTCTTCAAATCTAGCTTAGTGAAGTATTTAGCACCTCCAAGACAATCCATAAGGTCTTTAATCCTAGGTATGGGAAACCTATACCTGACTGTAATCCTATTCATGGCTCTTAAATCTATATATAATTTCCTTTTCTCTCCTTTTTTAGATGCCAACACAATAGGAACTGCACATGGGCTTATGCTCTTTTGTATCAAGCCTTGATCCATCAATTCTTGGACTTGTCTTGCCATTTCTAAGTTCTAATCTAGAGCCAACTTGTATGCTTCTTTATTAGGCAAGGAATTATCTGGAACAAAGTCAATTTGATGACTAATAACTCTCCTAAGAGGTAGAGTAGTTGGAGTATCAACACTCACTATGTCTTACTTTTCAAGAAAAGTTTGGACTTTAATTGTTAAGGGTTCCTTGGCTGCATTATCCTTTGCTTTATAATTCAATAGAACTACAAAACTATGACATTCCTTATCCTTCCTTGAGGTCTTTAACAAACTCTTTCCCACTACAAAATAACACACTAGACATTTTTGCTTATGTTTCCTCCCCTTCCAATAAGGACTGAATTTGGAAGGTCTTTCCTTCTTTCTTAAAAGTTATGGCATTTTCCCTACCATCATACACAACTTCCCTATTAAAATTTCAAGACCTACCTAGCAAAATATTGCAAGAATCCATATGTAAAACATCACACAATAGTTTGTCCTTATATCCTACTATGGAGAATTCCACCCAAGCTTGCTCATTCACCAAGATGCTTTGTCCCTTGTTGAGACAAGTAACCTTGTAAGGGTTTTCATGAGGTATCTTCTTAAATTTCAACTTAGTAATAGCGTCCTCTAATATTACATTATAAATGGAACCAAAATCAACCACTAATTTGCATACTTTTCCTAGGATTTTGCATTTTATCCTAATCATTGCCCTCCTATGTTTAGGTTCATTGGAATCTGGTTATTTAATCAGAACTCTCCTAAACATGAGGTTTTCACCTCTTTCAAACTCAATGTGATCTAAATTGTATTCTTTTCTGCAATCCTCTTGCACATATGCCATTCTTTTCTCTTGATTTGAGGAAGAAGGATTCTCTAGGAATTTGTAGGCTAGATGACCCAAGCGACCACAATTATAACATTTCATAATTGCAAAGTGTGAATTGGATTTTCTTGATCCTCTCCTTCTACTTGATCCTCCTTGGTTGTCTCTCCCTCTACTGTAACCACCTCTTGAGGAGTTAACACTAGTTTTCTCTATGAACTTGCTTTCACTTTGATTCTTTTGCTCACTACCTCTACCCTGGTAGTCCCCTCTTTTCCATCTTTGATTTTTGGCCTTGCCTCTATCCTTGAAGTTAGAATTTCCTTTCCTTTTTTTCTTTTCCTCTAGCTTTAAAGCTAGTTGATGGCATCTTTGAACTGTGGTAGGTGCTCACAAACTAAGCTCCACTTGGATATTCCACTTCAAGCCACCTAGATATCTTGCCACTTTGATTGGCTCATCTTCTTGCTACTTGGATCTCATACATAACTATTGGAATTACAATAGGAAGGGTAAACTTTTGAAGGGGGGGTGAATTAGTGCTTCAAACTTTGACACATAAAATATTCACAACACATCCATCTTGCATATTCAATTCAATAAGTAAACTAAAATATCATGTGAAGCTTGTACATCTAAACATGTAAACAAATAATAATTCACACATATGACACAAGATATGATTACCCAGAAACCCTCCAATGAGAAGGTAAAACTGGGGTGGGGATGACACCCATGAATCTTCACTACTATAGTAATAAAGTGTATCTGATGAAGGTTACAATATTTGATCATGAACTATGATTTATCCTATGAAAGGTATGCCCTGTTAAGGTCTAAAAAAAGTTGTTAGGTCTTACCCTTTTAAAAGTGTACCTTGTTAAAGAACTTCAACTGAAAATTAAGTAAGTACCTTATTAAAGGATTTTAATAGAGCCTATTAGGACTACTCTGTTACGAGATTTAACTAATTCACCTGTTAGGATGTCTCAACATTGATCTTACTATTAGCACTTTGTTTCTTGATGACATATCACCTTTAAGCTATTGTATACTTGATCCTTCTTGATAAGATGTCTCTTTGTTGTTTACTATTTCCTTCCTCTATTCTCTTTTAATTGATTCTATAATGCAATTTCAGATCATACTACTTTGGTCACCATGAATGTCCTAGTTTGTGCATGTAAAACTCTCCTTGATCATTCATACATCCCCTTTTTCTCTCTCTTGAAATTTAGGGTTTTTCCTCCTTAAGAAGACCTAGGTGACTTAGGATTAGGTGTGAATCAATAGTTGTGATTCACCCATTTTATCACTTAAACCTTCCTTTTACTTGATTGTATGCATGTAATGCATAGAGATTCCAAGTTAGGATTCATCGTTATCACCAAAATATCATAATTCAGTCTACAAGTTGGCTCAAAAATGGTTTACATAGTAGTTTGTGCCAATACAAACAATAATGACAAAGCTATGTTACTCGGCAATTGAAGTCCTTGATGCTCGAAATATACTGATTTTAATATTAATACTCGACATCTGAATGACTCAATATGCATTGCTTTCTTGACCCCTGAATCACTCGACATATACTATCTACCAGTACTTGAGTGACTCAACACATGAGGAACTTGACACTCACTATTAACTCAAAATTTGCTAACTTATACACGTTGCAATTAACATATGCTACTATTTGGCATGAACTAAGTAAATAACTTAAGTGTATAGACACTCACTTGTCAAAACCAATCTAAGATCAACAATCTCCCTCTTTGACTTAGTGTAAAAAACACTTGATCATGCATTAATACTTTTATTCTCATGAGCATAAAATAACATAACTAGTAAGCTTCTATACAAATTTTTTTTAAATATCAAAATTTTGCAACAAATTATACCTCAAAAATATTATAACTCCCCCTAAGTTGTTTTATTTATGATGTTCTATATTCTGCAACCAAAAATGTCTCTAATTGAGTAGATTTTCTTCAACTAATACTCTTTCACTTTCTTGTTGTTCTTACTCCCCTTTGCCCACTCTCCCATGGTTGCTCCCCCATGCTCTTATCTTCTCATGCTCTTACTCCCCCTTTTTGATAATAATTTCAATGGGTTATACTCTAATAGTGTGTTTGTCCAAGAAATATTTATGGACCTCAAGAATAATATTAGGAATGGCATCCCAATTGTCACAAACTACCTCCATAAACTTAATTTGGATTTCCAGCTTGACAACAAGGTGTACAAGGCCATCTAATGTAGAAAGATTGGGTTCTTTTTTTATACATAGCCTAACTCCTTGTGTAGAATCTCCATGTGAGGAGTCAATATAGTATGGATGTTTATTAGTTTGGCCCTTATGTTGGTGTCATTTGCAGATAATCTTGCTAATTAACTCTGGGTTTGCAATAAGGTCCTAAAGTGTTTCTCACTTTGAGCTGGTGTTATGGGCAATTTTTCTTTGGATGACTGTATTTAGCTCAGGATGTGATTCCTTATTTCTTGTGTGAAGAGTGTGGGATTACATAGTTGGGTGTATAGAGAGAAAATTTTCACCAACACCTTCTTCACACTTTCTATCTTAGTTGTCAATATAACTTGTGTGAGTGCTATCTCACTAGATATCTTCTCATTCACTTTATGTTGAAACTTCTTTTTAGTCTATTCTAATAATTTTACATATTGTCAAGGCTTGCATCACTCAACTTTTCCACTATGTGAGTCAATTTTTCAAGAATTGGCTTGGTTCCATCTAGAATAGGCAGACTAAATGAATCTCAGAATATGTCTTTGATATCAAGTAGAGCTTGCTTATGCCTATGCTCTCTTCTAACTAGTTCTTGATGTTTCTACCTTGTAAGGGATTCTTGAAATATACCCATTTGCTAAATTTTTATTGTTGTATAGTCATATTTTGGCAAAACAATTTCTTCATCTAGGCTTGCATCTCCATATGTTATTACCTCTTCTACCTTTGATGAACTAGGACTTGACATTGAGAATTACAAAGGTGTTGCATTTGTACTTAGCCTCTGAAGAGTTTGAATGGAAGGAGTTCTAGATATTGGTAATGTTACCAATGTTTGAATTGCTTCTATCTCCTTTGGCTTGGTTATCAAATATGGCTCTTCAGGCTTGTCCTTTTCTACCTTGTTGACTTCAACTATTCTTGGATCTTGTACTGTGGGTGTAGGTACATCTACTTGACCTATTTGACTCTTTTTATCCACCTTATCCTCTCCAATTATCTCAACCTTATTTGTTGCATCCTTTGTTACATTGTCTAAGATCGGAGTGGCATCTATGTGTGCACTAACACTGGTGACTTAAGGAGTGATTATAGGTGGTTCTTGTGTTTTCACTTACTCCCTTATAGTTTTAGTCACTAATTTATAAAGTTCATATACACTCACCATTATAGGGTTGTTACACAATTTATCCTATAGTGTAGATTGGTCAAGTATCTTTTTTAAGTCTTCCTCTATTAAGGGATTGATGTTCTGAGTAGTAGAATCAGAAACATCCTTAACTGTAATAGCTTTAGTATTTACACTTATTACTTATGTAGGGCTAACACTTAGAATTTGTGTAACTTTTACACTCTTTTCTTGTTTCTGCTCTACCTCAATGATTTCCTTATCATCTATGTGCATAGCAGTGCCTCCCTCGACTATGGCTTCTTCATTTTCATTGTCTCCATCATCTTTAACCTCAATGGGTTATTGTTCACCTTTTTTCAATATGGCTAGTCCATATGTGATCTTCCACATCTATTTGGACTTTTGCACAACATCCTCAATGTTGTTCTATAATATTCTAAATGCCCTATATTTAGGAACAAATCAAATAGTATATTTCTTTATGGCTTTAGCTATTTGTTCCTTGCTAAGTTTTGATATAACTTGAATAAGGGATTTCTCCCTAATTTTCTCTAACTTCAAACAATAATGCCATTTTTTCTTAACTCTTTCATATAAACTTTTAGGTATAGAGTTGGTAATTTCTAAAGGATCTTTCTTAAAATTGACCATCATGGCATATATTGCCTCCTCTACTTGATTCTTTTCAACTTTTTCAAGATTTTCAAAATTAATGTGAGAAAAACTTGATAAATATGCATTATTTCTAACATTCTCACATAAGTTGTCTAGATCTAAAGATGGATTATGACTCACCACTTTGAATTGGTTTTTGTCATTGGATTCAGTTCTTTCCTCATTAGCCTTAGCCTGAGTAATATATTCTCTCCTTGGTTTTTTATATGCTCCACCTTCCTACTTTGTAGGCTAGGCTTTCCCTTTAGCCTTTTGTGCAATGCCACATGTACTAGCACTTGTGGTAGGTGTTGTTAGCTTGGGTTGGTTTGGTTTAGCAACCTTCTTAGGTCCTTTCACTGCTTGTGCCTTAGCCTTTCTCTTCTTTTGATTAGTAGGAATGGGTGTTTCCTTGGCTTCTTCTTCCTCAATATGTTCTATAGTTCCTATTTCTCTGTCATGTTGATCCTCACCTTCTCCTTGTGTCAATGCAAGTGGTTCTTAAATTTGAGTTTCTTCTTCCTCTTCATCGTCTTCCTCTTCATATTCCTACTCAGTAGCTTCACCAAATTTTTCTTTTAGTTTCTTTACTAGTTTATCCTTCCTTTTGATGACAGAGGTAGACTTCATATCCATATTAGTTTTTGATTTTGTCATCTCATAGTTACCAAAAGCTTTGTATTCTTTGTTTACTTCTTCCGCAAGTAATGTTGTTATTGCTCCAGAGGCCTCATCAACATTAATTTCATAACCTAAATACCTTAGCCATCTCACTCTAGGAATTTTTGCCTAAAAAAATGTGTGATTAGCATCAACTAGGAAACAAACATCATCATAATATCTTTCCACTAATGATACTAGAATCCTTAATCTCTTCTTCATGGCTTGTCTGAAATCCTCAAAATAACTAGTCATTACCGATTCAAAATTCTCACCTAACTATTCAATAAAATCTTTTATTTGAACTGCAACAAACCTATTTGTCTTCCATGCAATAGTACCAAATGTAGGAAATATGTTCTAAACATAAAAGAAAATACATATCAAAACAAATCCAAATTTACATTGACCGCTCTTTGTTTTCCTTGTTGCTCCTAGGTTTTCAATCAGTTGTTGTAGTTGCAACTTGGCAAGATCCTATCTATGATCTTTCTTCATAATCTTGTAACCCATATATACTACATTGTAGGGTACACTATTCAATCTGCTTGATTGATAAAATTGATGTACAATTACTTTATTGAAAAATTTACCAGAGGATCTATAATGGTGTCTATGGTCATTCCTCTCTTATTCCACATAGTTCGCATGTTCTTTTCAATAATTTCTTTGGACTCACTCCTCATAGTCTTTAACTGATCTAGGGTTGGATACCCTATTATCCTATGGTTTGTTCTCTTTTTAACTTTGATTGGTCCATTATCTAACCATGCTGAACTATCATTAATTCTACTCAAAACAATCCTGATCCATTCAATTTTGAAAATGTTAGGGAAATCTAGGGCATGAGTTAACCCTTTCTTTTCTACAATATTGAATTCTTCCCTTAACACATCATTTTCACATAGTTTTCCATATGATTCTCTAGTTTCTATGTCACCAATACTACCAATCTTGTAATTGTAACACTTTCTAATATCTTGAATCATTAAAATTTTTTGTGGTATCATAGATAGCGCATCAGAGGGATCTTGTTTTTATGTTATGTTTGGAATGGCCTTCAAAATAAGCTATTTTACCTTGTTTCTAATCAACTAAACATTTAAAGCTTATTTTCCTTCTACACCTTTTGCTTTTGAAGAAATAGATGTGATTTTAAAAGTCTAGGGTTTATGAAATTTGAAGTAGCATAGCTAGAAACATGATAAATACCTTGTAAATCCTAGAAAAATGATGTCACATATCTATTCAAATCTCCTAAAAATGCTTCAAATGAAATTTCCAAATCACTTTTAGCTCTTCTTGATCTCTCTCAATTCTGAATGATGTTAAATGAGCAGAAATTGATCAAATACCCCTTTAAAATGTTGTAATTAGTGCTAAGTGCTTACATAGCTATAAGCTTAGCATCAATTAATTTTAGGTCCACTCAACATCCACTCATCTTTCTATTCATTTGATAAAACTTATGAGCTTGACATCAACTAGCCAATCTGTTAGCTCAACATTCACTAGAATTTCACTAGGCAACCATAGGAAACTTTCCATTTTTGGGAGTAACGTGAAAGTTTGACAAAACTTAAAGATTTTTTTTATTCCTAATAACACTTTGCATCTTTATTCATGCTTATTTAATCCTTTCATAACTAAATCCTTTGGAACTAATGTATGGTATAATTTTTAAATATCAGTTGCACATGCCACGTGATTGTTTAGTTTGATGAGGTGTGATCAACTGACCCATTAGGTGAAGTGATCCCTTCTCCACTTGATGTGTTGCAGTCCTCCTTTCTCTTCCATGTCTTTTTCATTTCATTTTTAACATTTTCAATATTTGCCTTGCCTTTGCCTTTATTTAACTCACAAGTTGGTGCCTTTGACCTTGTTGGACAATATCAACTAATGTGACCAGTCTTCAAATAGCTAAAACATGTGGTTTGACTCAACTACCTTTTGTAGTGACTCCAATAGTGTGTTCTAATATAGTTCTTAGGAATATGTCCATACTCTTGATAGTAGTGACAACTATACCATGTATTATAGTTCCAATTGTAAAAGTTGACATTGTTCTTTACCTTTGCTTGTTTGTTTGATGACCATATTGGGTAGGATTTTCACTCAAAAGTTATATGTCCATAATTTTGACATTTGTAACAATATCCTTCAAATATTTGAGTGTGCATGCTCTTTGTTCTACATTCATGTGCCTAATGGCCTTGTTTGTTGCACTTATGGCAGTGAACCATGCTCTTCTACTTATCATTCTAATTTATAGTTTCTCTTCTACACACATTGGAAATATGTTCTTTCTTACCACAATTATGTCAAGTAGGTTTAGAATTCTTACCTTTGTTACTTCTTTCTTCAACATTTTTGGATGACTCTCATTCTTTAGTACTTGTGTATCCTAGTCATTGTTATATCTAGGAGATCTCATCAATTGTTCAAAGTACTTGATGGCTTCACTAGGTTTATTGAAACTTTTAGAAAAATCCTTTTCTCTTTTTAGGTCATTGATCAACTATTCATTTTGTAACTTTAGTGTTTTTATCTCAGTGTCCTTGAGTTCATGGCTAGCATTAATTAGTTGACCCAAAGTTTCTAAGTACATGTTAGCAATCCTAGATACCTCTGATGATCTCTCTTCTAATCTGCTAGTCAAAACTCTTTTTCCATCTTCAATCATGG
This sequence comes from Cupressus sempervirens, assembly GCA_028749045.1. Classification (NCBI taxonomy): domain Eukaryota; kingdom Viridiplantae; phylum Streptophyta; class Pinopsida; order Cupressales; family Cupressaceae; genus Cupressus; species Cupressus sempervirens. The sequence goes on from CM053792.1 coordinate 217,039,410, forward strand.
ATTTGTCTTCTACTGCTTTATTTTTCTATTCGGTGACCTCACATGGTAATATGGCTTGTGATTCTTTCTCTAACTTGAGATTTTTAATTTCTTTATCTTGGGCTCTATTCTTTTCCATTAGATCTACAATTGTTGCATCAAATCCATTGGAGTCTCCATTTATAAAAATATTAGTAGTGTACATTTCTTTGTATTGTGTTTCATTTTCCTCAATTGAAATTTTGTCCCTTCTCTTCAGTGATTTCTTTAGATCATCTCCTAGTTCATTCAACTGATATAGAATGAGTTGTATTTCAATTCCTTGATTCTCTATGATCTTTCCCAATTTTTAGACTTCCATTTCTAAGATCTTTCCTCAAAGCTGCAAAGCTTCTCTTTCAAAGAATAAGGCTTTGATATCAATTGTTGGAATTACAATAGGAAAGGTAAAATTTTGGGTGTAGGAGGGATGAATAAGTTCTCAACCTTTGACCCATAAAATATTCACTATACATCCATCTCACATATTCAATAAGTAAACTGAAATATCATGTAAATCTTTTTACATCTTAAAAAAAAAGCATTCAAACATATGACACAAGATATTATTACCCAGAAACCCTCCAATGAGAAGGTAAAACTAGGGTGGGGATGACACCCACAAATCTTCACTACTATAGTTATAAAGTGTATCCAATGAAGATTACAATGCTTGATCATGAACCACAATCTACCCAGTGAAAGGTCTGCCCTATTAGAGGCTTAGAAAGACTATTAGGTCTTACCTTGTTAAAGGAATTAAACACCTTATTAAAAGTGTCTCTTGTTAAAGGACTTCAACTCACAATTAAATAAGCACCCTATTAGAGGATTTTAATACAACATGTTAGGACAACTCTATTAAGAGATTTAACTTATTCACCTATTAAAATGTCTCAACATTGAACCTATAGTTAACATTTGTTGCTTGATGATAGATCACCTCTAAACTAATATATACTTGATCCTTCTTGATTAGATGTATCTATGTTGTTCACTATTTCCTTCCTCTACTCCACTTTAACTGATTATGTAATGCAATTTCAAATCATATTACCTTGGTTACCATGAATATCATAGATTGCACATGTAAAACTCTCCTTGATCATTCATACATTCCCTTTCACTCTCTCTTGAAATTTAGGGTTTTTCCTCCTTTAGAACACATAGGTGACTTAGGCTTAGGTGTGAATCAATGACTATGGTTCACCCATTTTGTCACTTAAACCTTCCTTTTACCTAATTATATACATGCAATGCATAGAGATTCCAACTTATGCTTCATGCTTATCACCAAAATATCATAATTCAATCTTTAAGTTGGCTAAAGAATGGTTTACATAGTGGTTTGTGTCAATACAAATAACTATGAAAAAACTATGTTACTTGACAATTGAAGTCCTTGATGCTTGACATATACTAATTTCAATACTGATACTCAACATTTGAATGACTCAGCATGCACTACTTGCTCGTCTCCTAAATCACTTAGCATATATTGTTTTCTCAACACATGAGTGACTTGACACTCACTATTTAATTGACATGCTCTAACTTATACATGTTGTGTTCAGCATATGCTACATATTTGGCATGAACTAAGTAAATGATTTAAGTGTATAGACACTCACTTGTCAAAACCAATCTAAGATCAACAATAACCTCAAAAATTCTTTAGTATAAGAGGTCATATCTAGATCTTATTGCTTCAATTCTTTCCTTCTCTTCTAAAGCTGAATTTCAAAGTCTCTAGGCAAGAAGTTCTCCTTCACTTTAGTGACTATAGCCTTCCAGTTAGCCATAGGAGTCTTACCCATGTTGATTCTTTCATCTTGCACATATTTCCACCATGTTAGAGTTGAGCCTCTAAGCCTTGACTTGGAAACTTTAAACTTTTGTGCTTTTGATACCCTTTCACACTCAAAATGGTTCTCTATGCCATCTATCCAATCCATGATTGCATTTATGTCCATCTTTCCACCAAAAAGTGGTACACCTTGCAAAGCTTTTCCTCCTAGGGCTTTGATAGCCTTCAATAAGGGCTCTTCATTCAAGATAGGGTTAGGTTCATGAAATACATCCTCCTCTACTACCTCTTTACCCTTCTCAAATTTTTCTTCTTCCTTTCTCCTCGCTACTTCAACAAAATGCATCCAATTTCACCTTCACCTCTGCTAGGGATTCTTCAAGAACTCTTTTATTCTCCCTTTTTTCATCAACTTCCTTGGCTAATTCTATATTTTTCACCACATTGGTTTCACCTACTAACTCTCTAGTAGCTACAAACATCCACCAACGGTTCCCAAATCTTTAACTTTCTCTAATACCACTTTGTTGTGACAACCAATCTGCTCACAAACCTTAAGCTTTGTAGGGTCTCCTTAGTTCTTCCACCTAATCAAATGCATATTCTTTCACACCCTATTCTTTTAAGGATTTTATCAAAGATATCCCACTTCTTCAAGTGGTCACATTAATCAGTTAGTACAAGATTGCTCAAACTTCCACAAACACACAAATAACCCTAATTATGTTTGGACTTTTGCATTTGGTCAAATGAATACCTAGGCATGCCTTAGGCTACTTGTCAACATACTACACCCAAAACAAGTGCAAAACCCTATTCAAATTACAATCCATGGTCAATTTGTAATTGGTTTCTTGGAAAAGGCTACAAGAATTAGCCCTCCAAATGCATTAAAACTAAGATATTTTGAAATTTCCCTTAAAAATGGCTAGGAAAAATCACCTTTCTAGATAACTTTTTCAGAGTACTTGTAGATTTTGTAACTCTTAAGCCCCAACTTGTCCATACAACCCAAGCATAATTTTAGGCTTAATTTGAAGGTTTCAAGGATTTTGGTGTTGCTCGGGTTTTAAATCTCCTAAAATTCCTTACAAAGACTCCTCCTCTAGATTGGATTTATCCCTCACCATCTACTTACTCATTCTTGGATTGAAGAATTAGACGTTTCAATCCACTCCAAATGCTCTTTTTCATATTTGTGATCCCTAACGAAACATAGTTTTCTTGCCTAGGGAATCACACTAAAAATTCTTTCAATACTTCCCATGGGCTCTCATTTACTTTACATAATGTACAAGGAATATAAATTTCAAATCCCAAGAGGCTGTACATTTCATATGGTGGGAAATGGCCCTAAGACTCCATTTTGTGTTGGCTGCCCAGTTTAGAACAACAACTTAATAACTTACAAAATAATTTATTTGACCACATAAAACTCTCTAAAATAATACAAAAACTAAAAAAATAAATGAAGGAAAACCTCCACTAACACATCCAACTTAGAAAATCCTAATTTTGATCCATAGAAAGCATGAAAAATCACTCAAAACAAGAAACTGTTGTAATAATGAAAAACGTTATTTACATTCTGTACAATGTCATTTCTCCTTCTTCCAACCTCTTGAAAAGGTTGAGTTTGACCTTATATAGTATTGGAATGTAATTTTCCAACTACTTTAAGTGGTTGAAGGGCTCCCACAAGGAATTTTCTCTTTTTGCATAAAAATTGCAAAAGTTGTCAATGACAACTTTGCAAGAAATGAGCAATTTTTGCAATTTTGCAAATTTTGTACCCAAACTTTCTTTGTAATGCCCCACTTAGAGATCTGTGGAAACAAGGATGAAATACAAGAAAGATAATTTTTTTTTTTAAAACCAAGTGTAAGTGCACATGATAACAACCTACATAGATCAAAATGATCACAACGGAAGACTAACAGACATCCAACACCAAAGGATCTCCAAACATCACCACTAAATAAAACATAACCAATAAAAAATAAGAGATCAACTAAGCTGAAAGAAAAAAGTTGGTTCTTGAAAATTGGCTAAGGCTAAGATCCTGAAGCCCTGAAATTTGGCTAAGTCTGAATTTCTGAAGCCCTAAAATTTCCTAGAATCTTTATCTTAGCCTGTAGAGATCTGGAACCTATCTCAAATGAATCGTAGCATATATTGAAATATATCTTAATCTTATAATTAAATGACATATTTTAAACCCCTATGAAATCTATTTTGAACTAGGAAGGTGTAAAACCTAAAAGGGTGTCCAAAACCAATTTCTAAACTTTTTTTCGACAACCCTAGATAGCCCCTGTTTTTCATGTGAAGGCAAAGAATACCATATTCTCCTACGAAGAAGTGCATAGTGCCGTACGAAGAAGTGCATTTCCACATGAGGAAGTTCACTTAAACAAAATAAACTAATGTCAGGTTTTGCATAAAGAAGTGCAAAGCTGTGTGAAGAAACCCATTGTGTTGCACAAAGACTTGCATTCTCATGCGAGAAAGTGTAATCTTGCGCAAGATCTTAAATCAACACACAAACATGAAACACAACAAAAAGCTAAGGAAACTATGAAACCAATCTCCTCCACATCGAGGAGTACTAGATCCACATTTCAAAGCAATAACTCTCGACATAAATAGAAAGATGGAAAGCTGGAACCTAACCATCTAATCAACATCAAAGGAAATAATAGAAAGAAACATCACAGTAAACTGAAAGCAACATTTCATTTAAACATAAATGACAAACTAAGTACGTAGTTGCTCCCAACTATAATAGCATCATTAGACCATCATGGGCCTTAGCTATTCCCCATATGTAACATTCCCAAGCTAGCGATCGAATTGTCAGTACTATTATAATAGAAATGTCACTACTAAAAATGCTACAAAAAGAAAAGGAAATCTAACATACTAGTAGTAAAGTAGAAGATAATCCTACGAAGTAGATAACATCACCTACCACATGCTATTCATAATAATAAGGAATGTATTAAAACTAACATCATCTAAAAAAGATAAACAACATCCCAATGAAAGCATAAATCACAAGAAAGCATACTCCGTAAACTAAAGTACCAAGTGAACAACTCCAGCAATGGTCACACTAGGATACAAGATTGTCTCTATACACTAGTCCCTAGGAGTGGTGTAGGTAGCTATGCCTCCCAACCACATGGCACCCATAGGTCCACGCCCATCGTGTTGATGGAGATAATGAACCAACCATAAGCACACACAAAGCAAACATCAATGGCTAACACTCATGCCAAGCAATATGATGATTGAATCCAAGACAAAGACAATACATAACTATAGGTCCTAGTCAGACATCTCAATGGGTTGCTATGTAGGGGCTGACATCATGGAGAGCTGTTTGGCATGTACAAGCCCAAGCTCAAAATTGTGTGTCCTCAAACTTAAATGGTTGCTCACACATTGTGTCCTCAAACTTAATTGGGTGCTCATCATATTTTATTATTTTAAGTTTTATTACCACCTAGTATTTTATTTAGTTGTCACTTATATAAAACTTCCTCCACCAACCCATGGCATCATGATTGTCGGACTACAAGATAGAAGCCCCCTCCATATGCTACCCTACCCTACGAATGCTCATCCAATGATGAGTGCCCATAGGCATGCAAATTCCCAACCCAACCCCAATGACCACAATTTTAGAAATACCATGGAAGATTGGGACTCACAAGTCATCCAACAATGTATGTGCATGTACTCATGTGTGGTGCACTACCATCATGAAGATCATAACAAAGGACTAGATGAGAACCAAAATAGAAAGTCAATCAACCAAAAACAAAATTAGGATGATAGATGCTACATGCATCCCAATGCAACATAAGGTGGTCTGATGGATATCCAAATGGATCATCCAAGTCCACAACCCACATTGTGCCAAGAAAAGCCAAGAAAATAGGGTGGCACACAAAACAAGGCAAAAATCTCATATTTTAGAAAAATTCCAAAATTAAAACCCATTTGGTCTTTGGGTGCAAAAACCCCAAAAATCCAAAAATAACTAAAATCGGACACCATATGCAAAAACAACTAGCATAATGGCTCAAAAACCTAAACTCCCATTTCAAAAATAGGGAAAACATTCATACCCAACCAACCAGGTAGAACTAGCATACAGAAATGGAGGGGAACACTAGGTCTCAACCTCCTAATGTACTTTTGCAAGAAACAAAAGCTGAAATAGAGTGAAAACAATAAAATTAGAAAGCCCTACCTGATAGAAAAAGGGGCAAAAACTGTAACTCATACAATAAAATAAATCACCCACCAAATCTGCTGAAAATGATGGCAAAGCATAAACTCCCCGAGCCAAACCCAACAAGACCAACCTCACGCAGATCCCACACTCATAGCTCCCAGAATGAACAAAACAAGAATCCTTCATAAGAGGATTTCCAAATTTTCTCTCCAAATTCTATTTCTAAAATGTGAGAAGTCAATAATAAATCCACTTTTCTAATACTTATTCATTTTTGAGTGAATAATCGATTATCAAAAATAGCTAGCTAGAGTAGTTAGAGTTCGAAACAATCCAAACAAAAATAGGTTATTGTCCATAACAGAATTTCACTTAAGGCAAAGCTGCTAGAAATTAAATCCAAAAGGATTTAAAACCCAAAAATCCAAAATCACAAAAAATCACTTAACACTTTTGCGACAGATCGAACCTCTATATGCATAGACGCACTCACTGGTCTAATCACATAATGCAGATGAGTTTGGATTTACTAATCATTGAAAGGTTTTAATTAAAAATTAACTAACTAAAGATAAATCGACCATACAGGGATGACATTAGCAAAATATGGATTACTGAATCACTATCTCCATGTGCCATTGCTAGGGATATAATTCCTTCACACTAAAACACACAATCAAGTGCAATATATAATATCATAGCCAAAGAAACATGTATTAAAATATCTATTTAATCCATTTACATCACTTACATTCACATAAAGCATAAAAATACAAGAATGAAGTAAATCATCATAGCATAAAATCCATCACATAAAATAACCAACAAATATGTCTAAGTAAACAATATAACTAGATATCACCATAGATCTACTGTCATCTCAAAATAGCATCAACATGCAAATATAATAAACTGAATAGCATAATAGTATAGCATCTATGGTACCAAATTAGAGTATAACATCTGACCTTCAAGTCATCTCAAAATACATAATAATAAGAGTACCAAGTATCTCTCCAATCAAAATAACAAGGTATAGACTACAAACACGAGAGGCACTACATGCTCTACTTATTACCAAACTTTCCAAAAATCCTAAGATGGATAAAAATACCTAATAAGTAAAAACAATTGATTACCCTATTTTGCCCTTAAAACCTAAAAATGCTCTATGGAGCCAAATGAGCACTTTTTGAGAAATTAGGAGCAATATTGCATTCTGGGATTCTCCAAACCTATTTAACTTCACCTTATGACCAAGTTGACCCTATTATTGCTCTAGTGATGTGGCTAGGATCACTACAAGACAAAAACACCAAAGAAGCCCTAGGCCTACCCTTTAGCCTACCTAGGTGCTCCTGCACTTGGATGACACCCACAAATATTCCTTATAGTAGTTATAAAATGTATCCAATGAAAGTTACAATATTTGATCATAAACTATGATCTACCCTATGAAAGGTCTTTCCTATTAAAGGCTTAAAACATTGTTAGATAAGTACCCTATTAAAGGATTTCAACATGCTATTAGAAGTGTTCTTGATTAAAGGACTTAAAATTACAATGAAGTAAGCACCCCATTAAAGGATTTACAACAACCTATTAGGACTACTCTGTTAAGAGATTTAACTAATTCACCTATTAGAATGTCTTAGTAGTGATCCTATAGTTAGCACTCTACTGCTAGATAAAAAATCACCTCTTTGCATGTATCTTTGATCCTCTCTGATTAGATGCATCACTTTTGTCCCCTAACTTCTTTCCTCTATTCTCCTCTAACTGATTCTACAATTCATAACTCCTTACCCACCATGAAAGCTATGTTTGCACATGCAAACTTCTCTTTTCACTCATACATTGTTTTAGGGTTTTCCTTCCTTAAGACTACCTAGGTGACTTAGGGTTTTAGGTGAATACCATGGTGTTGATATGTGATGACATTGTGTCCTTCCTTTGATATACTACAATAGGCATTGTAGGTTTCACTTATGTAGATTGGGGGGGGAGGAGGGCGCAATGGATAATTCTTGAGTTTTCTCCCCTACAAATGGCAATTCTACCTTCATAATCTCATCCACACTCACCAATACAAGATGGCTGCATAGTTTTGCCTTGGTGGTGGGAATAATCAATGTCTTTTCCATATCCTCCCATGTTAAGGGATTGATTTTCTAAGTGGAGTTGTCATAGAAACCCTTGATCTTTACTATTTCTTCTTATTCATCAACTTTGTCCACATGAGAGGGTATGCCACTTGACATATGTACCTCTAGTACATTCTAGTCTTGTTGTTTCTCTTCTTTAGCTATAGCACTTATATTTTATTCTTTCACAGTGCCTTCATCATCTCCTTCCCTTAAAGATTCATCCTTTCTTATATCAACTATCTCTTGTTCAACTTTGTCTTCACCTACTTCCATAGGTGTTTGTTTGTTTGACTAATCCATTGTCACCTCATATATCACTTTCCACAATTGGGTGGTCTTTTGGACAAGATCTTCAATATTTTTCTATAAAATATTAAAGGCTCTATATTTTGGGGGAAAAATATCCTTATGCTTATTAATGTCTTTTTCATTGTATACTTGTCCAAGTTTGGCATTACTCTTGCTAGAGTAGTCTCTCCAATATTACTTTTAGTTGTGAGACTGTATTGTCACCTTTGCTCAACTCTATCATATAGACTTTTGGGTAAAGAGTTGGAAATCTCAATTGTAGTGGTCTTAAAAGTTTCCATCATGGCATACACTAATTCTACTAGTTTATTCATTTCTACCTTCCCAAGTTTATCAAACTAAACATGTATGAACCCTAATAAATCAACATTATTTTTTATATTATCACACAACTTGTTGAAATTATAAGAGGGACCATTACTTGTCACTTTGAATTGGTTGTCATAATCTAACTCGGTCCTCTCCTCATCTAATTCAACTAGAGCTATATATTTACTCATTTTCCTCTCTTTAGGTTCATCTTAATTGGTAGCTGCACTAGCTCTCTTTCCTTAAGGCTTTTCAACTTCTTGAGTCTTCTTAGTAGTAGCTCTTGTGCTAGCCTTGGTGATAGGAACTATAGGCTTTAGTTGTGAAGGTTTCACAACTTTCTTGGGTTTTCTTGCTAATGGCTTCTTTTCTTTTCTCTTTTTCTTTTCTGTAGCAATAGGTGCTTCATTGGCTTCTTCTCCCTTGACACCTTCATCAAATTTTGCTTCTTCTTCTCATTGGTCCTCACCTTGACTCTATGTGAGATAAAGTGGTTCTTGGGCAAGTGTATCTCCTTCATCATCTTGATCATCTTCTTCATCTCCTTCTGCATTTTCACCAAATTGTTCCTTGAGCTTTTTCACAACTTATTCCATTTTATAAAGCAAAGTTAAGAAACACCATAGGTATTTCATAATTTTTTCTCCAATCTTGATTTTCTACTAGAAGAATACGTATAGCTATTCACATTGATTTATAAAGGCATTTATTCCATTTTACATTTTAAAACTATATTTAAATCTAATATTTGTGTTGGTAATCTTCTTTTTTTTTTCCCTTGCAACAAAATTATTGAGGAATACACATCTCATGTTGAAGAGTTGATGATAACGATTATCAAAATAATATTAAGAAGCTTTGGAATTAGCAAGTTCCTTGAATCTCAATTTTGGTGCCTTGTTCGTCTAAATTACTATGACATACCACCAAATAAAACTAGAGGTCTCTTATTGCATGCTGACCATGATTTTATAACTATACTTTATTGGGATAAGAATGGTGGACTTGAGGTTCAAAACAAGTATGGAAAGTGGGAAAAAGTGGAAGTGATGCCAAATTCTTTCATTATTTTGATGGGTGATTTCATGAAGGCATGGAGCAATGGGAGCATATGGAATGGCATACACAGAGTGACAATGGAGAAATGTGAGACACCAAGAGTATCACTTCCATAATTTTACTCCTTTTTAGATAAGAGTTATATACATGCATCTCTAGAATTCATTGATGAAAACCATCCCCGACCTTATAAACCATTCAATCATCCATAGTTCAAAGCTTCCTATGAGAAATATCGTACAAGAAGATGCAAGAGTCTTAGACTTTAAGAGATGAAACAAAATCATCCTTCATTGACATGTTTTCTCTCATTACCAAGGAGTCTCAAACTTCGTGAAATGATATATAATCATCTATCATTGACATGTATGCTTTTTCAACTAGCTTTGTTGGTTAATGATTAAGTCCCCATTTTTTTGCCCATGTTGATCAAATTCTTCAAGTTTTCTTGTGTGTTTAGATTTGACTAGATGTCTCTTACCTTATCGTCAAGATTTTTGGAACCTCATGGCATTATAAGGAACACAGTTCCAAATAAAATAAGTTTTATATATGTTCAGACCAGATCTTAAACTTGTTCTCTGAATTGGAAAATTTATTATCTTCCAAACTTTTCTATTCAAATTGTTAGTATTGACCTCTTCTTCCAGCCCTTCCCCAACATGTTGATGGATGTTCAACTTTTTCATCTTTCTTCTCTTTCCCTTCTTGTTGTATTCTAGGAAGGATATTGCATTTTCTTCTTGTTTCTTTCCCAATTGTGTGTAAAATGTTCATAAACTTTATTTTCCCATCTATACTAATGTAGCAGCGAGAAGACAAATTTTAGCATTCCAATTTATTGCTAAATTTTTGCAATCATTGAAGTTTATGAGTCTTTGGGTGCCTAAATTTTAGTTAGTGGCTATTTCCATCCCTAAACACCTCTATCGGTATGTTCAAAATGCCTACCACTTCAAATTTACTAGAGGTAAAGAACTTGAGAGACCATTCTAAATATTGAACTTCAGGAATCTTCATGTTTATGATTGTGTGTAACTTTCTCAATGGTAAATATCTTTATCCATAAGAGTTTACCCTTTTTAATGATATTTCAACTAACACATACTATTGTACTACACTTTCTACTCATGAAATATTTTTAAATTTTCTTGTTCTATGCAATTAGATAGAGAGAAACCCTTCCTTCCCTTACTATTGAATGCACATCCTTTTGATTGTCTTTGTATGCTAGTCAAAGATTGTTAAACTACACATGATAGACCTATACGTTAAACTCTCATAGTTCACCAAAATTTACTTTGAAGTATGAGTTGTGAAACTTCAAGGAGTAATCACTCATTTTTGATGAGTAATCCTAATTAATTTAAAACAATTGGCAAAATAAAATAGGGACCAAAACTTGGAAACACATATTTTAAATGAATATAAATATAAAAAATGTGCATGGATTGGAAAAGTCACTAGATATTGTAAAACCTTGGCCAAATCCATCAGAAATATTACATATCAAGTCAACTCACAATTTGTCTATCAACAAACATAATGATATATTTCCTCAATAAAACCATCCTTTGATGTTGTGCGATTACATTGGATTTACACATTCCACTTAAAAATTGAATGTCATTGACAAAAGTTTTCAATATACACATGAGACATAAATTGAATTTTCTTGCTAACTCTTTTGAGGCAATTAAAGAGAAAAACATTAGCAATTTCACATTAACTAGTCAGAGAATGCAAAAAAAATCCTAAATCAGAGACAATCCAACATTAAAATTTTAAAAAGAATATATATTACATGTATCTACAACTCATTTGAGAGGACATTCATAAATCAGCTTCTGTGAGATCTTCCTTTTTCTTAGCTACGGTTTTGACTGAATACTATTTTCAGTCACTTTGCCACTTGCACAAATCCACTAATCACCTGAAATTCATCCAAATGCTTTGTAAAAGATAAAGGAATTGGATTAATTTTAAGTCAAAGGGATTGGATGGTCATTACAACTGGATTCCAAAAGTTTATTTTCCTGAAGCTTGCATTTTCAAAAGTCTAGATGTTGTTTAAGGAATTAAAATTAATATGCTTCAAAGACTCCTACAAAATATAACACTTGTACATACTACTTGAATAGAAGACTACTTGTAATCTATTAAGTTACTTCAAATTTGGTGTAGATTAAAGTGCAAAAACAAAATAAAAAAATAAAATATCAAATGATAAACTATGATTTATGTTTCCAGGTACTACAAAGTGCTCTCTTGTACCCAAACAATGTAACATGTATGATCCAATTTTAAATCCTTCATTGTATTAAGCATAGGTATGCTCAAGGTATATATTGGGCCTCTCCATTCAAAACATGGTGCTTATGAAGATAATACCAATTTTATTTGGGACTCCAAGAATTCATTCAAAACCAAGCATACTACATCCATGCTATCTTTTTGGAAGAAATGCCTATGTTTAGTTTGCATGGATAATCAAAATGTGTTTTCTTTTACCTTTTTTATATGCACTCCCCATAAATTTCTTTCATTACTTCCAAATATTCTAGCCGTCATGGAGTAAACTCATTCCACTATATACACTCCCTAACATTAATGAAACTAATAATTTTCCAACATCCAACATCCAATAGTTTTTAGGCATGTGAAATTTTTTAGGCTATTGTGTACCACAATAAATAAGCTAATCAACTTAATTGTTTATTTGAATTACAAGTTTGCCTTATTAAACTAACGTTAAATAACTAAACTTCACTAAACTAGTTAACATGCTCAAAATCTATTTCATTTTAAATTACCATAGTCAAATAACAAAATTAATTTATTCATTTACTAGTTCCTCAACTGTTATTAAATTTAAATTCAATATTTTAAATAGATATAATAACTATTATACTATCTATAATAATACCATTATAATACCATCCTCCACCCAATAATTCATCACAATCTTTGAAGGCTCTTCTAAAATGGGTTTTTGCAAAATGAAAGGCTAGAATGAGAGCAAGCAAGTTATACCTCTCATTGATCTTTCTCTTTTGGGTAATGGAGATATTGATTCAAAGAGTTTTTGTATTGAAGTGAGAAAGGCTAGTGAAGAATGAGGGTGCTTTGTAGTTGTGAATCATGGAGTGAAGGAGGAGATAATTCATGAAATGGAATTAGCTCCTTGAGATTGTTTTGCACTCCCCAAGGAAAGCAAACAAAAAAACATTTTTCCAAGGACAAACTTTGGTTACATAGCTAATGTGCTTGCATTGTTGTTTTATGAGAGCCTTGGTGTGCCCGGTGCCCCAGATCCTACTACCATTCACAAGTTTTCAAATCAACCGTGGCCTCAAGGAAACCCACAGGTCTGGTAATTCACTAATATCATGTACCCTTTAAAAAAAAAAAAAAAAGGTCTAAGTAAGGTAAATTTAGATAGATAGATAGATAGACTCATAGATTTATCTAGTAATTCACTAATATTATTTATCTTTTTTTTTCTTAAGTCAGGTTTAAGTTAGGTAAATCTAGATAGATAGATAGATCGATCTTGTAGTTCACTAATACCACTTATCATTTTATTTTTAAGATCTAAGTTAGGTAAATCTAAATGAATAAACTAATAATATAACGAGATAGATAGATAGATAGATAGACTGATTTTTCTATTATGTAGATCTAGTTTCACAAATTATTTTCAATATATTCCATTTTATAAAGAAAAGTTAAAAAACACCTAGTTCATAAATATTTCTCCAATTTTGATCATCTATAAGAAGAATACATTAAGGTTACTCTTATTGATGTATAAAGGCATTTATTTCATTTTACAATTTTAAACTATATTTAAATCCAATCGTGTTGGCAATCTTTTTTTTTCACTTGCAGCAAAATTATTGAGGAATACACATCTCATGTTGAAGAATTAATGATAAGGATTATCAAAATAATATTGAGAAGCTTTGGAATTAGTATGTAGTATGAATCTGTGTTTTGGAGTTTTTTTCATCTGAATTACTATGACATACCACCAAATAAAATTGGAGGTGTCTCACTGCATTCTGATCATGATTTTATAATAATAATTTATCATGATAGAATGATAGGCTTCAAGTTCAAAACAAGTATGGAAAGTGGGAAAAAGTGAAAGTGATGCAAAACTCTTTCATAATTTTGATGGACAATTGCATGAAGGCATGGAGCAATGGGATGATATGGAACTACATACAGAGAGTGATAATGGGGAAATGTGAGACACCTAGAGTAACACTACCATATTTTTACTCCTTTTTAGATGAAAGTGATACACATGCACCTCTAGAATGGATTGATGAAAATCATCCCCATCTCTATAAACCATTCAAGCATCTAGAGTTTAGAGCTTTCTATGAAGAAATGTCATACAAGAAGATGTAGTAGTCTTAAACTTTGCAAAATGATATAGAATCATCCTTCATTGACATGTTTTCTCTTATTACCGTAGAATATATTATTGTTATGCCATTTAATATATGTTGTGCTACTATGTTTCTAATAAATCAAATAAACAAAAATATATCTAAATGCTTATTAGCCTTTTATTTACTTGTCCTTGGGTCAATACTATTGCATTCACTTGTGCAAACTAGTGAATTTATGTTTTTAAATTTTCTACAATAAAAAATTATTATTAATCCTTGCCTTCTAAAGGTAGTGATTAAAGTTTTTGATGTTCTATTCCATATTAATCTCTATTTTTATATTTGTGTGCACTCCACGATTTCACATATAATCTATAGTTTTCTCAAAATATTTCATTAAATAGAATTATTTTATTTTTATTACTATTTTTTCATTGGGTATATTCATTTTTAAGGGCAGCATAATAATTTTCTAGCATAGGAAATTTGAACAAAAATAGGGTTGGATGGATGGAGTAGGCCAATCCACATGTCTATTTCCAAATATTTTTATGTTTTATTGTGCATGTGATTCTCTTGCACCTTTATACTGATGCAAGAGCATCTTGGGTTTCCTTGCAATCTTGCACTTTTGCTCTTTTTTCCAGTTATTGTTGAGTTGTCAGTTGATGCCGAGTTGCAAGTTTTTAGTTGATGCCAACTTGCTAGTTTCCAGTTGATGTCGAGTTTCCTATTTCCAGTTGATGTCAAGTTGCCAATTTCTAATTGATGTTGAGTTGCCAATTTCCAGTTGATGCCGAGTTGCCAATTTCCACTAGATGTGGAGTTGCAAGTTTCCAATTGATGCCAAGTTGCCAATTTCTAGTTGATGCCAAGTGCCAGTTTCCAATTGATGCTGAGTGCTAGCTTTCTAGCATGTGCCAAGTTATCTAGTGAATGTTGAGTGTTAGCATTTGGATGTGATTTCTGCGAGCTAACTTGTGGGATTTATTTTGATCATGACATTTATGTTGAGATATTTTATTGGGATGTGTCCAAACTATTGTTGTGTTGACCTTCCTATTATGTAATGTTCTAAAATCTTTTGTAAGCTATTTTGGAAAGTATAAATAGAGTGCTTAGGCTTAGATTTAAGAGAGAATAGAGAGGATGGGAAAGGAAATGAACATGTGTCTGGAAATGTCAATTTAAAGCTAGATCATGGATCTAGAGGTTGTATTTTGTATTTGGCCATAACCTAGAAGACTTTATAGCTAGGCACGTATGAAGATATTTTGATGAAATGATAAGAGTATTTTTCTCTCCTTCCTCTTTTGGTTGCTATTCTCTATGTTTGTGTCTATTGTGTTAACTCTTGTAGGGTGGTTTGGGTAGCTAGGTGAGCCTTTGGCTCTACTTATTCACCCTTTTCCTATGTCAGTTGGTATAAGAGCTTGAGGGTCATCCTTGTGAGTATTGGATCATGTAGAACCCTAATTTGGATTTGGTTGTAAGGTGGAAAATTTTTGGATTTGACCTATAACTCATAGAGGGTTACAATCTTGCAAGAACTTAATTTGTAAAGATGGTTTGTAGTAGAAGAATTGTTGCTGATGCTATATTGGATTAGTTGAGACAAATTGTAGCCAGATTAGATGCTGTAGAGATAGCCTAGAGGAGAGGAGTGCATCTTGATGATGTAAGTGATGATGAAGCAGTAGCACCAAACCATAATCTAGAACCCGAAGAAGATCAAGATGAGGAAAGATTGTTACGAGTGTTGTCTAGGGAAATTCAAAGCCTACTATGGAAGTTGTTCCTTATGATGGAAAATTGGATACCATTGTTGTGTTGGATTGGATCTCTAATATGGAGAAGTTATTTGAGTATGAAATCACTCCTAATAATAAAAATGTGAAGATTGTAGTCACTAGGTTGAAAGGTCATGCATCGCTATGGTGGGAACATTTGCAAACTGATAAACAAAGGAAAGGAAAGGAGAAGATCAGAACTTGGCCAAAGATGGTGAACAAGGCAAAGAAAAAATTCCTCCCTACTGATTACCAAGTTTTCTTGTTGAGAAAGATGCAAAATTTGAAACAAAAAGACATGACTATGAAATAATATACCAAGGAATTCTACAGATTGGACATCAGATCTAGACATGTGGATGATGATGTTGAGAAAATTGCAAGGTACATTAATGGATTAAGATTTGGAATTCAAGATGAAATAAGTTTTATGAGGTTGGAAAGTGTAGAAGAAGTATATCAATATGCCTTGAAAGTTGAGGAGATCTTGACAAATAAGCATGAAGACAAAGAGGTAGACGTGGCAGATTCAAGAGAGGTAGAGGTAGATCTTATGGAGAAAGTGGCAGATCTGATAGTTCTATGTAGGATAAAGGCAAATATGAATGGAAGAATGATGACAAAGGCAAGACCAAATGGAAAAGTGGTAATTCTTACTAAGGAAGATGTAATTCCTATTCTAGAGGTGGATTTCATGGTAATTATTTCAGATGTGGTAAAGAAGGACATAGATCTTTTGAATGTAGATCCTCTGAAAGAGGGGAAGGTAACAAAAATGTTGTGATTCAAGGAGATGATGAGGGTTCACCAAGTGGACTTGAGGCTGGAGAAAATTTGATGGTGAGAAGAACCTTATGTAATAAGGGAAGTGATGCGGAACCTGTTTTAAGGAGAAATATTCTCAAGTCAAGATGTAAGATGGCTAGAAAATGTTGCAAAGTGATCATTAATAGTGGAAGTTCTACAAATATGGCATTAGAAAAGCTGGTTACCAAGTTACAATTGAAGAGGCTGAAACATCCCAAACCATATCATGTTTCATGGATCAAAGACGAGCATAAGATATAAGTAAGTGAACAATGCCTTGTGAAGTTCAAAATTGGACATTACTTTGATGAAGTATTGTGTGTTATTATGCCCATGGATTGTTGTCATATTTTGTTGGGTATACCTTAACAATATGATAGATATGATTTTCATGATGGAAGATTGAATCAATACACTCTTTGGGTGAATGGGAAGAAACAAACATTGTTGCCTTTGATCGAAAGTCCAGATGAGGTTAATTGTACTGCTGTAAAAATTTGTATGGTTTATGGGAAAAAATTTAAAAAGGAAATAAAAAAGAGTCAAGTTTGTTTTTTCATAGTCCCTAGAGGACCAAGTGTTGGTAGTAATGACCAAGCAATAGAAGCTAGTAATGATTGAGTGACAACAAATAGTGGTAGTCAATTACTAATAAGAATTATAGAATTGCTAATGAGTATAAAGACATTATAGTTGATGATATTCCTAATGGTTTACCTCTAGTAAGAAGTACAAGTCATTGTATGGATATGATTCTGAGAACTGTTTTATCAAACAAAGTGTTGGAATATTCAAATATGGAAAGAGTACTTATGAGAGGGGGGGGGAGGCGAGGGGTGAATCATAAGTATCACACTTTAGTCAATAAAACTTCTATCTTAAAGTAAATTGCATGCATGTAAATACATCAAATAAACATGTAACAAAACTCATACATCAATAACACTTAACACCAAAATTTTGGTAACCCAAAAACCCTCCAGGAATAAGAAGGTAAAACTAGGGTGGGGATGATACCCACAAAAATTTACTGCAGCAATATTGTTCAACCACTTCTAATGGTTTTCCCTGTTAAAGGCCTGCCATGTTAAAGGCTTTACATTGTATTAATAGTGACCTGGTTAGAGGATTTACGAACACTTAACATGAAATGTCACTCGGTTAAAGGATTTTAATCACTTAATTAAAAGGATCTTAAAAAATAGCTGTAAAGCTAACCTATCACCATAGGATTTTCATTCTAATACAATTGCTAGAGAGTATTAGATACAATAAACCTGATAGATTACAATCCTTGATTGGTTAATGTAGGCCCTTTTTCCACCTTCTCCTGATCTTGATCCTTTGTGATTTGATAACCCTTGCTTTTGAAAATAGATTTTCTTATGCACCCTTATATGTCCTTCCATATATGTACAATGAAATTTCATCTTCCTTATAAAGACTTCAAAGACTTAGGGTTTGATTTGGATCTACGATCCATATTGAATCTCACTTTCCCGCTCAATACTTGCTTTTTACTGATTGGTTGCATGCCTTTATTATTTTTCTTATTGGTTGCATGTGAGTTGCATGGGAAAAATAAAAGATTCAATTTTATCATTAAATCCTTTGAAGTTTACCTTCTGTCGGCTGCAAAAAATTGTTTGCATCATAGTTTGTGCAATTTCAAACTTTTATGCTGATCTACTGAGTTACTTGGCTCCTAAAGTATTTTTGATACTCGGAACATGCTATTTCCTGGATAGCTTGGCACCTAAACAAAATTGTATCACTCGGCACATGTTGTACTTGGCAGTTGTTAACACTTGACACCTGTTGTACTCGGCACTTGTTAACACTCAACACCTGTTGTACTCGACACTTGTTATCACTCGGCACTTGTTATCACTTGGCACTTGTTATCACTTGGCACTTGTTATCACTCGACACTTGTTATCACTCGACACTTTATTTTACTCGGCACTTACTTTTGATCTTGGTTAAGTGTATTGACACTCAGTTATCAAATTTATTCTTTAAGCTAACAATCTCCCCCTTTGACATGAGTGGCAAAAACACTTAATTAAGATTCATGTGACTCAGTAATTTATCCTACATTCAAAATTTGCTATCTCCCCCTTTTATCATACTTATCATTTCATTCCTGTACTTAACTCTTATTACTTATTCTCCCCCTTTTTGACACTGATGTCAAGGGTCTTACAATGAAATGCCATACTTAGCCAAAAATGTGCTATTTACTTCAAGGGGTACCTTTAGAGCTGCATCCCAATTTGCTAATGCAACATCTAATGTCTTATGTTGGATGGAAATCTCTGCTGCTAGGTGTACAAGTCCATCAGATGAAGAAAGATTGGGGTCTTTCCTGAGGACTATCTCTGCATTTATCTACTCCTTGTGAAGTAATTCCAAATGAGGAGTAATTGACAATTGAATTTGTATCAATTTTGCTTTTGTGGTTTCCTCCTCTGTTGCTAAGATAGCTAACTCTCTTTGTGTGTGAAGCGATTGGACAAAATGCTTCTCACTCTGAGCTGGATCTGTGGGGAGTTGCATGCTAGAAATTTTCAGATTGTTTTCCAAGCTCAGTATTTTTTGGCTAGTGTCCTGTGTGAATATGGAAAAATCACACAACTTTTTCTACAAGGAAAAGATGTTTCCTAGTACAATTTTAACTATTTTAATTTTCTTTGCCAGTTCTTCTTTAGACAGTGCTATATCACCAGATATTTTACTATTTACTTTACCTTGGAACTTCTTTTCTGACCATTCAAGCAATCTGGCATTTGTTTCCTGGTCTTCATTAGTCACCTGATCAACTATATTAGATATTTGCTCTATAATTGGTCTTGACTCATCTGGAGATTGTAAGAAAAAAGCTTATGTGAATATGTCTTTAATTTCATTCAAGGTAAGCTTATGCTTGTATTCTTTTCTTAGTGCTTCTTGTCTCCTTCTTTTGTCTAATGCACTCTGAATTTCATTAATCTTTTCTTCAGTAAGAGTGCTAGATTCATAATATGGGATCTTTATTTCTTCATCAAGCTTAGGAACTCCATAGTGAAGTTTCCTAATTACCTTTGATGAGCTCGAGCCTGGTGTCTTGATTTGTAGCTATAATCCATCTGTGCTCAGCTGCTAAAGAGTTTGTGTTGGAGTACCAGATTTTGGTAATGCAACCAGTGTTTGTATTGTAGTCTCCTCCTTCTTCTTTGTCTCATATTTTTCTTCAGCTTGAATATCCCTTTTATGATTGCTAGGTGGGGTTGAACTTGTTGGTTGTTCAGATATTTCTTCTATTTCCCCTGCTGATGTACTCGGCACTTGGAGTGTATAAGTGACTATACTTGGTGGAGGTGGTGGTGGAAGAAATAGAATGCCAATAGTTTGTATGGTTGAGGGTGGCACTAGTGCTTTTACCTTGACTTCTGGATTCTGTAATTCATCAACACTGACCAATACAAGATTTAAACTTAATTTTGCTACTAGTGACGATTGGTCAAGGATTTCCAAATCCTCTGTAGTTAATGGATTGATGTTTAGATTTGAAGTGTCTGTAACATCCTTTGTTTTGATGATATCTGCAAGTGTTATGGTGGCATGAGGAGGACTAGGAGGAGATACCTGTATGTCTTGCATACTTTGATCTTGTGGCTCAGCTATATCTTTCTCTTCCTCTTTCTCCTCATTATGTGCCTCTTCTTCCTTTTCTTCTTTACTCTTCTTCTCCACTAGTTCCTTTTCTTTTTCTTTGGTTTCTAATACTTTCTTTTCCTTTGTCTTGGCACTTGCCTCTGCCTTATATTCTTCATTATATACATCTTCAATTTTCTTGTAAACTATTTTCCACAATCTTGTGGATTTAATAACTACCTCTTTAATTTTATTTTGCAATATGTTAAATGCTCTATACTTGGGAGTGAATATGTTATTATGCCTTTTTACGGAATTTATTATTTGATCTTTAGTCAAATCAGGCAACAATCTTGCTAATGTTGACTCCCTTATTTCTTTTTCCATTTGTAAACAAAAATGTCATTTATCCTCTACAATTTTATACAATTCTCTTGGCATAGATTCATCTAATTCTAGAGGTGTGTGCTTATACTTAGCCATCATAGCATACACAGATTCCTCTAATTTATTTTTCTCTTCTTTGGTGAGCTTAGAAAAATTCAGGTTCTTTAGACCTTTTAAATCATTATTTCTAATTTTTGAACATAATTTATCAATAGCAGTCTGGGGTTTGTGTCTTACCACTTGAAATTGACTATTGTCCTCTAACTCTATTGTCTCCTCATCTATTTCAGGCTAAGGAATAAATTTCCTTTTCTTTGACTCAGCAGTAGTCTTCTTTGAGTCTTTCTTCTTTCCTTTTACCTCCTCTTGGGCTCTTTGTGCTATAGCCCTTGTGGTAGATCTCTTTGGTGCAGGGTCAGCTACTTTCCTCCCCTTGGATTTAGGAGCAGAAGGAGTTGTGGTCTTTCTCTTAACTGGTGCTTCCTTGGCTTCTTCTACCTCAGCACTTTCCTCTTTGTCTTCTCCTAAGCCTTGAGTCTGACTTTGAAGTTTATCTCCTTCTTCTTCAATGTCTTCTCCCTCTTCTTCTGTTGTTCCTTCTTCTTCTTCCACGCCAAATTTTCTTTTGATTTGTCTTACCATTTTTTCTTTCTTCTTTACTGCTAAAGCAGTCTTCAAATTTGTTATTACCTTTGATTTGAGAACATCATAGGTTCCAAAAAAAATTTCATTTTTATCAGCTTCTTCTGCAAGTAGACCTGTTATTGCTGCAGAGGCTTGATCAACATCAAGTTCATAACCTAGTGGCCTAAGCCATCTTACTCTAGGTATAACTGCTTGTATGTAAGTATAATCTATATCTACAAGAAAACAAATGTCTTTTTCATATTTCTCAGTCAATGAGACTAGAATTCTCATTCTTTGTTTCATGAACTTTTTGAAGTCCTCAAAATAACTAGTCATTTGGGTATCAAAATTTTCACCCATGTGTTCAATATATCTATTAATTTGTTCAACAATTGTTTTATCTAGATTCCATCTTACCTTACCCATAGAAGGAAATTGTTTCATCAGATAGAAAAACATGCACATCAAAACTGATCCAAATTTGCATTGAGCTCCCTTGCTCTTCCTTATACCTCCTAGATTTTCATTAATCTATTGAAACATGAGCTCTGCCAAATCATAAGTATGATCCCTTTTGATTATCTTGTATGCAACATCAACTGCTATACAAGGTACACTGCTTAACTTGCTTGATTGATATAATTCATGTGAAATGATTCTCACAGAAAAATCTAGTAGGGGATCTGTGACTATGTCGATAGTCATTCCTCTATTGTTCCATTTGGCACCTGTATTTTTCTCTATTACTTCCCTTTTGTCACTTCGCAGGGTCTTTGGCCGATCTAGGGTTGGAATACCAGTAACCCTATGAACAATTTTCTTGGTGAATTTTATTAGTCCTAACTCTAACCAAAAAGCTCCATCATGTATTCGGCTCAAAACTATCTGTACCCATTCATTTTTGAAAACAGTCAGAAATGCTAGGGTTTTGGTCAATCCTTTTCTGTCTATTATTGAAAACTCATTTTTTAGTACTTTGTTTTCACACAGTTTATCATATGTATTATGAATTTCTAAGTCTCCTATGGCACCTATTTTGCAATTATAACATCTGTGAACATCTTGGACCATAACAACTTTATTTGGAATAACTAATAATGCACCTGCAGATCATTTTTGTATGCTACTTCTGGAATGGGCTTAAATTCAGGTTGTTTAACTTCGTTGCTGACCAACTAAACTTCATGACTCTCTATATCCTTAGTGGTTCTTGACCTAGATGCCATTGTTTGTCAAACTAGGGTTTATAATTTAAACTAGTTTATAAGTCCTACGTAGCTCGACACTTAAGTAAAATACCTTAAATCGATGAAATTTTTCATGAATCATTGTTGAAATCTTCACAAATGGCTTCTGATTTGATCTTGATCTTCTTCAGTTTTTTCGGCTTTGCTTCTTATTCGAACGGTGGGAAAATGCTCAAAAATCAGATTTATGTACCCTTCAAAATAGAGTAATAAATGCTTAGTAGGCTGCCAACTGTCTACTCGACATTTGAAAAGTTTTGTCATGACTCGGCTCCCATTATGTTTTACTTTACTCGGCTCCTATTGATATTTCATAGCTCGGCATCAACTATCAACTCGGACGTTGTTAGCAACTCGGCTCCTAAAGGAAACTTTGACAAATCTTCACAAAAGTTGTCAATTTTGACTTAGCATCTTTGTTTATGCTGATTTCATTTTTGCAGTTCTTATATGTCTTGGGAATGATTTATGATGTAACTTGGTTTATCAATCCCACACACTTATTCTTTGCTTAATTTGATGAAGTGTGATCACTTGACCTATTAGGTGAAGTGATCTCTGTACTTGATGTGCTATACTCATCTTTCTTTCTCCATGTCTTATTCATTTCACTTCTGATATGTCCAACATCTATCTTTGCCTTTCCATTGTCGAACTTAGAACTTGATGCTTTTGGCCTTGTTGGGCAATTCTTGCTGACATGACTAGTTTTTAAGCAACTAAAACATGTGGTTTGACTCAACCATCTTTTGTAGTTCCCTCTAAAATGTGTTCTTATGCAGTTCTATGGGATATGTCCATATTCTTGACAATAGTGACAGCTGTACTTGGTGTTGTAATCCCAAAATTCATAGTTTGATGTCTTTGCTGGTTGATTTACTGTCCACATAGACTTTGATCTACATTCAAAAGCTCTATGTCCATACTTTTTGCAATTATAACAATGTCCATCAAATTTTGATGTCTTGATAGTTTGGGTTCTGCATTCATATGATTGATGACCTTGCTTCTTACATTTATGACAATGATTTATGCTTTTGGGTTTTTCATGCTGATGGGCATTCTTGCTTCTACAGACATTAGATGTATGTCCTTTCTTTCCATAGAAATGACATGTAGGTTTAACATCTTTACCTTTTTCACTTCTTTGTTCTGCACTCTTTGATGATTCTCCAACTTTAGTGCTATTATATCCAAGCCCTGTTGTATCATGGGTTGATCTTGGAGATTTCAGTATTTGCTCAAAATATTTGATGGCTTCACTTGATTTGTTGAGATTTTCTGCCACCTCTCTTTCTCTTTTCAATTCATTTTTCATTTGTTCCTTCTACATCTTCAAAGTAGAGATCTCAATATCTTTCATATTGAGTTCATGATGAAGATTCATCATTTGAGCAAGCGTATCCATTTGCATGTTTGAGATCCTTGTCAATTCAATACATTTTTCTTCAAGTCTGTTTGCAAGATTCCTCTTGTCATTTTCCATCATGAACTTATCATCAACTTCTCTTTTCTTTTGTTTAGTAATTTCACATATCATTATAGCCTGTGATTCATGTTCCATCTTGAGAGATCTTATCTCATCTGCTTGAATTTTATTTTTCTCCATCAGTTCTGCTATTGCTGCATCAAACTCTTTAGTGTCTCCACTGGAAAATATGTTGGTGGTATCAATCTCCTTGTAGTGTATATCATTTTCAGCTATGGCTAGATCCTTCCTCTTTTTTAATAAGTTTCTCAATTTGTTTCTGAATTCTTCCAAGCTATGCAGAGCAAGTTGCACATCTATCACCTGATTTTCAATGATCTTTCCAAATTTGAAAGCTTCCATCTTTAGATCTTTTCCTCCAAGCTGTTAGGCTTTTCCTTGTGAGAACCTGGCTTGCTCTGATACCAATTGTTGGAATATTCAAATATGGAAAGAGTACTTATGAGAGGGGGAGGGGGGGTGAATCATAAGTATCACACTTTAGTCAATAAAACTTCTATCTTAAAGTAAATTGCATGCATGTAAATACATCAAATAAACATGTAACAAAACTCATGCATCAATAATACTTAACACCAAAATTTTGGTAACCCAGAAACCCTCCAAGAATAAGAAGGTAAAATTGGGGTGGGGATGATACCCACAAAAATTTACTGCAGCAATATTGTTCAACCACTTCTGATGGTTTGCCTTGTTAAAGGCTTTACACTGTATTAATAGTGACCTGGTTAGAGGATTTACAAACACTTAACATGAAGTGTCACTCGGTTAAAGGATTTTAATCACCTAATCAAAAGGATCTTACAAAATAGCTATAAAGCTAACCTATCACCATAGGATTTTCATTCTAATACAATTGCTAGAGAGTATTAGATACAATAAACCTGATAGATTACAATCCTTGATTGCTGAATCCAGGCTCCTTTTCCGCCTTCTCCTAATCTTGATCCTTTGTGATCTGATAACCCTTGCTTCTAAAAATAGATTTTCTTATGTACCCTTTAATGTCCTTCCATATATGTATAATGAATTTTTGTCTTCCTTATAAAGACTTCAAAGACTTAGGGTTTGATTTGGATCTACGATCCGTATTGAATCTCAATTTCTCGCTCAATACTTGTTTTTTACAGATTGGTTGCATGCCTTTATTATTTTTCTTATTGGCTGCATGTGAGTTGCACGGGAAAAATAAAAGATTTTATTTTATCATTAAATCCTTTGAAGTTTACCTTCTGTCGGCTGCAAAAAATTGTTTGCATCATAGTTTGTGCAATTTCAAACTTTTATGCTGATCTACTGAGTTACTTGGCTCCTGAAGTATTTATGATACTTGGCACATGGTATTTCCTGGATAGCTTGGCACCTAAACAAAACTGTATCACTCGGCACATGTTGTACTCAACACCTATTTTACTCGGCACCTGCTAACACTCAGCACCTATTGTAGTTGGCACTTTTTTTCACTCGACACTTGTTATCACTTGGCACTTGTTATCACTCGACACTTTATCTTACTCGGCACTTACTTTTGATCTTGGTTAAGTGTATTGACACTCAGTTGTCAAATTTATTCTTTAAGCTAACACAAAGCACCATATAGATTGACACCTGCAGAGAATGAAGAACTTAACAGACAAGTGCATGAGTTGTTGCAGAAAGGTTTGATCAGAGAAAGCTTGTGTCCATGTGTTATACCTATTGTATTAGTAGCTAAGAAGAATGAAAAATGGAGAATGTGTACTAATTCTAGTGCCATTAACAAGATAACAGTGAAATATAGGTTTCCTATGCTGAGGATGGATGACATAATGGATTGTTCGAGTGGAGAAAGTATTTTACCAAGATTGATTTGAAGAGTGGCTATCATCATATCAGAATCAAAGAAGGTGATGAATGGAAGACTACTTACAAGGAAAAGGATGGTTTGTATGAATGGTTGGTATGCCTTTTGGTTTGACTAATGCACTTATTACTTTCATGTGGTTGATGAACAAAGTTTTGAAAACATTTTTGGGTAAGTTTGTGATTCTTTATTTGGATGATATTTTGATATTCAGTAAGACTAAGGAAGAACATCCTAAGCATATTAGACAAGTATTGCAAAGGTTGAAGGAGGAAAAGTTTTTGATTAATATGAAAAAGTGTTCTTTTATGCAAGAGGAAATTGTGTATTTGGGATATGTGATTTCAACTGATGGATTGAAGATGGATCCTAAGAAGGTTAAAGCAATTTTGGAGTGGCCTACACTTGAGAATGTGGGTGAGGTAAGATCATTTCATGGTTTGGCTAGTTTTACAAAAAGTTTATGAAGAATTTTAGTGTTGTTTGTAATGCTATGACTAAGACAATGAGGGGAGATAAAAAGGAATTCAAGTGGACACACAAAGCTGGTAAGAGTTTTGAGAAACTAAGGTTGCTAAATTACCTGTATTGGCTTTCCCCAATTTTAGCATAATATTTGAACTTGAATGTGATGCGAGGGGTAATGCAATAGGAGTTGTATTAAGTCAAGAAGGTAAACCCATTTCTTTCTTTAGTGAAAAGTTGAATGATGCTAAAAGGAAATATTCTATGTATGATCAAGAATTTAGGCTATTGTCCAAGCATTGAAGAAGTGGAGACATTATTTGATTCCTAAGGAGTTTGTGTTGTATACTAATCATAAAGCTTTACAATACTTTGGAAGTCAACATAAATTGAATTAAAGACATATGAAGTGGGTAGAGTACTTACAAAGTTTCACATATGTTACTAGGCACAAGAGCAGAGTTACTAATAGATTTGCTGATGCATTAAGTAGAAGACATTCTTTGTTGACTGAAATGAAGGTTGAAGTTCTTTGTTTTGATGAAATGAAAGAGTTGTATGATGTTGATCTTGACTTTTTTGAGGCATGGAGAGAGTGAAAAGCAAAAAATCTAACAAATCACATAAGTATGATGAATATTTCATTCAAGAAGGTATGTTGTTCAAAGGCATTTAGTTGTGTATTCCTAGAAGTTTTATGAGGTTGAATCTAATTAGGAAAAAGCATAGTGGTGGATTAGCTAGACATTTCGGAATTGATAAGACATTGAGTTTGTTGAAAGAGAAATATTATTGGCCACAAATGTATAAGGATGTTCAAAAATTTGTAAAGAGTTGTGGAGTTTGTCAAGTTGCAAAGGGAGTGAGTCAAAATACTAGTTTATATACACCTATTACTGCTCTTGAGAAACCTTGGACTAACATTAGTATGGATTTTGTTCTTGGATTTCCTAAGACAGTGAAAGGGTATGATTCCATTTTTGTTGTAGTGGATAGATTTTCTAAGATGGCTCATTTTATACCATGTAAGAAGATATAAGATGTTGAGCATGTTGCTAAACTTTTCTTTAAAGATATTGTGAGATTGCATGGATTACCAAGAAGCATTATCTATGATAGAGATGTTAAGTTTGTTGGTTATTTTTGGAAGACTTTGTACAAGAAGATGGGTATTGAATTGAAGTTTAGTTATACATTCAATCCACAAATAAATGTATAGACAGAGGTTGTGAATAGAAGTTTGGGTAATTTGCTAAGATGTTTAGTTGGGAATAAGATAAGTAATTGGGAGATGGTATTGGCACAAGCTGAATTTGCATATAACAATTCTGTGAATAAGAGTACAGGGAAGACATATTTTGAGATTGTTACTGGAATGCATCCTAGAGGTATATTAGATTTGAGAAATGTTGCTGGTGAAGAAAAGAAAATCATTGCAGGAGAAGAAATTGCTAATTTTATGGAGTCTTTGCATAAGAAAGTGAAGTTGAGGTTGGAATAAAGTAATAAGAAGTATAAGGAGAATGCTGATCAGTCAAGAAGGCACCATGATTTTCAAGTTTGTGATGAGGTGATGGTTCATCTAAAGAAAGGAAGATTCCTAGTTGGAACATACATCAAGCTAAAGATGAGAAAATTTGGACCTTGTAAGATCTTGAAGAAATTTGACAATGGTAATGCCTATGAAGTTGAGTTACTCGATGACATGGATATATCTCCTATATTCAATATTCTCAATTTGTATAAGTATCATGAGTCAAATGATGAAATTATTGTATTAGATGATTATACTAAGAAGTAGATTGAAGAAGTTGAAAAAGTATTGGATGAAAGAGTTGACAAGAGCACAAGAGAAAAAGATTACTATGAGTATTTGGTGAGGTGGAAGAATAGACTAGGTTAAGATGCTACATGGGTTTCTCAATTTGAGTTGGATTCAACTTAGGTTGTGACATCTCAATGATTCAGGAGAATCATTTCTTCCAATCCTAGTTGTCTGATGTGGGACCATCTTGGGTTTCCTTGTAATCTTGTATTTTCTCTCTTTCTGCCAGTTACTACTGAGTTGCCAATAGATGCCGAGTTACCAATTTCTAGTTGATGTCGAGTCGCTAGTTTCCAGTTGATGTCGTGTTGCCAATTTCTAGTTGATGTCGAGTTTCCACTTTCTAATTGATGCCAAGTTGCTAGTTGCTAGTTGATGTTGTGTTGCTAGTTTCTAGTGGATGTTGAGTTGCTAATTTATAGTTAATGCCGAGTTTCTAGTTTCTAGTTGATGCTGAGTACTAGTTTCTAGTTGATGCAGAGTGCCAGTTTTCCAGTATGTGCTAAGTTATCTAGTGAATTCCGAGTGTTAGCATTTGGATGTGATTTCTACAAGCTCACTTGTGGGATTTATTTTAATTATGACATTTATGTTAAAATATTTTATTGGGATGTGTCTAGACTATTGGTGCATCGACCTTCCTATTATGTAATGTTCTAGAATCTTTTGTAAGCAATTTTGGCAAGTATAAATAGAGTTCTTAGGCTTAGATTAAAGAGAGAATGAAGAGGATGGGAAGGGGAATGCATGTATGTATAGAAATGTGAATTTAAAGTTGGATTGTAGATTTGGAGGTTGTATTTTGTATCTAGTCGTAACCTAGAAGGCCTTACAGCTGGGCATGTATGAAGATATTTTGATTAATCTATAAGAGTATTTTGCTCTCCTTCCTCTTCTAGTTTTCATTCTCTTTGTTTGCTTCTATTGTGTTAACTCTTGTAGGGTGGTTTGGGTAGCTCGGTGACCCTTTGACCCTAGTTATTCACCCTTTGCTTGTGTCATAGACTTTGCATAATATCTCTAGATATGCAACATTTTACAATAAGCATTTACCATTAAATATAATTGATTATGGTTAAGTTATTTTTCCAAATGAATGATAACCAATAGAAAAGGTTGGTCAAATCTCACTACAACTTCCTCAAATTAGCTACTAAAATTTCTTCTTCTTTCTATGAAAGTGGTGGTCATTTTTAAATATCTTTGTTTCAGAGGTCTTGCAATTTTTTTTAACAATAGAATGCTTCCTATTTAAAAGAGTTAAAATAACATCTTTGATATGAGAACTGACATCATTGCAATAGAATTTAAATAAAGTGCTCATGATTTTGGAATTTTTGTAAGTGGCAGACTTGTTGGTGTGTGTTCACGAAATTATTAATAATTTCAATTTTCTACAATGTAATTTCAATCCATTTTTGAATAACAATAGTTTCTCATTTATTACTACAAATATGAGCAAATGAGTAGGTTGCATCTAGAAATAAATAATTTTCCCTGATTGTTAAAAAATGACATCAATATCTCCTTGACAAGAAATTCTTTAAAGTTGATAACCAAATTCATTATTGTTGTTTGTGCCATAGGGATATGGTGGGAATTAGCCTACACATGTAAACTTTCTAATATTGTAAAATTTGAATAATTCTTTACATTTTTCAGTTTTTAAACAAATTTCATACATTATGTTAATTGTTTGTCCATTAATATTCAACATGTGGCGATAACCACTATTGTCAATAAGGTTTTGTATTACGGGTTGTGTGTGTTAGGTAGTTTCCATTCATTTAGTCATTCTTCTGCAAATTCTTGGAGGGGAAGAACTAAGGCCAAAAAAACCTTCTTTGGTGAGTGACTAAGATTTTTGAGCTCAAAAAAAATCCCAAAAAAGTATGTATCATATATTATTTTGTATAAAGCTTGATTTTGACCTCAAAATGTTCACCTCATCATTGATTAACAACCTTTTTTCCATTGTCTTTTCTTTTTTCTTCCATAAAATTTGGCACAACATGTAATATTTTTTGGGTCTTGGCAAAGAGTGGTAAATATGTTTCATGTATAGCTCCAATGTTTTTTCAAATTTGTTGTTCGACAATTTGCCAAAAAACTACAGACTTGTGGCAAAAGTGATTAAACATGGCAACTAGTGGGAGTTGTGTGTAGAGAATAGGGCATGTGTCAAATCTCACGTATTGGTAAGACATGTTTTAGTTTATTGCTTAGGTGTTGCTCTTAAGGTCTACCATCCCACAATTTAGCAATCTTGTCTAGCTTAAAAGTCATCGAGTGTTAGGTTCTCATGAAATCCAATCTAGAAATTAGGCAAAATCTTCTATGGGGTTACATCACTTTTGCTTCTCTGCAGAAAGTAGGTAATAATGTGATTCAAATGAGGTATTCATTTCCCTTATCTAGAAAATGTTTTTTCTGGTTCTAGTGTCTAATTTGTGGATTAAATCCTTGTCAACTTTCTCTCTTCTGCTTTGCAAATACTATGACCATGAATTCTCCCTCTATTGAAATTCTCCACTAAGCCTATCCTATTCATCTCTATATTATGAATTAGAATTTAGTTGCATCTTTGTTATGAATAGCTATGTGTGAAATTTAACTAATGTAGTCACTGATTATTAATCTCCTATCTTAATAGAATATTTAAATGCTAAAAATAAATTCCTAGCTTAATATCAAAAAATAAAACAACTGCAACCTCACCAATAAAATATGGAAAGAAATGTGCAACACAATTTACAAAATATTCTTCAACAAATTGTCCTTGGAAAAACCCCTAAGGGAAAACCAGTTCTATAGATGAGGAATTATATATAACTTTAGCAAATCAATAGATACAAAATTCCTTGCCTCTCACTAGTAAAATTATGACAACCTCCTAATTTCTCCTACTGATATTCCCTACCACTATTCCCATGCTAACACTACACCCTTGCTAACATTGCAAGACTATTTTCTAACACTACAAACTTACAAACTCGTTTGCTAGCACTGTAAATGTTTCTCCAAACTTCTTGTTCTCCAAACGCCCCTTAGACCCCCTTTTATACTACTCAGATCGATTTACAATCGACGATTGAGATATAAAAAAACTTAACAACCTTAACAAAAATTGGTTTCTAGTTACTTCTAAAAGAAGTCAATTATTTAATAAATAAGTATCCTTACTCTAACCAATTTTTTAGCAAAAAAATTATTTAATAAATAATTGCATATGGAAAAACAATTCTCCAAGCTACCAAAACTAACACTCCCTCTTAGTGAGGAAGCTATTCTGCATGACACCCAACTTATCTCTGAAGAAGATGAATTTTGTCTTCCCCAATGCCTTAGTTAGAATGTCTACTACTTGTTCCTCTATAGTTATGCACTATAGCTAAACAACTCCTTGTTGTACACAATCTTTGATGAAGTGATATTTGATATCTATATGTTTAGACCTATCATGAAACACTAGATTCTTAGACAACATAATGCAACTCTAATTATCGCAATGTATCATAGTAGTCTCAACCTTCTGACCAACCAAAGCTACTAAAAACTTCTAAAGCCATATCGGTTCACATCTCGCCATGCTAGCTGCTATGTATTTTCCTTCTACTAAACTCAGAGCCATATACTTCTACTTCCTACTAGACCAAGAAACAACTCCTAATCCCAAGCTAAAACAACATCTTGAAGTGCTCCTTTTGTCCATTGTACTTCCTACCTAATCTATTTTAGTGCAGCCTATCAACCTAATACCTTAACCTCAAACATATCTGATCCCATACTCAACTATACCATGCAAGTAATACAACACATGCTTAGCCACTATCCAATTCATTCTCTTTTGTTCAACCATGAAATGACTAAGAGAGTTAACTGCAAATGCTATATCTGGCCTAGTGTTGACCAAATAGATAAGCGAACCAATCAACTATCTGTATAAAGTGGGATCTACATCATTCTCCCTGGATGTATCTACTTTCCTCCAATTTGTGATCATGGGTGTAGACATGGCTTTGCAATCTTAGATCCTAAATAACTTCAAGATTTCAATGCAATATTTCCCTTGACCAAGGAAGATCTCCCCATCTGTCAACCACACTTTGATGCCTAGAAAGTAGTGCATAAGTCCCAAATTCTTCATCTCAAACTCTTCTACAAGGTTCCTCTTGCAATCCACTATGAGCCCTAGTGTACCTATAAGAAATAGGTCATCCACATAAAGAAAAAGAAAAAGAATCTCACTCCCAACAACTAAGTAGTAGAGGTTAGCATCCACTTTACTCTTCACAAAGCCCATTTTCTGCAAGCATGTATCAATGCACTCATACCACACTCTAGGAACTTGCTTGAGTCCATAAAAATCTTTCTTCAATCTACACACATGGATCTCTTTGTTGTGTTCTACAAAGCATTCTGGCTATTCTATGTATACCCCCTCCTTCAACTCACCATTAAGGAATGTTGTCTTGACATCCATTTGATGGATCTTCCATCTCATCTATACTGAGAGCGAGGTTACAGCTCGTATAGAAGTATACTTGGAAACTGTAGAAAATTTCTCCTAATAGTCTATTGCCTCCTTCTTAGAGAACCCATTTTCCATGATTCTCACCTTGTATTTCTTAATGCTACCATCTGCACCATGCTTTATCTTAAAGATTTAGTGTGATCCAACTATTGCCCTATTTGTTGGTCTAGGCACTACCTTCCACACATCATTATGCATTATTTAGGAATATTCCTCAACCATGGGATCTCACTATACCTAATGTTTTGTAGCTTCCTAATAGCTAGAAGGCTCACTGTCTACCAATTGACTAACTAATACCATATAGTCATTGAACTTTTCTAGTTGTATCCATTGTCTAGTACTCTTCCTAGGAGCTCCCACAAACTCCTGAGTACACCTTTTTGTCTCTAGAACCTTTTGGTTCCTACTACCAGCTATAGAGGATGAAATGTCAACCTCTAAGTCCTCTAGATGTATTTACTATTGCACTCATTACTCCATACTCTATGATTCTTCATTACCTAAGTTTATACTCATACTAGTAATTGTACTTGAACTTTGCTACCCTTGACTTGGTCTTGGAGCTTTTATTGGCTACTCACTTTGATCATCTACAGGAAAATATCTGGATCTCCTAAATGCCTTTTCCTCCATGAACATGACATCATGTCTGACAATAATTTTTTTAGTCTCTGGAATGAAAATCCTATATACCTTTGATGTCTCACTGTACCCAACAAAGTAACCCCTCTCTGTAGTCTAATCTAACTTTGTATGTGTATCTCTAGGAATATGACAATACACCAAACTCTTGAATGTTCTAAAGTGACCAACATCTAGCTTCTTCCCTATAAAGGCCTTCTCTAGTGTCATCTTCCATAGCATCTTGTGTGGAACTCTATTCTAGATGTAGACTGTTATATTACACACCTCTACCCATAAGTAATAGGGCATATCCTGGTCATGTAGCATAGCTCTTGGTGCCTCCAAAATAGAATATTTATTCCTCTTAGCAACTCCATGCTACTATGGATTGTAAGGAACAATCCACTATCTCTTGATTCCTCCTCTAGTAAAAAACTCCTAGAAGACTTTTCCATTGTACTTGCCTCCATTGTCTGAAAGGAGAACCTTTATCTTCTTTCCTCTCAAATTCTCCACAAGAGCCTTGAACTCTTGGAATCGACTAAAAACCTCATCTTTATTATTCAAGAAGTATATCTAGGTATCTCTAGAGAAATCATCAATACAAGTAACATGGTACTCATATCCTCTAAGAGATTTTGTTGACATTGGTCCACAAACATCTGAATGTACTAGATCAAGAACACCCTTAGATTTGGGGTCACTCCTTGGAAAAGATGCTTTCATGAACTTCCCCAACACACATCCCTTACATACATCATCATGCTTTGTGCTCACCACTGGAACACCTATCACCATCTCACAAAGCAATCTAAGTGCTCCATGATGAATATGGTCCATCTTTCTATGCCATAGCTCTCTAAGATCTCTAGGATTACTGATGCTTATGAGTGCCTGAGGAGTATTAGATTGCAACCTATATAGGTGACCACTCCTAACTCCAAGGGTTATGGGTGATTTCCAATCATTGTGCTTAATCAACACATTTTTCCCTCTAAAGAGTAAATTATACCCTATCCTGAAGAACAAATACAAAAATCAAATTCATACCTAAGCTTGGCACATGCAACACATCATGAAGTGGAATTATCTTTCCATTCTCCCTCTAAAACTGAATAGTCCCTTTCCAAACTGGGTTGAGTTTGGATAAGTTTCCCATAGAAATTTGGATGTTGGTGTCCTCCTCCATGTAACTAGAGAAGTACTCTCTAGCTCCTATCATATAAAATGATGCCCCACTATCTATATACCAGAAACACTATGAGGTTGAGCTAACCATACAAGCTATGAGTACAAACTCATCTTCCATTCTACTAGAGTGTTCTTCTACACTTGCTGAAGCTACCACCTACTTCTTACACTTCTTCCTCTCTATGAAATCACTAATGTAGTAGCCAAACTTGTGACATCCAAATCACTTGACCTTAGAAAGGTCGTTCTTATTCTTCTCACTTTGTGAATTTGATCCTTTACTAGATCCCTTCTTTGCTTTCCCTTTTCCTTCTAGGGCAACATTCTCTTGTTCCACCTCATTTTTTTGACTCTTGTTGGCCCCATTGACAAGACTTAGTCTAAACTCCTCGTGAGTTAAATTAGTCCATAGTCAATCCCAACTCAATAAAGTATCCTGTCCATTGACAACTTGAACAAAGACACTCTATTGTTTAGTAAATCCATTTAGGGCTATTCTCACTAGGTCATCATCACTGGGGTTATTTGCAACATCTACTAACTCGTCCTTGAAAAGTCTGAGCCTGGTGAGGTAACTTGTAACGTCTTCTCCCTAGTTCATCCAAGTATTCTTTAGCTTCTCTCTGAGAATCATCTTTCTATTAGTGGTATCATTTTGGTACAGATTTAGAATAGCATCCCACATCATCTCTTTCATATCTAGCTCTAAGATATGTGGAACAATATGATCCTTAACACCATCAAGGATAATCCTCCTCGCCTTGGCATCATCCTTCTTATATGTTGCAAGCTATGTTGCTTTCATTGGTATAGGTACAACACTAGTAGCATAATTCTTGATATCATTCTCTTCCAACAATAAAGAAATTATGGCCTCCTAGTCACCAAAATTTGAGGCACTATCCAATCTATCATGATCTCTCAAACTAGCTAAAGCCATCTTAAGGGATTAAAACAATAATAAATCTAAAGAGATCAAAATTTCTTTCCTAGGGAAAAACTCTTCTGCCCTTAACAATGCTTTGATAGCATGTGAAAATTAACTATTGTAGTCACTGATTATTAGTCTCCGATCTCAATAGATTATTTAACCACTGAAAATAGATTCATGGCTTAATATCAAAAAATAACACAACTGCAACTTCACCAATAAAATATGGAAAGAAAGGTGCAGCACAATGAACACAATATTTTTGGACAATTTGTCCTTGGAAAAAGCCTTAAGGGAAAACTAGTTCTATGGATGAGGAATTATATTAAAATTTAGAAAATCAAGAGATACAAAATTCCTTGCCTCTCACTAGTAGAATTCTGACAACCTCCTAATTTCTCCTATTGATATTCTCTACTACTATTCCCACACTAACACTATGACCTTGCAAACATTGCAAGACTATTTGCTAACACTACAAACTTACAAACTCATTTGCTAGCACTGCAAATGTTTCTATAAACATCTTGTTCTCCAAATTTCCCTTAGACCCCCTTTTATACTACTCTCATTGGTAAACCGATGGCCAAGATCGGTTTACAATTGATGGCTAAGATATGAAACAACTTACCAACCTTAACAAAAATTAGTTTCTAGTTGCTTCTAAAAAAGTCAATTATTTAATAAATAATTATCCTTACTCTAACCAATTTTTTAGAAAAATAATTATTTATTAAATAATTGCATATGGACGAACAACTGTCCAAGCTACAAAAACTAACACTATGAACCAATATATACTAAAATATTTATTTTCTAGTGCCTTTGAGAGGGCTTTGTAGAAGTCTTTTTAATGGTTTCAACTTTAAAAGTTTTCCATGCTTCTCTTAGTAGGGTTTTGCATAGCAAGTTGAGCAATTTAGACATTCCTTATATGTCATATCCTTGGTTTATCTACTTTTCTAATTCAAAGCTTTTACATCCAAAGTAAAAATTATGAACTATTGTTGAATGCTTTATTTATTTATTTACCTTTAGAAATGATAACAATGAATTTTAGCATCATAGAAATGATTTAAAATTGAATTCATTACCTCATCCTTGTGCGATCCAACAAAAATATCATATTGTGCATCATAATATTATTTTTGTCTATTTGCCCAACTTTTTTTTGTGGGTATATGATAAATTACAATTAAATGGAATTTTTTTTTTCAATTTTAAAAAGAGCTCATCATTTTTCTAACACACAATTATTGTAAGTATTAACTCAGTAGTATAAGAGTGCTCCCCATTGTATATAGGCCTCGATCAACTAATCTTTCTAAAATGCCTAATAAACATATAGAATAGGGGTCTTTGCTTCCATTTTATCAGTCTTTACCTTTGTCAATGATGTCTTCACTATTGATGGTTTTAAGTTAATTTCAATTGATCAAATAAAGATTGTTCACTATTCACATATTCACTTTGATTATGCCTACAAGGATGAAGAGGTATATCTGTAGGATCTTGCTTATGTGCCTAGGCATACCCATGACTAGATACTATCATAAGGGGTTCCTATTTAGAGTTAAAGGATATATGGGGAAAGGACAAGGGATTATGATTTAATGAAGGTCAATATGAGTATATAGAAGGGATCTTATATGGAGAGCCTACAAGCCATTGAGTGCAAAATATTAAGCAATGATTAAAAAATCTAAACTTATATATTTAGTAGAGATGAAAGGGAATATGCTTACTTTGGAATTAACTTCCCATAACTCTCTATCATCCAAGTTGGCCTTTGTCAAACAAATAATAACTTGAT
This sequence comes from Cupressus sempervirens, assembly GCA_028749045.1. Lineage (NCBI taxonomy): Eukaryota > Viridiplantae > Streptophyta > Pinopsida > Cupressales > Cupressaceae > Cupressus > Cupressus sempervirens. The sequence continues at coordinate 217,076,920 of CM053792.1, forward strand.
AGCTTATGCCAAGATTAATAGAAACTATATTGAATAGTTACTAAATAGGTAGAAGGAATGAGTCTTACAAATATTTTTAAATTAATTAAACTATATAAACAACTCTCATACTAAAGATATGAATGATTAATTCATAATATTAAGGACTATCTTTAACCATGATTAAGGATAGTTAAATTTTAATGGATCTCTCATCATGTTTTGCATGCTCCATTTCATTGATAATGTTGATAAACCATTAAATATTATCTATTTTTTAGTCTTTTTGTATTGTCGAATTCGGTTGTTTGATGCATAATCTATATTATTTTCAGCATGCATCAACATTTAAATTCAGAGCTAAGTAGAAATATATTGTATCTGTTCCATGCTTGGTATCTAGAGGTAGGTCTCTAGTACAATTATTGTAATTATTTTAATTTGATATGGTCTTGGATTCCAACTTAAAGTCACTTGTTGCTGAGATGAACCCATACTAGTAATACTACTAGAATTTGAGCCTACTGCATAATCATAGTAAAAACAAATAAGAAACTCATTGCTTTAGTTAACTATTACATGCTATCACTACTCATAAGCCTATTTACATAATACTTTTAAAGCAAAAAAAAAATGGTTACATAAGTGCCACAAATAGATATCATTTGATCTTTTTCTTATCCATTTTAGTTTTTCCAATCATTGAGTTATTTTTTCTATTTTTAGTTTTATTATATACAACACGATTGTAATAGAATATTTAAATAACTACAAAATATGGCAATGTTAGTTACCATCAAATATTTGCATTACAAAACTATAAGGTAAGTATTGGCCACTATTTGACACATGTTTATATAATTAAATTCCTTACATAAAACCTCTTTCCACAATTGCACAATGATCAAGGAAAGCCTTCAAAGGATTAAAATCTTTGACCCACACAAACCTCATTCTTGGCAAAGATTGGAGTGTACTTTTCCCAACACTCTAGATTTTGTCTATGATAGATAAAATCTAGGACATCCTATAAACTCCACTTGATCACAAGAAAAGCTTTTGTGTTCCTTCACATAAAATTGTTCCAATGTAAATAAAATATATGATCACTTACATGCTAGACCCATTGGTTAGAACACATTATTATGGGTTACAATTTTTTCCCAAATAAAAATAACATTCGGAATCATGAAGAAACTTGAAAATTTGGAAATTCCTTAAAATCTCAAAAAAAAAAAAAAAAATTGGAAAATCTTAGATGATGGAGAAATTTAGGAAAATTTTGAAAAGTAAAAACTATGAAATCCAAATGAACAAAAAATTGAAAATTTGGAAAACTTATCTATTAAAAAAATATCTTGTGAAAGTCTGAAAATTTTGAAAAAAAAATGCAAAAAGTTGGAGAAAATTATTGGAAGATGAAAAGTGGGATTTAGAAGTAATTGTTAAAAAAAAAATAGACTTTTTGTTTTGTGCAAAAATACAATAGGATATTTTTTGGATTAAGATAGAAATTAAATAGTAATTTAATTAATATTTAATTGATTATTAGAAAAAAAAAAAACTAAAATTGGAAAATTGAAAGGAAAATGATTTTGTCATAAAATGCAAATTATCAATTAAATATTACTTTTCAATAAATTTTTAAAAATTAATTTCCTAGAAAATCATATTGAAGCATAACTTCACCATGAAGTCAAACGAATTAAATAGAAAACTTTTTGAAAATTAGGAAAAAAGTAGGAACAAGCAGTGAAAAAAATGGTATCTTTGGTGATTAAGTAAAGAAATTGCTTAATTTTACCATACATTTTTAATGGTACCTTTTTCAGAAATATGACTTATATAAAGAAACCACTTCATTCTTTCATTTTCACACAAAAAGTTGATGAATGAATTGAGAGCAAGAGTGGAATTTAAAAGGCTTGTAAGGGAAACCTTGAAGTAATTTCTCTGAAAAAACATGAAGATATAAATCTTAAATTGTCTTGATATGAACGAGTATAGTCAGAGATGTTTAGATATAGGGACCATCATCCTACACATGTAGCCTCTAGGATTATGAACACCAAAATTATTGTTGTAGTTGGTTTTCCTCTCGCTTTTCAAAATCTAGAGTTGATCATGGAATTTTCCAAACATATGCTCTTCAAAATACATAATGATCAAGGATTCAAGCATAACCATATATTTTTCTAAAATGAATAATATAAGACCATCATAAGATATTAAAATGAAGTTCCACACACTATAATACAAGTTACACCAATTTTACATAACACAAATGACCTTCAAGGACTAATCCAAAAATTATCCTTTGCAAGTCTTCACAAAATGAAAACTAGATTCTTCTATCTCAAATATAGCATGTTGATTATGTCTCTAATAAGAATCCAAGTTAGCTAAACAAGCTACAACCTCACTGAAAATATACAACTCAATCTATAGCATATTATTGAGGCAGGAGCATATTATGCATGCTAGACTGGTTTTGGTTTTGGAGTTGAAGAAATCAGGCAAATAAGGGTTGACGATCGTCATTGTTGAGTAGTTCTTGGGTGCAGTGTTTGCTGAGGAACTCATTCATTGATGAAGATCAACATAGCTTGTGGTGCTTGTCAAAGCCTACGTAGTGTTGACCAAGTGAGGTCAACATATACTTTTTTGTTTAATGTATATTGGGCTCAACATATATTGTGTTAATCGACATTTACTATTTCACAACAATGTTTGGTTGTTTTGATGATGCTTAACAATTTCGCTCACTAAATGATGTTCGTGTGGACTAGATTGAGAAAATTGGTTAATTTAATGCACGTAGCATATAATTGTGACATGGATTGATCATAGGGGTGTGTTTGGACCTATTTAGGTCTTGGTTATTTATCATATGTGTATTAAATAATGATTGTAAGATGACTAAGGCATTTAATGTTTATTTGGGTTCTAGATGATTATATTTGCAACATGTTGATTTGTAGCCATGCAATTATTTAAGGAGGGCTTGGATAGGCATTCAGTTAGAGAGCTATAAGAGAAAAAAATCAAGTTTAGGGATTTGGAGTTGGAAATTTGAGAGTAGGGCTAGTGGCTGAGGCTTTAGAAACAAGGAGGTTGCTTGGTGGCTTGTGGTGCAGGAGCACCTAGGGATAAAGATGAAACCCTAATTCATTTTTGGTTTGAAAATGGTCTAACCAAGGATTGAAAGAATAAGGAATTAATATAAATTATCAAGATATGTTTAGGAGGTGTGGCTGGCAGAACCCACAATAGTGGGTTACAGTTTTTTCCTTAAACTAACACTAAACTGTGAAGTTTTTAGAAAAAATTCACTTTCAAATGTGAATTGTCATTTAATGATTATGAATTTGAAGATGAAGTAGATTAGAGTTTGTGGGATTTTCTATCTAAACTCTAAATATATTGTTCTTTTTAAAAAAATAATATTTTTATTGAATTATTTTTTCTACCACAAAAATTGGTATGTTATCAAAAACCTTATTTTGAAATAGTAATGTTGCTTTTGACAAACATAACTTTTTTTTGAAATAGATATCAATTTGATTGTTTTAAATTTAGTTTGCTGACATCCATACCAAAACCTTGGAGGAGATCTACTATATTTATCCTTAGTATTTTATATTTTATTGGAGTTTAAAGTTGACATAATACTAATTTGGACATATGTGGCTTTTGACACATGTAACTTATTATATATCCACCCAAATTCAAACATTTTTATTTTTTTATTGAAAGAGGACTCAAATACAGAGACTGTAGCTATTTTTCAAAAAAAAAAAAATTAGTTTCTATTATTCCATGAACTTCAAATGTAGAGGTTTATTTATTATAAAGAACCTCTATTCAATTCACGTAAAAAATGTATACCTAAAAAAATTCAAAATGTAGCAAATTCATAGTCATTAGAAAGCTAGTTCAAAGTACTTCTATCATGTAAAATGACATGTCTTGATTGCTCCATCAGAACTAGGTAATTGAGCCTGGAATCCATCAAAACACTAGAAATATTCTAACATTTGGAGAAGACTTGTAATTAGCTAGTTTTGGTAGAAACTAAGTTTCTTCCAAAAATATAAACATTAGTTTTGGTATAAAAATAATCTTAAATTCTCTATTGAAACTAGAAAAGTGGATTATGTGTGTGATTAATTGACCTTAGGTAGTTTTGATAGAAACTACCTAGCTAGTTTGGGTAGAAACTAAGTTTCAATTAAGTTATTTTCGAACGAAACTCTTGTTGACCTTTAGGGGTTTCTTTTTCTTATAAACATTGTCATATAAATAATATTTGTGTTTTTTCAATTTTAACATTCAAATCCAATCAAATAATTCACACAAGTTAGTTGGGAGGGAGGAAATATTTCACAACTTGTTTGTTTTCGAATTTTGGAAGAAGAATTTGTGGCATTGGCAATAAAGATAAAAGAGCAAGTAAATATGCACAAAGAAGAACTCACAAACAGGAATTTGTTCCCCTCCTATTCCCCCACCATCACCTCCTGATCCTATCCATTTCTTCTCCCTTCCCTATGTTGAAGGCATCTTGCACAAAATCTCTAAAATTTTAGTTTAAAAAGGGGTCTAGGTGTCCTTCAAGCCCCTCTCCACTCTCAACAGATGCCTTCCCCCTCTGAAAGACTGTAGGAATTCCTATCTAAAGTTTAGAGTCTACAAGGTTCTTTGGTCTTGTGGCATCTCCTACATAGGTGAAAGAGGTCATTCTTTTGTCACCAGACTCAAAGAACGTGCAATGAATATTAGACATGAGCGGGTTTTTAAGTCTTCCCTTGCTGAACACTCATCCTCTACTAAAAATCATATTCTCTTAGAGGACACTCTCATTGTTGCTAAGGAACACAACTTCTTCAAAGTAAAGGTCAATGATGTAGCTAAGATATATAACAACCCAGCCAACCTCAATCATGATTATGGGTGGCACTTAAACCATTCTTGGCATCCCTTGTTGTCCTCCCTTAAGAATTCTAGGCCCACCTTGTCTTGACTTTTCCTTGTCTCCCCATTGCTTCCTCCCTCCCCCTCCCCACCTTCTTGGTTTTCTTGCTCTATCCCTCTCCCCCCTCTAGGTTCTCTATCACCCTAGGGTATTTTTTGTCTTTTCCTTCCTACCACAATTACATCTGCTCTCTCACTCTTGTTCTTCTTATGTTTTTTGGTTATATTCTTGTGTTCTCCTTCTTGTTCATTCAACCTTTTTTCTTCCAATTCTCAATCCCGTTCATTTTGGTGTGTTTTATTTTTCATCTTTTGTTTGTTGGCTTTTCATTTTTAGTTTTGTGCCTTGTCTCTCTCTCTCTCTCTCTCTCTCTCTCTCTCTCACACACACACACACACACACACACACACACACACACACACACACACTTGTCCATATCATGTATGTATGTATGTATGTACTTTTTTTTTTTGTCTACATGTATGTATTCACATATATAAACTTTATATATGTGTGTGTATGTGTATGTGGGTACTATTTTACTTATTTGTCCATTTCCACACATGCACATATATATACATATATTGGTATACTTATACATATATAATAATATATACATTTACATACATATATGTATATACATAAAGGTATTTACACACACACACACACACACACACACATCCTTCTTTATGTTCATTCTACACGTCTTCTTGTATCCTTGTTTGTCTTATTTCTTATTATTTTTATTTTTATGATTTTTATTATAATCTTTATTTTTATTTTTATTTTTTATTTTATTATTATCATCATTATTATTATTATTTTGATAATTTCCTTGTTCTCTCTTTTCTTTCATTATTCCCCTCCTTCTTAACATACACCTCGTAGGTGTAGGTGTGTGTGTGTCTATATGTATACATATAATTTTTAATTTAAAAAAAAAAATCATTTTATTTCATTTCATTTTATTCTATTCTATTTTTATTTTTATTTTATTTTAATTCTTAATTTTTGTTCTTTATATTTTTATATTTTAACTTAACCTATTTATCTTTCTTTTAGATTTCTACTTTATTTATTCTTATTTTTAATTACTTTATTAACTAACTAACTAATTAATTAATTAACTAATTAATTATTCAATTGATTAAATATTTAATTAATTGAATAACTAATTAATTAATTAACTATATATCTAATTTATTTATTTAGCTATTAATTAATTAATTAATTTTATATTTTATATTTTTATTTTAATTTTAATTAGGGTCTTTGGTTGCTGGCTTTTATCTTCTCTTTGTGCCTTTCTTATTTTAATTCATGTTCTTTTATGTTTTTATTTTATTTTATGATTTAGGGATATTTTATTGGTTGATGTCCTCATTTCATGCATAGTCTTCCTCCTCTCCCCCCAACTCCTTTTTATTAGAAGTCTGGTCTTCTATCTATCTCCTTTCTCCTTCTCTTCTTTTCCATGCATCTTGATGATGGATCACGGAGTGTGATCTAAAACACTAATGTAAAAAATTGTTCATAGAATCAAATTTAGAAAAAAAATTACAAGAAGATGAAAATCATCAAAAAACTTAAGTAGGATACTATAGGAGGCAAGATACACGTGTAATCTTTTTTCCAATGCATATTTAACATATAGTGTACAATAGCATTGTAGACTTTCTCTAAGTATATAGTTAGGATTACGGTTTATCCAGTTAGGAATATGGTAAATATTAACTTAGAATTACTATTAATTAATATTAAGGGTTTATTAAATTATGAATATTTAAGATTAAATTTTATTGAATTATGAATATTTAGGATTAGGTTTTACTAAATTAAGAATATTTAGGATTACAATTTATTACATTATGGTTTTTAAATTATTAATATTTGGAATTAGGGTTCATTTTAATTATGATATTTTAGATTATGAATTTATTTAGGTCATAGTCAATTTGGACAACCTACTGAGGTTGGAGAAGGTTCATCCCAAGTTCAAATAGGTATGTATGAATGCATCTCTTGCAAGTACAATCTCTCTCTAGATTTCTAGGTCTAGGAAAACATTATAACTTTGATTTTTAATTTTAGAGACAAATCCCATTACAAACTTGCTTCATTTTATTTTTTATATTGTGCATGTGTTGTAGTAGATGATTAAAATGTAAGACATGAGGAAATTTAAGATGAAGCAATGGATATCAAAGAAGGATCATTTGAAGCTTAGATAAAATTGTATTTAATAGTTCACTTGTTATGTATATACACATATGTTAACTAGAAAGAATTTGTATCTTAAGTCTTTATTTTAATTTTTCTTGTAGCTTGAGATCAAAAAACAAATCAGAATATTAATCTAGCTCAAAGATTGAAGAGAAAAAATAATCATAGAAATTTAGATCATTTAATTGAAATGGATATGGAAAAATTGAGAGAAAATGTTAGTCGACCTACACATACTATGAAGAGGAAATTGAATAAAAACTCTAAAGAAGTAATTGCACAATTTGAGAATCTTGATAGGGTGGAGAAAAATCAACTATTATAAATTTCACTTCTTAAAGATGAATTCAAAGAGTTAGTGAAAATATTAGGGATAGATACAAGTATAAAAAAGAGGAAGACTTCTAAACTACAAAAAGATATTGCTAAAAGTGTTAAGGAAGGGTTACATTCCATTGGGAAAAAAACTAGATCTGTAAATAAATCCATTGTATGAAGAGTGATATTGGAATCTATTTAAAATAAGAAATCATCTCATAATGGGTATATTTGAAAGACGATATAACATTATCTCAAAAGGAGAAACAATTTGGATGATAGTACACTAGAAGGAATTTCGGCGCTAATGTGTAAAGTTCTTCAATCTAATAGGATTGTGGAAATAGTGAAGAACTAACTACTTCAAATTTGGATTGATAATACTCCTCCTTCACCAAATAGAAGAGATATCATCAAACAGAGGATTGGGCCTAAGGAGTATCTTCAACATGCAAAACATTGGTTCGATGTCACACAACATGAATTGAATCTCTCATTTTGTAATTTAAATCCTAACATAAAGGTGGGCTATTTAATCAATAGGGTCGAATACTAAGCAATTTACCATATCTAAATGTAGGTAAATTCAAGGATTGTGTTCTTGATTAACTTTTCATTTGATTTCAGGTTGAAAATTCACAAACACACTTGGAAATTATATTATTTTCATTATTCCATCATTTATAAAAGCACAAGGGAATTTTTTTTTCTTTTCAATAATTACAAACGTACAAAGAAATACCAACTAATTAAAATTGAACTTCCTTAACACAGTTTTGAATCAAATTTCATAACTTAATACAACATTGTTTCCTCTAATCATCATTAAACTTATGTGTACACATTTGAATCATAAAGAATATCATATCAAAGGAAAATACTCATCTTTTTCTTACTCATTTTATTCAATCACCTAATTCAAATACTCTCTCGGGAAAGAAGTAGAGAAGGAAACCTGAGATCATAATCATTTTAGAAATAAGGTTAACAATAAAATTCTGAGATCATAATCATTTTAGAAATAAGGTTAACAATAAATTTTAACAACAGGATAATTATCCCAAGGAGAAGTCTCCCAAACATTTGAATTGAAACAACAACTCTAAATTCCTACTTGTCTCCATATCAAGGTAGCCACTACAAAATTTGCAAATTTATCAAGGTAACCATGAAGAAAATGAAACTAACTGGGAGAAAAATAGATTTAACAAAAAGACACATTCAACCCATTTACTCCCATCCCAAGTTTACATAATAGGTTCATCATCAAACTAGACTAGGAGAAGGTGGATTTTTCTAGGGTAGGAGAAGTTGGTCACAACACCATAACAGATGCCCTTATGAGACTAATATCATAATAACTTTCATTATTTCACTTCTCAATTTCTCAACACACAAACATAGTTTGTACTAATGAGTAGGGGTCCATAACACCCTACTCTCTCCCTCTCCTCATCATGAGGAGAGACTTTGCACTGCTCGAAGTCCAACTAAAGCCCTCCTCCCATACATGGCCACTTCTACCCCATCCAAGGGTGAGTAATGCCAACACAACCCTTATAGTTTCCCTCATAGATCAAAATGTAAAATACAATGGAAAACATTTAAGAAAACCCATCACAATCCCATCTCGTACATGTTTCTTTATACATACAAACACACACATGTAGAAACCTACTTTAAGAAATGAAACACATCATGAAAATAAAAAATTGAAGGATTCCTACCTTCACAAATGGTTATGGAAAACTAAAATTTGAGAAGAACTCTCCTTCTTCCTCCTTCAATCCTAAATTTACTCTCTAAATGTAGAGATTGGGCGAACACTCTTCGACCCTCAAATTTGCAACTAAATAGGCTCCTAACCCAACCACCTACAAATTGCAATAACTCCCCACTTGACTAAGGGCTTCTAGAGTGTTCTAACTTAATCCTCTCATTAAGAAAAACTTTATGGTGAATTATAACTTGTCAAACCCATGGTGAAGCTCAAATTTTCATACTAAAGAAATAATGGGATATTTGGATGGTCACAAAAGTCAATGAAAGGGGCTAAAGGGGTGAAAAATTCCCCCAACCCATACATATACTCATTAAGAACTTAGTTTTTACTAATTTTGGCCTCTAAGAAAATTGCTTGAAATACTTGGACATTCTAAAAACTCTAGTAATGCAATCTTACCACTAAACCTTAATTAGGGTAATTAATCTTGATTAAACACTAATTAGTATTAGGTTACTAACCTAGTTCATCTTAGATTATTAGGTTACTTGGCTAACCCTAATTATCATGTTGATATACAGATATGGAGTACGAGTGTCAAGTGACACTATAAAAATCATTATTGCAAAACATTAAACACTTTATGATTTATAGAATGATACACACATTCAATTTATGATACAAATAAAATACAAAACAACAGGGTCTACATCTTTCATTGGATTCAACCCTAGTTTTCACAAACTATACATAGGGTCAAGTTTCGATTCTCTATAAGATTTCCTAGCTAATAATCCTGCACACTTCATTTCAAACATCATTAGCCCAAGAAAAATCACATGCATATATTTAAAACTCATTTGGATAATCACATAAATCTTTCATATAAATAACTATTTATCTCATTTCTGCTCATATATTTAACTATTAAAAATTTCTTATCCAATATAACATAACCTATTCATCAATTTGAATTAAAGTACTAGAATAATCCTAATTAAGAATGCATATACCTAAACATCATAAACATCATCAATAGGGTGTAGGGCCCATTTGCCATTGCACCAAAAGCCATGACTGTTAGTGAACATGGAACACCACATAATTAACCACCTATGGGCAGGGGAGCACATCGCATCACCCAACAATCTCCCCCTCGATGCGCATACTAGGTGCTTACGTGGGTCGAGAAGGCACTGAGGAGATTTGAACCCATGACCAGGCCAAAAACTAGGCTCTGATACCAATTGTAGGGCCCATTTGCCATTGCACCAAAAGCCATGACTATTAGTGAACATGGAACACCACATAATTAACCACCTGTGGGAAGGGGAGTGCGTTGCATCACCCAACATAGGGCACACTAAACTATCTAAACTCATATAACCTAATGATCAAGGTACCATAATTAACATCATGACAATAAGGCGAAACACCTCATATCATCGTTGGTAAAATTTAACGTTTAAATAGTCAAGATAAAGTAATAGTTCTCGAATTACTAACTATTTAAAAGATGAATGTATCAACCAATATCAATTAAATTCATTAGGACAACTAAAACATGAAAGATTACTTTATATATGTTCCAATTTCCTATAATGGATTTAACAGAGAAATTGATATTTAATAAGTACATATGAGGAGGAACCTTACACATCCAAATTAATTTGTGCATATTGATAAGACACTTGAACCATAATAGTAACTTTCTTTGTTTAATAGTATTCTGCTTGAAGTTGTTTTTGAGAAATGAAAGAGTAATTCTCTGAAAAAACAACAACAGATAAAATTGTTCCGAATGAAAAACTTTCTCTTAGTGTTTGAAACCTTTTTTTCTCGCTACTTAGCAAAAAAAGGATGACATATATATGGTTGAATCAATTTATGAAAATTTGATATAAATTCTCCAGTAGGTATGTCATCCTCTACATATTCTAAACTTGTTGATTCTTTTCCAACTTTTATTTCAGATTTTATGTACTTATATCCCTTAGATTACCATACTCATCATATCAATATCTCCATCTCTAGAAATTTAATTAGGTTACCACATGTTTCACAAGTTTCTCTTATACAATTTATTTCACCTATTGCACGATCATTTGTTTGTCACATAAGATTGATGTTATGAATTGGCTCAACTTTTTATGAAAAGAATTTTGAGAACCACTACTTTCTTCTATCATCTTTCAGAACCCTTGATAGTACAAATAAAATTCAACATGATATCAATAATAAAATGTGTTTAGCCCACCTTTATGTCAAGATTTAAATTACAAAATGAGAGATTCAATTCATGTTGCATGACATCCAACCAATGTTTTGCATGTTGAAGATACTCCTTAGGCCCAATCCTCTGTTTGATGATATCTCTTCTATTGGGTGAAGGAAGAGTATTATCAATCCAAATTTGAAGTAGTTAGTTCTTCACTATTTCCACAATCCTATTAGATTGAGGAACTTTACACATTAGCACCCAAATTCCTTCTAGTGTACTATCATCCAAATTGTTTCTCCTTTTGAGATAATGTTATATCGTCTTAGTCAGTAATCCTATATAAACATTAGGAACATCGTTCCTAGTTGATTAGTATTCCAGTGCATGACCAAACATAAAGGAACTATATCATTACATTGAAAGTTTATAGTATTATAAGAAAAAAAAGGATTATGAAAATCCATTCTTTTCTAGGAGAGCATATTAGCTCTTGGAAAATGTATGGGCAAGTAATTTTTGGCTTCAAAAGAAAAAACAAAATCACTGAGAATATCCTCTTTCAAATTTAAAATAGAAATATATTAATAAATAAATAAAAATGAAAACAAAAGTCTTTGTACATTTATTTTTCCTATTACTTATCCCTTCGCTTTAAATTGTGGTAATTTAAATTATGGTGTTATACACACACACACCCACACACACACACACATATAACACCATCATCACTCTTACAAGTGGAAGGAAAAGACTTTAAACAAAAATCATATAGTTGGAAATATTTAAGAGGAATGTAATGGGACATATGTGGTCCCCACCCCACTCCCATTCCCCTTCCTCCTCTCTAATGTTGGACGCAAGCCTCCAAAAGACTAAGGGAAAGCAATTCAAGTAACTTTATGAATGGAAAATCCAATAAATCAAATATGTTTTCTTTCAAAACTCCAACCTCTTGTCCATGCCTTCCTTTTTTCTATAATCTAACTTCAGGCAGTGTGTGGTAGGCTTAGGCCAATGTGCCTTGACCTTAGGGGTCACCCATGACCTTGCGAAGAGGGAATGGCAAGTGGCCAAGTGGCCAATGAGGAGATGAGGAGTTAAGAAAGGGATGTGAAATTTGATTGGTCCTTGAGGATAAGGTTATCTGTACAGGTTTAGAGGGTACTTAGTAGTTGTAAATTAGATTTAGTAGATAGATTAAAGATAAATAAAGCATGTTAGTATTTAATAAAGTTAAAATTAGCTAGAACTAATAGGTAGTATTTATTTGCAAATTGTTTTAAATAGTATTTCACTTGCATCTTTATAAGTTAATTTTTAGCTAGTTATAAAAATATTCAATTTATTTAATAGATAGTAAAATGAAGTAGCTTAGTTTGAGAATAATTTAAATTAGTCAGAAAGAGCATTAAATTAGTAAATAGGTTTAATTTATTTAATGTGTATTGGTTGGTTATAACTAAACTATTATAGCTCTAAATAGCACTAATTGTATTGCTTCTCATCATTTAAATATATTTGTACTACTAAAACTTTTATTATTAAATATATTTTCCTCTTGATATTAAAAAAAAAAACAATACTAATGCAATGAGAATTAATCTCTTATGGAGTTATTGAATATACTTAATATGAGTCATAATACTATTTTTTGGCCTATTTGTCCTCCTACTTAGGTGGAGACAAATTCCATTAGTGGGAAAATTCTATAACTAAACTATTATAGTTCTAAATAACACTGCTTGCATTGCTTCTCATCATTTATATATATTTGTACTACTAAAAGTTTTATTATTAAATATATTTCCCTCTTGATATTAAAAAAAAAACAATACTAATGCAATGACAATTAATCTCTTATGGAGTTATTAGATATACTTAATATGAGTCATAATACTATTTTTTGGCCTATTTTTCCTGCTACTAAGGTGAAGACAAATTCCATTAGTGGGAACATTCTTTCTTTTTTCCTTCCCAAATAAGAGTAGGGGTAAATCTATTTAAGTGGAGACATGAAACTAGAAAAGTATAAATAGGATTATTATTATTTTTGAACAAATTTACTTATAAGTTAAATGAAGGTAAATATATTTCAATAATCAAGTTTTAAATTGAGAGATCTCTAAAGTTAAAAAAAATATAAACTTAACCAATTAGTTTTGAATTTAATAAGGTATATTATGATTAAATTTAATTGTTAATTATATTGAAGTGATTGTGATTGAATTCAATAAATTAAGTTATATAAAGGTTACTCATTTAGTTTAAATTTCTTGAATTGTGTTTTATCAAACTTAAAATAAACCTTTATTTATTTAATTTTGACTACAAACTTGTTATTTCCTTACTCTAGTAATTCAAATAGATGGTTAAACCATGTTAGATATTTATTCAAGTAAATATTACTAAGAAGGGTTAAACTAGAATAATGAATTAAGTGTAAAGGTATCTAATTCAACCTAATGTAACTTATGTTACTAATCAAATGTTCCTCAAACATGGTGTCCCACCTTCCTAAGCATAAAAACTATGGTTTAATCAATTGACTTAATCAAATTGATTCAAGTGTTCCTATAGCACTAGGAATTAGGTTTTCAAACATAATACTGACTCTACATCTTTATGATATGTATTTGAACTCTCTTTAATCCTTTTTCAACCTTCCATAACCTAATTAGTGTAGCATGTATTAACATAGTGGATTATTAATCTTTAAAAAAAAAAATTGTTGGTGTGTTTTTGCCCCATTTTTTTGGGCATGACAGGATGGTGTGGAATGTATAGATCAAGCACAAGTCATTAAAAAAGAGTATCAATTTTACATTAGTGATGACAAAGAACATGACACACATTTTGTAGAACATTGTTTTAAGATATTTTTTGAATATTTGAAAAATATAGACATAAAAAAGGGAAAAAAAAATGTATGGTCATATGGATGTCCAACATAATTTAAATCAGTTAGACCATTTTATGCATTATGTAGATATCATTGATGCCTCAATATACCACATATTTGGAGTTTTTCGATAGTTGATATGGAAAGGGTGAGCATGATGGTGCACAAGCTTGTATAAAACATGCTAAGAAAGTATCAAATGGACTATAAATGATATCACATTAATAATGCTCATGATGTGGTTGAATGGTGCAAAACACATTTTATAGTGCCAAAAAATACAGATAACATGTAATCACAAATGGATCAAGTCATACCATTCACAGTGTTTTGGGAGGTATTAGGTATAAATTAATTTGAATATTATAATTAAATCAAATTTATATTTAATATGTTAAGAGATAACTAAATTATGTACACACATGTTTAAAACTTTTTTTTTAATATGTATGTATGGACCTTACATTCAGGTGTCAGTAGAAGATCAATGCATCCATGCAAGAGGGTAGAGAAGACATGATCTTTGCATTTAGTTATGAGTATAGATAGTAATGTATGGTCATTATACACAAGAGAATACTCATGTTTTTGTCTTGGTTGCATTGATGAAAACTATGATGGCTGCATTAATCACGAATATAGATATGTGGGTGAATGGACTTTGGTGCCACTAGATGTTATCAATACAAATAAGTTTGAGGGTGAAAAATATGATGATATTCCATTGACTTCTGGTGATTATGACCATATTTCAGGATTGATTAGACTTGGTATGTATGTATATGTACAAGTGTATTTGTTTCATAATTTTGGTTAATTTATTTAATATATATACACATGTACATGGCACATGGAATTTATATACATATACTTTGTGTAGGTAATGTTTTTGCAGTCATGGTAGAATCTAAAAATGTAGAAGGTGTTTCCTATTATTTAATGTGTTGCACCATACAAAGAGAGTATCTAACAATGACTGAAATAAGTGATGGAATTATGTTTCCCACATGGTTGTATATAGTTGAATTATGTATGTATGTCTATTTTTTGATGAATTAAAATTTATTGACTTATTTGATTGATCTATATATATGGATATGCATATATATATTTACTAATTAATTACTCTGTGTGATATTTTTTAAATGTGTATGCACGTTCTGTTATTGTACAAGGAACATATTTGAAGCAAAGTACCTAAGAATGAGATTCATTTTACTAATTATCAACCTAATAATAAGATATATTAGTATAGTAACCATGTTATTACCATTGGTCTAACTCTTCAGCTAGTCAAAGGACATGGACTACATAAGTGGAGGCATGATATTGATGATTGTAGAAAAATATGAAATGTTATCCAACAATAAGCTAACCCACTTGATACGAACTAGAAATAACTTGTAATTTGAAATAACTTGAACATATTGAAATTTGGTTGAACTATTTGAAATTTGGTTCAACAATTTGAAATTTGGTTGAAGTTGATCATTTTTAATTTTTAATTTTGTTGAACTAATTATATATTACTTTTACTCTTTCATTTAACTTGTCAAGTTTAAATTGTGATTTCTAACTAATTATAGAAATTAGGAACTTATATGCAAGTAATTAAGACATGTGTCTTGAGGGGAAGAAATTCAAACACTTGTCTTAAGGGGATGATATTAAGACTTGTAACTAATTATATATTACTTTTACTCTTTCTTTTAACTTTTCAAGTTTAAATTTCAATTTGTAACTAATTATAGAAATTAGTAAATTATATGCAACTAATTAGGACATGTGCCTCAAGGGGAATAAATTCAAACACTTGTCTTAAGGGGATGAAATTAGGACTTGTAACTAATGATATATTGCTTTTACTCTTTCATTTAACTTGTAAATTGTGATTTGTAAGTAATTATAGAAATTAAAAAATCATATGTATATAATTAGGACATGTTCCTTGAGGGGAAGAAATTAAATCACTTGTCTTAAGGGGATGGAATTAGGACTTGTAACTAATTATATATTACTTTTACTCTTTCATATAACTTATCAAGTTTAAATTGTGATTTATAACTAATTATAGAAATTAGCAACTTATATGTATTATTAGGAATTAGGAATTTAATCATATCTAAATATCACTTGCATAGAACAAAATTAATGACATATGTATACATCAATTTCATAAACCAACATAATCTAACATAATCTAACATGTAAAAGAGCATAATACAATATAATCCAACATAAAATTTAAACACAATCTAACATAATCCAACATAATAGAACATTATTCAACATAATCTAACATGTAAAATAAATTTCTAGAGAATATATATATGTAGGTCAATCATCAAACATGTATATGAACCTAAACATAAACGCATGTGTCAAACATCATTCTCAAGTCTACAATATATATGTATCAATCATTATAAAAGCATAAAAAATTTGTATAATGTGGATGAAAGTCTATATCAAATAATCTATAATACTAAAAAACTATAGATCATCAATTATAGGACTATCATTGTGATGTCTCCTCATAGTGCTGTTTGAAGATTGACTATCAAGATGCTCACTAGGATGTGTTGACCCCTATATATATTCTAGAGAAAGTGGTATCAATGCACATAATTTTGTATTAAATTAAATCTCTTTTAAATTTCTAGCTTACATGCAAGTTAGATAATACATTTGAAAGTCACCTGTCCACTATTGACATCATCAAATGAATCCCAACGATGTACATGATCTAACATCAAAGATGGAGTAAAAAGAGGCATGTCCCCCTATAATACATACATACATGTGCAAAAAATAAAATTTTAAAATGTATACTTATAAAGGCATGACATGTATATGTGCATAAATTATTAGTTGAACAAACAATTGAAATTTTATCATGAACAAAAAAAACTATAGATTTTCCTATGTAGATGCTAGCATTTGATAATACTTATATTGCCTAGCATCAATTGTGTCCACCAATATATCCATTTTTTGTTGGGCTTCTCTAGCTCCATCTCTGCATCTATGCTAGCATGACTAGTTACTAGAACACATCCTAATAATGATGAGCCAAGTAGATTGACTAGATGACATAGAAGTAAAATCATCACATGTCAACAAGTCCATCCATCCTATGGTTGATAGGCTAAAGTCAACATCATCAAGGTGCACACTTGAACTCTGATCATTCCCTACACTAGTTGATGGGTCTATACTAGTATGCATATGTACCTCCATAGAAAAAGAGTGGTTAGTAGGTGGATCATGATGTGTACTACCACCGTGACTACTACTTAATTGATGAGAGGAATGTGGCTGTGGGTGTGTCCCAATACTACCATGGACATGATGTTGAACATCTGATATGGGTATGCCAAGATGCTCTGATATGAATCTATATGAGTATAATAGATCCTCAAGAAGACTATTCATAGTATCTCATGTTAGCACTCTAGTGAGACCCTCTAAGCTATTTAGTGAAGGGATACATGTTGTTCTATAAAAGTCTCCTAAAGATGAAACACCAAAAAATGATTTGGAATGTCATTGAGACATCAAATACTAGCCAATCTCATCACTCAAAATAGATCTGACAGTTGTGGAAATCTCTTCAACTCCCTAAATCACCCCTTGCAATTGGGTCTTATGGAGGCTTCATTTTCTAATAGACCTAATATAGGGGAAACATTAGGTTGACTCTCTCCAAAAATTGACCTATGTGTTCATAGTGGATGATCTGGTTACCTATTAACTAGTCTACCACACCTCTATCCTAAATGTGATGGTAATTTGGTGTAGACCACCACCCCACCTAAGTGAAACTCAACATAATGTTTTAGTGAAAAATAGAATGGAATTTGGTCATTATTTTGATAATGACCATGAGAACCAAGGAATCAAGGGTATATAAGTGCAGCCATCTATGGATTTGTACACTTAAGAGGAGAATACACCTTCACATACTTTTGTGAAACATAATGTGGCAAACATTCCCTCTTCTATGTCTCTTTGGACACTAAGCCATGCACTTTCTATAGTGAAAGACTTGAAGAGACCTCTCATCTCTTAATGTCAAGGACAATCCATATAATATGTGCATAATATGGAGCAACACCATGAATCTCATCTCTAATATATGTGAGGTTGTGTAAGATGCTCTGACATGTACTACTATATACACTAGAGCATGACCCACTAAGCAAGAATTCATGACATCTTCATTTATCTCCTAGTTAATACAATCATAGAGCATGTCCGGTGGGATACATTGCTGATTTGGGGAAATAGGTCACTATTGGAGGGGACATGTTATTGCTGGAGAGGGATAGGTTGTTGTTGCTCAAGGGGGATAAGAGGTTTTTGCATGGGGGGATAGGGGGCTTCTTGGGGGGGATAGGAGGTTGTGGATCTGCCACGTGGAGGTCAATGTATGTAGTATACACATGTATATAATGTGTAAACCTGAAATAAAAATAAAAATATGACATTTAATAAACTTGAAATTTATTGTACAATGACATTTAAGAAACTAGAATTTTGTAAACATGAAATTAAAAATATAATATGTGTAAACATGAAATGAACATAACATACATACTACAGGTGTGTTTTACATCCTAAACTAAAATATGGCATATAATAAACTTGAAATTTATTGTACAATGATAGTTAAGAAACTAGAATTTCGTAAACATGAAACAAACATAACATACATGTGTACATGTGTGTTTAACTTCCTAAAAGTTTCAAATTTGAATGTTGTACATGTGCATATATATGTTCACCCTAATGTTTAAGCTTAATATTTACCCAATAAAACCCTAATATGAACCCTAATAAAAGCCTAATCTGAACTCCATGAAAAGTGTTATCAAAATCCTAACCTTAGAAGCTTAATTGTAGTCCAAATGTAATTCTAATCAAGTAACCTAAACACTCACTCTAGAACCCTAACAATTATTTTAATTCTTCATCAATTTTAATATCATGTGTGCATGCAAAAACTTCATAAAAGTGTTTCAATTAAGTCTTGATAGAGTCTAGATCACATGGATGGACTACCTAACACATAACTAGGTTAAATATAGAACTAGATTTGCTATA
This sequence comes from Cupressus sempervirens, assembly GCA_028749045.1. Classification (NCBI taxonomy): domain Eukaryota; kingdom Viridiplantae; phylum Streptophyta; class Pinopsida; order Cupressales; family Cupressaceae; genus Cupressus; species Cupressus sempervirens. The sequence continues at coordinate 217,096,364 of CM053792.1, forward strand.
TAATTCAATAGGTATAATGTCATGATCATGGCTAAGGTTAGGGAAATAAGTAGGACTATGGTTAGAGTTAGAGTTACAGTTAGATATAGAGTTAGGTTTAGAGTTAATTTTAGGGTTAGGCTTAAAGTTAAAATATTAGGGTTAGGTTAAGACTTATTATTAGGGTTGTATTTACATTTATAGTTATAATTAGTAGTAAATATTATTCTTGTTGCATGTACCTCATAGCATAAATTAATCTGATTAGGGTTGGCATTCAAGGTTAATGTTATATCGTGATTATGGTCTATATTATAGTTAGGGTTAATTTTAGGGTTAGGGTTTAGTATTAAGATTGAGTTTAGTGTCATTATTAGAATTTAATCATGATATTTTCATTAAGTTAGGGTTAAAAAAATATTTAGGGCTACATATAGTGTTCTATTTTGAGTAAGATATTATGGTTAGAATTAGGGCCAGTGTTATAATTGTGTTTATAGTCCTCATTAGTGTTTAATATCTGTGTGAGACTTATGTTAGCATTACATGTTGAATTATGATTAGGTTTAGGATTTAGTGTCAAAATGTTGAGTAAGTTAATATAATTAGGGTTAGGGTTTAGTATTAGGATTAAGGTTTATGTTATAGTTATGGTTAGGTTTAGAGTTAAGATTTAGAGCTATATCATTCGAATTGTGATCAATGTTAAGGTCAATATAATGTTTAGGGGGGATCTTTTGAATTATATTTCTAGGGTTAGTGTAAATAGATTAAAGATTTTAGTTAGGATTTATATTAGGGTTTTTCAGGGTTAAGAAGTGAGGATCACTATAAAAAATTATAGATAGTCTTCACATCATGGTTAGGTTTAGGGACACCTTTTGGGTTAGTGACATAACTTTAGGTTTGGGTCATACTGAAGATAGAGAAGTAGTTCTAATTATGGTTATGGTATAAACTACATGACTAAGATTAAACAAGTAGGATTATAGTTATGATTTTGATTTTATGGTTATGGTTAGAATCAAGATCAATTCTAAGGTTTATATAATGTTTAGAGTTAAGATTAGCATTAAATGTACATGAGGGTTAGCATTGCGTTACATAAAATTTAGGGTTAGGATTGTGGATATATTTGTTTTATAGATTAGATTTTAATCAAGGTTTAATTAGACTTAAGATTAGGGTGAGGATCAAGGTGAAGTTTATATTAGGGTTCATATCAGGACCTAGGGTTGGAACTAATGTTAGGGTTATTTCGTTTAAATTATTATTATTAGGGGCAAGGTGAAGATTTAAACACACAAACACACACATGTATATATATATATATATATATATATATGAACTTAAATTTTAATATATTACAAGTTCACATGTGTACATTAAAAATTTAAATGTATGTATATCCACAATATACATACATACATACATACATACATACATACATATACATATACATACATATATATATATATACACATACATACACACACATATACATCTACATGTATGTATGTGCATGCATGCACACACACATGCATATATATATATATACACATATGTATATATACACACATATATGCATATGTATACATATACATATGGATATATCTATATATGTATGTGATATGTATATATACCTATTTGTGTGTATATAAATATATACACATGTTCATATATATGCATATACACATGGTATATATTTGCATATATACATGATATATAAATACATACATACATGATATATATACATACATATACATGATATATATACATACAAAAAAAAATGAAACTAAAATTATTTAAAATTGGTTAAAAATATGGAAAATCATACCTTTTTCAAATTCTAATAGTTTTAGATGCCTCTCTCTGTGCTTCTGATCAAAACTATAGCCCCATTGTCAAAAATGACATGTGGGGTCGCAGTGACAATATTTGAGCTTTCTATTTTTTTTAATAGTTTCGATCAAAACTAGCAAGCCCGAGACAGGGGTTAACAAACACTATCTGGGCTTGGTACTTTTGATAAAAACTACATAGATAGTTTTGACCAAAACTATCTATGTAGTTTCTATAAAAACTATGTGGCACAAAAAGCTTCTATTGAAAATTGAAGAATTATTTGTTTTGATAGAAACTAAATTGTTTTTGTCAAAACTTTAATAATACTTTCTATCGAAACTAAGAAAAGAAAAATTGGTTGTTTCACAATTTTGGAGGAGTTTCTTCCTCTGATAAAACACAACACACTCTTGTGGGTTCACCATGATAGTTATGAAGTGTAAGGAAACTTGCAACAAAAATAACCCATAATAGATATGAAATAAATATGCAATTAAAATCCACATGCAAGAGAATAGACAACATACCAACACAAATCTGACACAAGATATACCCTGGGAAATCTTCATTATGGGACAATTTAGCCACCAAAAGAATCCATCATCATGTATTATTCAAAAAAAATACCATTGCAATACAATCATAGAAGCCTTCAAATTCGTAGCCACAACCAAAAAATCCATGTGAACAAGCATTAATCCACACATCTTATCCCATGCTTCCAACCTTCACAAATGCTCCCTTGGCTAGCCTATCAAGCATTTTCTTTTTGAATGCTTTCCTTTTTTCCTTTTGTCTTGTCTTGACAACTACCCTTGTAGTTTCTTATATAGTAGCAAGTCCTGAAAAAACACCAAGTAGTATTACATTAACCATGGGCTAAAACCATGTGCTACCTAATCCATTGACTCCATATTTAATATTTAACATTTAATTCTTTTCCCCAATATTAAATAATTACATCAAATATCATCACAATGTTACAATACAACTCATCAAGTATATTCCTATTGGTCTCAAATTGGTTTTTGACAACTGAGTGTCAACATACTTAACCACTTTTTGTATAGAAGCTAAGTACACTATATATGCCAAGCTACAGTATGTGCCAAGCTAGAATTCCAACAGGTGCTAAGTGATCTTCATGTGCCAAGAAATCTTTAGATGCCAAGTGAAGATCAAGTCGAGTGACTTTAGATGTCAAGCTAACCTTATGAAGCAAGTGATATATAGGTGTCAAATCATAGTTGATGTCAAGAAAGCTAGAATGCTAAAGGTGCTAACCAAACTAGAATCATACATGTGCCAACACTAGTAATCCAGTATGTGCTGAGTAACATAGAAATTAATATATGAGTTTATGCCTTCACAAACTCAAATGTAAACCATTTTTGAGCCAAATGGAAGGATCTCAAAGGATAATAAAGATAAGAATGAATCTTTTATATTTCCTATGTAATTAGCATGCAGCCAATAAGATAAATGGAGAAAGCATGCAAACAATAAGAAAAGTACAAGGAATGAGTGGGAATTGAAGATCCAATATGGATCATAGAACCATACCTAATCCTAAGTCTTTGTAATCTTTAAAAGGAGGATGAAAACCCCATTTTCATGTGTGGATGAGAATATTGTATGGGTAAACTATAGCAAAATTTAGTGGGAAGTGTGAAAGACTTAGAGGAATAGAGCATCAATTGCAAATCTAGTTAATCAGAATAGAACAAGGGCTATGAACATATATTAGATCAAGCAAAGATCATGTCAAAGTGAGTAGATCAAGGGCTTGAAATTAACAATTGAAGATTGTAAGCAATTAGGTCAAAGATTTCTAATACTCTCTAGCAATTGTATTAGATAGTGAAAATCCTATGATGATAGGTTAGCTTAATAGCTATTTTGTAGATCCTTTGAAGAGGTGATTAAATCCTTTAATAGGGTGACACTTCATGTAAAATATTTTAAATCCTTTAATCGGGTCACTATTGGCACAGTGTAAAGCCTTTAATACGGCAGGGATTTAATAGGGTAGACCATCAAAAGTGGTTAAACAATTATTGCTGTAGTGATTTTGTGGGTATCATACCCACCCCAGTTTTATCTTCTTATTCCTAGAGGGTTTCTGGGCTACCAAATTCTGGTGTTATGTATTTAGTTGCATGTGTTTACTTTATGGTTATTTGATATGTTACATGCATGATGTTTATTTTTAGTTAAAAGTTTTAATGGATAAAATGCATTACTTCTTATTCAAACCCCCTCCCCCCTCAGAAGTATTCTTCCCATTTTATTATTCCAACAATTGGTATCAAAGCAAGTTTCTCACAAGGAGAAGCCCAATAGCTTAGAGAAAATATCTCAAGATGGAAGTCTTCAAACTTGGGAAGATTATAGAGAATTACATGATTGATGTGCAACTCACTTTACACAACTTGGAGCAAGCCAAGGAAGAATTGAGAAAATCCTTGAAGAGAAGGAAGGATATAGCCATAGCTGAAAATGAAATACACTACAAGGAGATTGATACCACAAAAGTGTTTTCCAATGGAGATTGCAAAGAGTTTGATGTAGAAATAGTAGAATTGATGGAAAAGAATAGAGCTCAAGAAAAAGAAATCAGAATACTCAAGCTTGAACAGGAATCACAAGCCATAATGCTTTGTGAAGTAACTGAATAGAAGAAGAAAGCCATTGAGGACAAGGCTATGATAGAAGATGAAAAAAGAAATCTTACCAATAAACTGGAGGAAAAGACAATTGAGTTTGAAAGAATCTCAAACATGTAGCTTGACACCCTAAGTCAGATGATGAATACACATCATGAGCTGAATATGAAAGACATTGAGATCTCTACACTGAAGATACAAAATGAACAATTACAAAATGATTTGAAAATAGAGAAGGAAGTTGAAAAAAGCTTCAAAAAACTCAATGAGGCAATCAGATACTTTGAGCAGTTACTGAAATCACCAAGGGCTGGCAATGACACTTTAGGAGTTGGTTACACCAGCACTAAACAAGGAGAATCATCAAAGACTACAGAAGAAAGGAGTAATAAAGTTAAGAACACTAAATCTACTTATCATTTATGTGGTAAAAAGGGACACACTGCTAATTTATGTCAGAGTAAGAAGAACAATTAGCATGATAAGCTTAAGAATGCAAGCTACTATCACAAGTGCAAAAAACAAGGACATCAAACACAAGAATATAGGACTAGGACTATCAAAAAACCAAGATTTGAGGGTCACTACTACGACTACAAGAAATATGGACATAGAGCTTTTGAATGCATGTCAAATCCCATGTGGACACCTAACCATCCTACAAGGAGAAACAATCATGGACACCACTACAACTGGGATTACAATATTAGGCAGAGCTGTCATTATTGTCAAGAGTATGGGCATGTTCCTAAAAATTGTATAAGAACACATTTTAGAGGGAACTACAGCAAGTGGTTAAGCCAAACCACATGTTTTAGCTGCTTGAAGACTGGCCATATCAGTAGGTATTATCCAACAAGGGCTAAGGAACCCAAGTCAGAAGTCAACAAAGTAAAAGAGAAAGTAGATGTTGAACAAATTAGAGGAGAAATGAATAAGACATGGAAGAGAAAGGATGGAGCTAGCACATCAAATGAAGGGATCACTTCACCCAAGAGGTCAAGTGATCACACCTCATCCAACTAAGAATGAATAGGTGTATGGGACTGATATACATAGTTATATCATGCATTAGTTCCAAGAAAAACAAGCACTACAAAGAAGGAATCAACATGATTAGAGATGCAAAAATTAAAATTCAAGGTTTTCACCAGTGTTTCCAAGCTATCCTTAGATGCCAAGTAAAGCTCCAATTGATGCCGAGTAGTCAGTAGCAACCAAGTTGATAGTTAGTGTCGAGTAATGGAAAATCAATGGAAGTTGAGTTAAGTTGAAACCCTCAAGAGCCGAGTTTATAGCTGTATGCATTATGCATTCAATGATAGGTTCTAAAGGATATAATGTCTATTTCTTTATCATTTTTATGCCATTCAAACATAGAGAAAAGATGAGAAGAGCATAAAAGAGATCTAGGAGAAACCTTGAAGGCATTTATATCAATTGCAACAATGACTTAACATCATCTTTGTCGATCTAAGGTATTCATCAAGTGTCGAGTTATGATATTTTTTAAGTTTAAACTTTTGAAACCCTAGATTGGTATAATGGCATCTAGTTCCAAGAACCCAAAGGATAAGGAAGGTTATGAGGTCTAGTTAGTTAGCAATGAGGTCAAACAACATGATTTTAGGCCAATCCCATAAGTCACCTAAGAAAATGACCCTATTGGTGCATTGTCCATTATTCCACCCAAAGTTGTCATGGTGTAGGATGTGAGAAAATGTTACAATTGCAAAATAGGAGCAATAGGAGACCTTGAAATTTTTCAAGTGTATGATAAACCATGTGACAACATAATATTGTAGGATGAGTTTCAAATAGTCAAGAAAATGGGTTTAACCCATGCCCTAGTTTACCCTATAGGTTTTAAAATAGAGTGGATAAGAATTGTTTTAAGTAGGATACATAATGGTTGTTTATGCTTAGAAGGAGGACCTGTGAAGATAAAAAAGAGGATAGTACGTAGGGTTAGGGGTTTCCTAACCCTAGATCAGCCTAAGACCCTAAGAAGTGATTCAAAAGAGGTCATTGAAAAGAACACAAGGGCTAAGTGGAATAAGAGGGGTATGAAAATTGATACTATAATAGATCATATTCTAGATTTTTTAGTGAGAGTGATATCTCACAAATTTTACCAATCCAATAGATTAAATAGTTTACCATATATTGTTGTTGATGTAACCTATAAGCTTGTAAAGAAATATCATACACATGATCTAGCAGAATTGATGTTGCAACAGATAAATGAGAACCTAGGAGTAATAAGAAGGTCAAAAGGAGCTCAATGAAAGTTTGGTTCAGTCCTTATCTGCATATTTTTCTATGTCATGGAAGATTTTCATTCATTTGGAAAGGGAAACTAAAATTCAAACAAGTTTTCTATCACTCAAATCAATGAGTACATTGAACATATGGGTGACAACTATGAAGCCCCAATGACAAGCTATTTTGAGGATTTAAGAAATCCATGAAGTAAAGGGTTAGGATACTAGTTTCCCTAGTTGAAAAACATATCAATGACATATGCTTCCTAGTAGACATTGGCTACACTTATATCCAAGTAGATATTCCAAGGGTGAGATGGCTAAGGCCATTAGGTTATGAATTAATGTAAATGAAGCATTAGTAGCAATAACTACATTGCTTGCAGAAGAAATTGATAAGGAGGCACCTCACTTTGGAACATATGATGTTGTACATTCCAAGGTAGATATGGAACTAAAAACAACTTCCACCTTAAAGAAGAATGATAAACTAGTGAAGAAAGAAATTGAAGGGGTAGTAGGTGCTGAAGAGGAAGAAGAAGAAGAAGGTGAGAGTGAAGAAGAAGAGCAAGGGCAAGGCATAATGGAAATAACTCAAGGCTTAGGTGAAGACAAGGAGGAAAGTGTAGAGGAAGAAGAAGCCAAGGAAGCACCTACACAAGCTGAGTCAAAGAAGAGAAAGGCTAAAACTTAGCCTCCAGCCTAGCCTAAAGCAAAGAAGGCTACAAAAACCACTCAAGCCAAGCTAGCACTAGTAACAAGAGCTAACACAAGGACCTCTACTCAAAATGCCAAGGAGCAAGTGAAAGAGAATAAAAAGGCTATTGAGGAGACTATTCTAGTGCAAAACAAGTAAAGGAGAAAGTATGTGGCACAACCAAATTTTTATGAGAAGGAGAAGACTAAATTATAGGATTTCAATCAATTTAGAGTGGTAAGTCATCCTCCCAAATCAGCCATAGATAAAATCTGTGATAATATTAGGAAAAATGCAGATTTTACGATATGAAAAGTGTTGATTTTAATAAGTTAAGTAGAGAGGACCAAAACAAGATAGAGGAATCAGTGTATTCCATGATGATAGAGTTTAAGAACACACCTCTAGAATTAGACAATGCCATGCCTAGGGAATTATATGAGATCATTGAAAAAAAATGGCACTATTGTCTCGAGATGGAGAAGGAAATTAGACAATCGAAATTGGCACAAGTGATGCCTAATCTGACAAGTGGTCAAATTACTAAGGCTACTAAGAAACAAGGTGGAAAATTTGCACCAAAATATAGAGCATTTAGTATTCTGCAAAATAGAATTGAAGATGTAGTGAATAAGTCCACAAAATTGTGGAAGTCAATATCCAAATTGATTGATGACAAGGATGAAGAAGAAAACAAGGCTAAAGCCAGTGAGAATGAAAAGGAAGCCAAATTAGTGGAGGAGGAAAAGAAAATAGAAGAGAAGGTAGACAAGGAGGAAACACAAAAGGGAGAAAGAAGAACAAAATGTTCAAGACACACAAATGCCACCCCCTAGCCCTCCTCATGTAACCATCACACCTACAGACACTATTACTATAAAGGATGTTACTGAAAAATCATGTTAGAACATCAATCCACTAGCTGTAGAGTATCTCAAGAAGATCCTTCACCAATCAACTTTACAGGCACAATTATGCATAAATCTTATATTGGCAAGTGTAGATGAGCTACAGAAGGCAATAACAGAACCAATAAGAGATAAGGTGAAACCAAAAGAACCACCTTCTATCTCTACAGCTACCAGTACTCAAATTTTAATGCTTCCACCACCATCTCCAACAATTACAATAATTGACACATTAGGAGTAGGTGACACCATTCAGAAGCTGAGTGTAGAAGAAGAGAAGGATACAACAATAAGGCCAAAAGGATAGATTGATACATCTGATCCTATAGTGCAACTCCAAGGTACCCCCTAAGTAATTTTCATTGATCAAGGGAAGTATAATGAGAAAAAGGAGTATATATCAAAAGAAGATGAGCAGGCCATAATAAAAACACTAGTAGAATTACCAAAAATAGGCACTCCTACAAAAACTCTTCAAAAGCTGAGCACTGATGCAATACCTTTGTAGATCTCTACACCAGGCTCAAGCTCAACCAAGGTGACCAGGATACTTCACTATGGAGACCTTGAGCTAGATGAAGAGATAGTAATACATTCTTATGACTCAAAGACTATCACCATTGAGTAGATTATAGAGACGTAGGATGCATTAAATAGAAGGAGAAGACAAGAAATACTCAGAAAAAAGTATAAACATAGGCAAGCACTACATGAGAATAAGGACATCTTTATAGATGCCTTCAACTTGCAATAACTAGATGAGTCAAAGCCTATAATGGAAAAATTATTAGATATAGTTGAACAAGTAACAAGTAAATACCAGGAGACCAATGTGAAACTCATGGAATGGTCTGAGAGGAAGTTTCAAGGGAAGGTGAACAAGAAGATACCAAGTGCTATAGCACTTCAACAAGTTGAATTGGCCAAGAACATTGAAAAGATCAAAACTATACTTGAGAATATCTTCTCATTGTACAACATACTACGTGATTTTTTCAATTTCACACAAGAGACGGGCCAAAGGATCATGAGCTTGAAGAGAAATCTAAAGATTTCTAGCATGCAACTACCAAAAGATCTAGCTCAGAGTGAGAAGCATTTTTCCCAATCGCTTCACACCCAAAATGAGTTTTTTGCATTCACAAGTGAAGAGGCCAATATAGAGGCCAAATTAATGCAGATTCAATCTTCCATAACCCCACATTTAGAAGTACTCCATAAAGAGAAAGTCTATGCTAAAACTATTTAAAAGAAAGATCCTAATCTTTCTACATTAGACTGACTTGTACATCTTGCTACAGAGACTACCATCTAGCATGAGTCACTAGAAATTTCTTTGGAGAAATGCAATGTAGCTCTTAAGATGATAATGGAGGTAAACAACACATTTTTGGCAAAATATGGTATTACTCCTTAGCACCCTTTGACATAAGTATCAAAAAAGGGGGAGATAGATATAATATTTAGGGGGAGAAATAATGTTTTGGGAAAGATATGAATAAAACCTACAAGTGCAGATAGAGCAGATAGAATAGACAACATGGCTCAGCAAGCAGGCACAAGAAACATAAATAGGCCAAGACAAAGAGTATCAGATACATCAGTACAAGAATTTTGGTTGCAAGAATGAAATGGAACAATTAGCTCAGGGGGAGTTATAAGAATTTTAAGGTATATTGTTCCTTACAAAATTTTGAACAAAATTTTGAAATTTTGTATATATGCCAAATAGATTGGATAATGTACTCAAAAGGTCAGATAAATAATGCTAAGTTGTGTGTTTTTCACACTCACATCAAAGGGAGAGATTTTTGGTCTCATATTGGTTTTTGAAAAATAAGTGACAACACACTTAACCACTTTTTGTATAGAAGCCGAGTACACTATATAGGTCGAGAAATCTTCAAATGCCAAGTGAAGATCAAGTGACAAGTGAACCTTATGAGCTAAGTGATATAGAGGTGTTGAATCATAGTTGATGTCGAGTAAGCCAGAATGCTATAGGTGCCAAGAAAACTAGAATCATACATGTGCCAAGCACCAATAATCTACTATGTGCCAAGTAACACAAAAATTTGCATATGAGTTTGTGCCTTCAAAAACTTAGATGTAAACCATTTTTTGAGCTAAGATGGAAGGATCTTGAAGGATAATAAAGATTAGAATGAATCTTTTATATTTCCTATGCAATCAATAAGAGAAATGGAGAAGGCATGCAACCAGTAAGAAAAGTACAAGGAATGAGTAGGAATTAAATATTCAATATGGATCATAGATCCATACTTAACCCTAAGTCTTTGTAATCTTTAAAAGGAGGATGAAAAACCCATTTGCATGTGTGGATGAGAATAGTGCATGGGTAAACTATAGAAAAATTTAGTGGGAAGTGTGAAAGACTTAGAGGAATAGAGCAACAATTGCAAATCCAATTGATCAGAATAGAACAAGGACTACAAACAAATATTAGATCAAGCAAGGATCACATCAAAGGGAGTAGATCAAGTGCTTGAAATCAGCATTGGAAGATTGTAAGTAATCAAGTCAGAGATTTCTAATACTCTCTAGAAATTGTATTAGATAGTGAAAATCTTATGATTATAGGTTAGCTTAATAGCTATTTTGTAGATCCTTTGAAGAGGTGATTAAATCCTTTAACAGGGTGACACTTCATGTAAAATGTTTTAAATCCTTTAATTAGGTCACTATTGACATAGTGTAAAGCCTTTAACAGGGCAGACCATCAGAAGTGGTCAAACAATTATTGATGCAGTGATTTTGTGGGTATCATCCCCACCCCAGTTTTACCTTCTTATTCCTAGAGGGTTTCTGGGTTACCATATTCTAGTGTTATGTGTTTACTTGCATTTGATTACTTTATGGTTATTTGATATGTTACATGCATGGTGTTTATTTTCAGTTAAAAGTTTTAATGGATAAAATGCATTACTTCTGATTCACTCCCCAGCCCCCCCTAGAAGTATTCTTCCCATTTTATTATTCCAACAATTCCATGGGAATATTTACATGTTGCATGTTCAACGAGGTGCTCCTAGATGTAACATTACATAATAATATAATATAGTATAACAATATTATGAAATGTGTTCAACACCCATAATCTCAACAATCTCCCACTTGTTGTATACATTGCATAGGATCAATCCAGAGTCACATGAATGAACAAGGGAATAATCCCTCCTAGCACATCCACCACCATGGATCAAAGTACACCATATGCTCTATCCTGGTATCCACAAAAAAATCAAAGTATCTAACATCTTGAAACATGAATGATCCCACCTCTTATTATAGTAATGCCATTGGACATACATAGAAGCCATCTAAAGAGAAAGCCACCCAACCTATCACATAAGAATCATAAAATCTTGTACAAACTAAAATGTATAGCACAAAAACATTATCCAAAAGGTAATCACATGTATATGTAGTTTTCAAATATCCATAGCTGAAATAGCACCCAAAACAAGTGCCAACCCATTCAACTATCCATACCTCAAAAGGTATACCAAGTGAATCTCACATCATCAACATATCCAATCTATACCTGCAATCACAAGTCTCATGAGAAATACTTGCCACATATATACCAGGAAGCTCCCACTACAAAAGATAATGTCAAATCTATAACCAATCCATAGACAACATCTAAAAGAAATAAATCCATGTAGCATCAAAGAAATCCATAATACATAAACACATCACCTACAAGAAAAAATCTAATAACAAGTCTCTAACACTCTCCCAAGTTCTCCACAACAAACAAATGAAAGAGATAAAGAAATACCCATGTCATCTTTCAGATGAAAAACATGAACACAAACTAGTGATCACGATCTCCAACCAATCTCAAATCTAATGTAAGTGGAAGTAAAAATTGAGAAAGATAAACAAGACCAAAGAGAAACCATGCAAATGATAACATGTATCATGTCCTTTTACACACACCTCTAGATGTAAACTGTGCCAAGTAAGATATCCTCCATAAAACCCCAACAAAGAAGACAAAATTAAACCCAAACCATACCATATAACTAATCATGGATGTAAGCCTCTCACAAGAATATCAAACTCATAAACCATTCCTAAACCAAGGAATAATCATTCCTAATCCAAGGAATATTCCCAATATAAAATAATCTCCCAAACTCAACCAACATAGTAAAAATATATGCACATGGAGAAAACTAATGCCTAACCATCTCTCAAATGAACCCTCCAATACTAATTCATGTACCACAGCTCAAGATCCATATCAATGAAAGATAAACATAAATATACTACACTTGAGATAAATAATGGGCTATACCTCTCAAGGAGTAAACTATCGAATAGACCAAGAGTGGGGAATGAGAATTCTCATCAAGATATCCAAGTCTCTAACTAAGAATCATCTTAGAATAGTCTCCTCTCAAGTACATATTAGGTAAATTCCCCTTAGATTTCCTATTAAGGCTATAAAGCATCCCTAAAAATACTTCTCTAATCCAAGAGAAATCAACATCACCACCATCTCTAGGTATCCATGAGCACCTCTAACTAGTAATTCCATGCCAACTCCAAATCAAACATAGAAACATCATGAAGTATATATGTATATTTCCAGTAATGATACTAGAATCCTTAATGTCTTCTTCATGGATTGTTTCAAATCCTCAAAATAACTAGTCATTATTGACTCAAAATTCTCAACTAACTGTTCAATAAACTCTCCTATTTGAACTGCAACAAACCTATTTGTCTTCCATGCAGTAGTAACAAATGTAGGAAATGTGTTCTGAACATAAAAGAAGATGCATATCAAAATAGATTTGAAACATTGAGAACTCTTTGTTTTCCTTATTGCTTCTAGTTTTTTAATTAATTGTTGTAGTTGCATCTTGGCAAGATCATATGTATAATCTTTCTTCACAATCTTGTAACCCATATCTACTGCAATGTAGGGTACATTGTTCAATCTTCTCAATTGATAAAATTTATGTACAATTACTCTTACTAAAAAATCTATCAAAGGATTTGTAATGGTATCTATGGTCATTCATTTCTTGTTTCACATAGCTCTCATGTTCTTTTCAATAACTTCTTTAGACTCACTCCTCATAGTCTTTGGCCAATCTAGGGTTGGATACACTATTAACCTATGGATTATTCTCTTTGTGATTTTGATTTTTCCATGATCTAACCACACTAAACTATCATGAGTTCTACTCAAAACAATCCTAATCCATTTGATTTTAAAAATGTTAGAGAAATCTAGGGCATGAGTTAACCCTTTCTTTTCTACAATCTTGAATTCTTCTCTTAACGCATTATTTTCACATAGTTTTCCATATACTTCTTTGATTTCCATGTCACCAATACTACTAATCTTGCAATTGTAACACTTTCTGACATCTTGAATCATTAAAACTTTTGGTGGTATCATAGATAGTGCACCAAAGGGATCTTGCTTGTATGCTATGTCTGACATGGCCTTAAAAATAGGTTGGTTTACCTTGTTTCTAACCAACTAAACATTTAAAATTTCTTTTCCCTCTACATGTTTTTCTTTTGAAGAACTATATGCCATTTTACAAATCTAGGGTTTATGAAATTTGAAATAGCATAGCTCAACATACGATACATACCTTGTAAATCCTAGTGAAATGATGTCACATAGCTACTCATATCTCCTACAAATGCCTCAAATGAAATTTCTAGATCACCTTTAGCTCCTCTTGCTCTCTCTCAATTTTGAATGATTTTAAATGAGTAGAAATTGATCAAATACCCCTTTAAAATGTTGTAATTAATGCTAAGTGCTTACACAATTGTAAGCTCAGCATCAACTAATTTTAGGCTCACTTGACATCCACTTATCTTTCTATTTTTTTTACAAACATTATGAGCTTGTTACTAACTAGCCAATATGTTAGCTCAACATTCACTTGAATTTCACTGGGCAACCATAGTAAACTTTCCACGCTTGGGAGTAACATGAAAGTTTGACCAAACTTAAATATTTTTTTGATTCCTAATAAGACTTTTCATCCTTATTCGTGCTTATGTAATCCTTTTAGAACTAAATCCTTTGGAACTAATGTATGGTATAACTTTTAAATATCAATCCCACATACCTCTTGATTTCTTAGTTTGAATAGGTGTGATCATTTGACCCATTGGGTGAAGTTACCCCTTCTCCATTTGATGTGTTGCACTCCTTCTTTCTCTTCCATGTCTTGTTCATTTCATTGCTGACATTTTCAATATCTGCCTTGCCTTTTCCTTTATTGAATGTACAATTTGGTGCCTTTGACCTTGTTGGACAATATTGGCTAATGTGACCAGTCATCAAATAGTTAAAACATGTGGTTTGAGTCAACCACCTTTTCTAGTCACTACTAAGGTGTGTTCTAATATAGTTCTTGGGAATATGTCCATACTCTTAATAGTAGTGAAAACTATACCTTGTACTATAGTCTCAATTGTAAAAGTTCTCATTGTCCTTTACCTATGCTTATTTTTTTAATGACCATATTGGGTTAGATCTGCACTCAAAATCTCTATGTCCATACTTCTAGCATTTTTAACAATATAATTAAAACCTTTGAGTGTGCATGGTCTTTGTTCTGCATTCATGTGTCTAATGGCCTTGTTTGTTGCACTTATGGAAGTGAACCATCCTCTTCTTCTTATCATTCTAATTTATAGTTTTTCTTCTACACACATTAGTATTATGTCCTTTCTTACCACAATTATGATAAGTAGGTTTTGAATTCTTACCTTTTTTACTTCTTTCTTCAACATTTTTGGATTATTCTTCTTCTTTAGTACTTGTGTATCCTAGTCCAACTTTATCATTTTTTGATCTAGGAGATCTCATCAATTATTCAAAGTACTTGATGGCTTCACTAGGTTTATGGATACTTTCATAAAATTCCTTTTCTCTTTTTAGGTCATTACTTAACTTTTCATTTGGTAACTTTAGTGTTGTCATCTCAATGTCCTTGGTATTGAGTTCATGGTTGGAATTCATCAGTTGACTCAAAGTTTCTAAGTACATGTTAGCCCAATCCTAGTTACCTCTAATGATCTCTCTTCCAATTTTCTAGTCAAAACTACTTTGTCATCTTCAATCATGGATTTGTCTTCTACTTCTTTATTTTTCTATTCAGTCACCTCACATAGCAATATGGCTTGTGATTCTTTCTCTAACTTGAGATTTCTAATTTCTTTAGCTTGGGCTCTATTCATTTCCATTAGATCTACAATTGTTGCATCAAATTCATTAGAGTCTCTATTTACAAATAGCTTAGCAATATACATTCTCTTCAATGATTCCCTTAGATCATATCTTGCTTCATTCAATTGATGTAGAATGAGTTGTATTTCAATTCCTTGATTCTCAATAGGGAAATTTCCCACCATATGAAATGTACAACCTCAATTCCAAATCTATTCCTCCTAAAGCTTTGATAGCCTTCATGAATGGCTCTTCATTCATGATAGGGTCAGGTTCAAGGACCACATCCTCCTCTGATACCTCTTTACCCTTCTCAAATTCTTCTTCTTTCTTTCTCCTGATTGCTTCAGCAAATGCATTCAGTTTCACCTTCACCTCTACTAGGGATTCTTCAAGAATTCTATTCTTCTCCCTTTTTTCATCAACTTTCTTGGCTAGTTCTATATTTGTCACCATACTAGTTTCACCTACTAACTCTCTAGTAGCTACAAACATCCACCAATTGTTACCAAATATTTAACTTGCTCTAATACTACTCTAATGTGACAACCAATCTTGACCACAAACCCTAAGACATCTAGGTTCTCCTTATTTCTTCCACCTAATCAAATAGGTATTGTTTTAGACCCCATGCCTCTAATGATTCTATCAATGAGATCCCACTTCTTCAACTGGTGCACATCGACCAGTTAGTACAATATTGCCCAAACTTCCACAAACACACAAATCAACCCAATTCTACTTGGACCTTTCCATTTGGTCAAATGAATACTTAAGCATGCCTTACATTACTCGTCAACATAATACAACCAAAAAAAGTACAAAACCCTATTTGAATTGTAATCCACATGTCAATTTGTACTCAGTTGCTTGGAAAAAGGCTACAAGAATTAGCCCTTTAAATGCACTAAAGTTGAGATATTTTGAAAAATTCATTTAAAATGGCCAAGACAAATCACCTTTTGGATACCCTTTTTGGAGTAAGATTTTGCAACTCTTAAGCCCCAACATGTCCATACAACCCAAGCATAATTTAAGGCTTAATTTGAGGGTTTGAAGGATTTTGGTGCTGCTTAGGTTTTAAACCTCCTAAAATTTCTTACCAAGACTCATCCTCTAGATTGGATTTATCCCTCACCATCTACTTACTTTCCACATTCTTGGATTGAAGAATTAGACCATTCAATCCACTCCAAATGCTCTTTTTCATATTTGTGATCCCTAACCAAACATAGTTTTCTTTCCTAGGGCATCACACAAAAAATGATTTCAATATTTCCCATTGTCTCTCATTTTCTTTTCATAATGTACAAGGAGTCTAGTTCAAAATCCCAAGAGGTTTTCCATTTCATATGGTGGGAAATTTCCCTAAGACTCCATTTTGTGTTGGCTGCCCAGTTCAGAAAAACAACCTGCTAACTTACAAAATAATTTATTTGAGCACATAAAACTCTCTTAAACAATCAAAAAAATAAGAGAATAAATGAAGGACAACTTCCAATAACACTTCCAACTTAGAAAATTTTAATTCTGATCCGTACAAACCAATAAAAATCACACAAAACAAGAAACGGTTGTAATAAAAAAAAAAAATGTTGATTACGTTCCATAAAATGTCATTTCTCCTTCTTAAAAGCTCTTGAAAAGGCTGAATTTGACCGTATATAGTCTTGGAATTTACTTTTCCAACTACTTTAAGTGGTCAAAGGGATCCCATGAATAATTTGCTCTTTTTGAATAAAGTTACAAAAGTTGTCAATGACAACTTTGCAAGAAATGAGCAAATTTTGCAATTTCTCAAGTTTTCTACCCAAATTTGCTCTCCTTGTTACCAAAATTTCTAAAAAGTCTAAGATGGATCCAAAAAACTTAATAAGGACCTAAAATAATTGATTAACCTATTTGTCCCTCAAAACCCAAAAATGCTCTATGGAGCCAAATGAGCACTTTTTGAGCAATTAGGAGCAATATTGCATTGTGGGACTCTTCACACCTATTTAACTTCACCTTATGACCAAGTTGATCCTATTATTACTCTAGTGATGTGGCTAGCATCACTACAAGGAAAAAACACCAAACAAGTTCTAGGGCTATCCTTTAGACTACCTAGGTGCTCTTGCAATTGGATGGCACCCACCAATCTTAACTACTAAAGTTGTAAAGTGTATCCAATGAAAATTACAATGTTTGATCATAAACTATGATCTATCATATCAAAGTTATTCCTTGTTAAAGGCTTAAAATATTTTTAGATCTTACCCTATAAATGGATTTCAACATGCTATTAGAAGTGTTCTTGATTAAAAGAATTAAACTTACAATAAAATAAGCACTCTATTAAAGGATTTACAATAGCCTCTTAGGAATACTCTGTTAAGAGATTTAACTGATTCACCTATTAGAATGTCTTAGGAATGATCATATGGTTAACACTCTACTTCTAGATAGCAAATCAACTCTTTTCATTTAATCCTCTTTGATCAAATGTATCACTTTTTTCCTCTAACTTCTTTCCTCTATTCTCCTGTAACTGATTCTGCAACTCATAACTTCATTCAAAAATCCTTAGCAACCATGAATTCTATGTTTGAACATGTAAACTTCTCTCTTCACTCATACATTGTTTTTAGGTTTTACTTCCTTAAAAAGACCTAGGTGACTTAGTGTTAGGTATGAATCAACGATTGTGATTCATCCATTTTTCCACTTAACCAACCCTTTAACTGATTATTTGCATGTACTGCATATGGATCCTCAATATAGATTCATTCTTATCATCTAGAATCACAAATCAATCCTTATGTTAGCTCAAAAATGGTTTACATATAAGTTTGTTCCATTAGAAACAACTATGTTCAAAACTATTTTACTCAACACTTGAAGTCTCTGATGCTCAACATCCATTGTATCTTCAATGCTATAACTCAATCTATGAATGACTCACCATCCATTGTCTACTTGGCATCTGAATCACTCAACATCATCTATCTTTTTAGCACTTCAGTGACTCAACACTTACTATTCATTTAGCACATACTATATATCTTGCTCGACATGCACTATCTAACAACTTATGCTTGGCATACATTACATTTGAGGCGTGAACTAAATTCTATCTTGTAAATGACTTAAGTGTATTTTTACTTATATGTCAAAAGAAATCTAAGATTAAAAATCTCCCCCTTTGATATCTGATGACATCATCATTTATTAATTAATTATTTAATTAATTTATTTATTTATTTTTATGCCATTAAATCCCTTTATCTTAATTAAAAATATTTAATTAAGTAATCCCTCCCAAAAATGTTTAAATCTTATTTAAACATTATTTCCTTATTTAAACATTATTTAATTAATAAATTTACCAAAAAACCCAAAATAAATAAAAAATTTATTTTTTGCCCAAAACTTGGCCAATTTCCTTAAAACCACTAACCTCTTCCAAAATCTTCTAATCCTTCTTTAATTTTGATTAAAGGCTAAACCCATCATTTCCTACCCCTAATCCCAACTCAAAATATTTAATTAAGATTAAATATTAATCCTCATGTTTATTAAAAAAGTTTTAATAAATATCTCCTCAACCCAAACCCTTGAAATAAATAAAACATTATTTATTTCTTAAAAATCTAATTTGTCCTCATCCTAAGAAGTTCTAGACTCTTCTAGAAAGTCTTAATCCTCATCCTAGGAAATTCTAGACTATTCTAGAAAGTCTTTATCCTCATCCAAAATCTAGACTCTTCTAGAAATGTCTTTAAACCTAATCCTAATCCCCTCCTAACCTTGTCACATTCTCTAAACATGGGTTAAGACTTACTAACCCAAGCCAAAGTTAACAAATATCTCCTCCTTCACCCACCCTCATTAAATGCCATCCACTTGCCTATCCCTAAGCTAATCCTAAACCATCCTAATCCATCCTCTAATAATTTGCACAAGCCTAAGCAAGCTTAAAACCCTCCTAATCAAGCCCAAGTCGAAATTGCTCTCATCTCCCTCAAAATATCTCAACCATAAAACTTTATGAAGCCTACTAGGCCATAAATGACTCTTCCAAGCCCTTTTATTGCTCTTACAAGCCATTATGAGGGTCTTTATGAAGATTTTATCCCTTGAGCCTCCTTTGTTGACTCATCCTTCCCCTTTCCTCCATCCTCTCACCATGTGACATGTGTCACTCCTTGATTGGCTGTAAGGAAGCACAATCCATGTGCTCTCCTCTCATGCAATCTGAGCCCTCCATGAGCTTTTTCCCATCCTTTCATCTTAGCCCTCAAACCCTCAAGCCTCTTGCCTATAAATTGGATCCTTCCCCTTTGCAAAACAACACAATCCATTAAGTAAAGTCATAATGCCATTTTAAGAAGCCATTTTACATCAAAACCATACACTCACACCCAAATTCCAACTCTATTTGAAGCCCTTTTTGAAGCATAAAGCTTGAGCATACATCCTATCTATTTAGACAAAGCTACTCAACAAGAGAGCTTCTTATTGAGAGAGTCCATTAATGGCTCATATTCTCAATTGAGAGCTCATCTTAGTCTATCTTGAAGTTTATGAATTTTGTTTAGTTTGTAGAAGCTTTATTTAAATTTGGTTTCTATTAGCATACTAACATTGCTCATATACATTTTGGCACGCACGGTGGGACCCCACATAGATCATCTTCATTAGCTTTTTTAGTCAAGTTTTGTATGTCATTTGCTAATTTTGGCTAATTTTGCTTGTTTTTGTGATTGGTAGGATTGTATAAATTGGTTTTGTACGTCCACATGAGCATGAAAAAGACAAAGGAACTCATAGTCTATCTCATAGTATTTGCAGATTTTTCAAGCTTATAGGTGGACAAAGGACTTGGAATTCTTCTTCCTCTTCTTGTTTATATTCTTCTTATTCCATCTACTTCTTCTTCTTCTTCTTGTGGGAGATCTTGGCCATTTTTTTTTTTAGGAAGAAAAATCATACACACTTCTTTTTAGTGCTTAAAATGAACCCCCAAATCATACTTAAATCCATTAAAAAATTAAAAATTTGCAAAAAAGAAAAAATATTATAACAAGTGAAACTAAACCAATCTAATCATTTGCTTCCTTGCAACATCAAGGTTTTAGATGCATTCATGCAAAGTTAGGAACACTTCATTTTTGGGAATTTGAAAAGAGCTTCAAGTTTCTATTTCAAAAGGTTCAAAATCAACATTAAGTGCACACTAAAATCTAAATCAAACTCAGAGCATCAATCAGGGATAAAATGAACCTCATTTGCAAATATTTTAAAGTTCTTTTAAAAATCTCATGAAAACTAAGAGTCCTAAATGGTTGCCAAAAATTGTCCTAAAAGCTTTGTTATTTGTTCCAAACAAATGTCTTGTTGCAAAATCTTGAATGTTGCTTAGGTTTTTCATGCATCAAAACAATCTAGGAATATCATTTTTGGGCTTAAAATATGCAAACTAGAACACAAAATCTTGAATGAAAACCAAAGTCCAAAGAGTCATTTTCACTTTTGAGTCCAAAACAATCTTGAATGATCTAAGGTTAAAACAAAGCACTTCAAAGTTCTTAAAAGAACACACAAAATCTCAATCTTGAATGCTCAAAGGAAAAAACTTGAATGTTTAATCACTTGTCTTTGAATGCATGTTGCTAAAATCACTCTTGAGTGCCATGGATTAAAATCAAGTTTTTTTTTTTTATGAATGCATGATTAAAACAAAAAATCTAATCTTGAATGTCATAGATCAAATAATCATCTTTTGGGACATAAAAAGAATCCACATTTTTGAAATCTTCTAAATTATAAAAACTAATAAAGACGCTTTGAGTAAGTTTGTAGTTGGACTCACCCTCTTTAATCACCCATCAATTCAACCATTGGTTGCAATCTTAGTGCCATCTATGGGGATGGGTCTACCTAAGAGGGTGATAAGTGCTCCACAAAGATCAAACTCCACTCACTTGGGTCTTTAGTGGTTTTTCTAAGTTAGAAAATTCCATGAATGTGCATTAATCTCACTCACACTTCATTTGGGCATAAAAATTGGACAAATCTTGACGTGGAGGGCCTTCGGGCACGCGCTTGACAAATCGAGTTTCACATATCTTTGTTTTGGGCTGAAAAAAAACTCACACTCAATCTTGAATGCCTAACAATCAATGAACATCACATGGTTTTGACACATTTTCAATGACGCTCACATTTCTTATGTTGACGATCTCTTGACTTCCATTATGCTGATGATGCTGTCAAAATGGAATGAACATTGTATGCCATGATCACAAGTGTCTTCAATCATAGCTTACAAAATCTAAATCATCAATTGGAATAAATTTGTGTCTTTTAAAGCCCAAGATCATGTATGTGGTCTTGTTTTACACTTTTTAGGAGGCCTGCTTGGGGATTTCATCACCCCTTGGGATGACCTCAACTCCAGTGTTCCGACGAAGTATAAAAATTGGGAGGTGAATCCAAAGACACCTCTCTTGGAATCAAGATTTTGTCACTCGGGCTAAGCCTCAAGGAACTTTATACCCTTGACAAGTGAAAGAGGAGAAGTGGGTTACTGCTCCTCTCGGCTGTGTGACATCTTTTTGGTTTCATCTATGGATTTGGGCCTCACGTACCTTGCATATATCGAGGACTCCCTAGCTATAACAAATTTCATTCTTGTAGAAAGCTTCCTAGGATGTTGGTGTGTTTGACATGCTTGCTCCAAAATTTTGTCTGCTTATTTGTTCATAGCTTTTGAATGAATGTTTGCCAACTTTGGTCAAAATCCAAAAAAAGCAAAGATCTCCCAACTCAAGGCATACTTAGCGTAGTCACTACCTCATCAAAAAATCATCCAAGCTCCCCCGCTGCAACCGAATCTATCTATTTCCTTGCTTTAGAACAATTCCAAATCCAAAGTCTCTCCAAATCATCCCCCCTATCCAGCTAGCAACCCAATCCAAAATCACACCCAAGCCTTTAGAGATTTGTTGTCACTCTGCTAGAATTTTCTATCCAATCAATCCGACCAATCCACCAGCCTCACCAAGGTTATCCCTTTGACAGAGCTTTGTCTAGGGTAATCTAGCTTTGTCACTTGTTATCCCTCATCACCTTGAGCTAAAGGTTGGGATCCACAAGTGGTCAATCTCGTGTCATTCCCATAGGATCATTAGTCTATCCTTAAGTTGACACAATCTCCACCAATCCAACACATAGGAAAGAAAAACTCTCACTTTTTGACAGCATGCCCTTGAAGTCTTCCATCCACAGGAAAGCCAAAAACTCTAGCCAATCCTCCTTAGGTTTGTCATATAGCTTTGACTCTCCCTAGGAAATCCTTCATCAGCCAATCCAAAATCTACGCTTAATCGAAATCCAACCATGAGCTTCCGTGTTCATCCGTATGCAAGACCCTATCCCCATCCAACTCATCATCAAAACATGAAATCCCAAACCTATCATGATGTGTTTGATCGTATTGTCCTTGCCCCCGCCACCTCCTATTCCAATGATGATGAAAATCTTGTTGACTATGATGGGTATATTGAAAGGCTTAGAAACATTCCCCCAAGCATCCCCCAAAATCCAAGAGTTATTCCAAACTATCTAGTCATGCCATCTGATATCCCAGCTTCTCCTCCATCACCCAATCAACCAAGCTTCCAATCTTCCAACCTCATCACACCAGTTATTCCTATCAATCCACCACCTCCACCTCTGACACACGAGTCTCCAAGGAATCTCCTAGAGGACATACAAGAAAAGCCACCTCCAACAGTAGATAAGCCATGTCATCTAATCGAACCATGTGAAGTAGTCAGTGATGAAGCCTCCCCATCTATAATATCATCCCCATCTCCCATAGCTATCATCCCCATACCATCCATCAAATTTCTTAAAATCCTTCCACTTCCCACAAGCATCAAATTCCCACCACCCATCGAATCGCTCCAAATCCCATCCACATGTCCTCCTCCAAGCATTATCCAAATCCCATATAATGAACCTCATGCATCCACTCCCATCCATTCCTGTTAAGATGTTGTCCAAAAGCATGTTGAAATATCCTCCGACAGAACAACAGATCCCGCCATCCCACTTATTCCCCTACATGATCCACTTTTACCATCCCCTCCATATCTAAATCCTACCATCTTACTTACTCCATCTCAAGATCCCTTTCCCTCAACCCACCCAACTCAAGATCCTATCCTCCCATCTCCTCTGCTTCATGATCATACATCTCCCATAATCCATGATGATAGATCCATCGAAGAAGAACTAATTATCATATCTGAAGCTCCAACTCCTTCGGCTAGTAATGGACTCACATCTTGTGTTCCAAATAATGAACATCATATTGAAAAAAGAAACGAAAATGTATTTCTAGATGTTGGTATCCCTGCTATTCCTGCATGGTCCCAAGTCCTTCCATCTCCACCCCAAAGTTCCCATCCATCTTATTCCGCATCTATTTTGGGCCCTCATCCTACTCCTTATCTCCAACCCTCCATTTTGGGTCCATATATCCCTTATCTAAATCCCACCCCCTTTCCATCCATTTTGGGTCCTTACATACCTAATATGAATCCTTTATCCCCTCCATCTATTTTGGGACCTACACCTTTTCCGTTTCTATCTATTTTGGGCCCATATCCTTCTTTCCCTCTATCCATTTCGGGAAATTATATCCATCCATATCCTATGTTCCAATCTATCCTTCCATCCCCTCAAATCATCCAGCTAGATCATCAAAGGCACTCACCCTTGAATCCCTTCCAACCTTTAAACCCTATCACTCCATCAATTATCCCTCCATCTCCTCCATGCTCTTGTTCCCATCCCATGGCTAATAAAAGCATATTGGATGTCAAAATACAAAAGCATAAATCCAAAAATCCACAAAAATCCACGTCTCAACATGTCCCTTCTAAAATAGATGTTCAAAACAAGAAACATTTAATCCCAATCAAAGAAAAAGTAAAGAGGCCACAAAAGCCCAAGCTAAAAAATTCAAAAATCATGTGGATACCCAAGATGCTCATAAAATAAATGCATCTCAAAGAAAAATCTCAATTGGCATTGATTCATGGTACTTAAAAAGCCTCATCCATCCATCCTTCATCCAAATCCCCATATAAGCATCCTTCATCCCCCCAATACACTTTTAGTCCATATGCTTCTTATCCTAAATTTCCCATCTTCCATCTTCCAACTCTACTTTTAGTCCTTATCTTTCTCTTCCTCCATTTTCTCCTCAACCTCACTCAAAACCATCTTTTCCACTACTTTATCACCTCTCAAGGTGTGTGCCAATGATGATCTTTCCATTTTCCTCATCCATTTACACACAAGCCTTATGTCTTCGCATCCATTATCTGTCAAACTCCCACCCACCATTCCACTTGTTCAATCCAATCCTTTTTCATCCATCCTACCAACATCTATGAGCCAAAAATAGCTGAAGAAAGCCAAAGTCATTCCAGCTAAGTCCAAAGTCAAAAAGTTAAAAAGTCAAAATAAAATAAAATAAAGACAAATAAAGCGTCCACTGGTGAAAACTTGGCAATTCAAGTGCCTTGGACAAGTACCATTATGAAAACTTGGCAAACAAGCATCATGCGTAATCCAGCCATCCCCAGCTTAGCCTATCATCTTCATGCTTTTGGTTGCATCTTGACATCCAACTCCATCTTCCAATCTATACACCTATCCTCCATCCTCCAACTTCCATCTCACACCATCCACTGATCTTCTGTAGCTTCATCCAATCATCCCAGCTATCATCCATCTCCCTAGCGCCTTTCGCTTTTCCATCTTAGCTTGAATCCTATCACATCCATCATAAGACCTCCTTTCGCATGTTATCTTTTGATTGGGGGCACTATATTCCTTGGAGATCTTGTCTTGTCCATCCTCCCTTGTCATTAGTATCCTGATCTAGGCTATCCTCATGCAAATCCAATGTCATCCTCTCATTAGCCATTCACTCTAGCACCATCTATCCGTTCAGCTACCACCAACCTTAGCATTGTCCCCATCATCATCATTGGATGCATCTTGTCAAATCCATATCTTTCATTATCACCTCATCCTTAGCTTCTGCCTCTTGCACCAAATTGAGCCATCCCGCTATCCTTAGCTTTTTATCCATCTGTATCATACCTATCATTGGTTTTTTAGCTTATACCATATCTTGATTAGCCCGCTTGTAAATATCTTGGTCCATCAGCTTGTACATCCTCTTTAGCTTAGTACCATTATATCTATTCATCTTTCGTGTCAGTTCCTCCTTGATCAACACCTTGCACACATCGCACATCTTGGTTAGCTATTCCAATGCATCCTTTAGCTAGATTTCTTGTCACCAAAGTGTTATCTTTCTTAGCTCAGCTTGGCAGATGCATCACTCATCCAAATCCACTAGCTTAGGTGCTCTCCGATAGGTCCTTGTAGGATATAGCTTTCCTCATGTCTGATCTTGGTCTGTTAGTACCTCGTCCTACCCATCTCATTGGCAAACGGTTCTCTTTTGGATTTTCACTTTCTTTTGATTTGGACTCTTCCCTGTTGGGTCTTGAAATATCTTTTCCAAGCAATCTCCTTGTTCCCTCCTCAAGGTTGCCATGATCTTCCATATCATGGTATACTATGAATGGGGCAATCAGAGCATAAGGTCTTGATCATGTCTTTTGCTTGTTTTCTTTTCTGCTTGTGGGTTACCCAGTGTCAGTTCCACTCTGATTCTTTTGAGATTCATGTGTGATGATGGGGCAATCCTTGCGTGTTTGTTTTCGAGTAAGTCTGTCAGTCCTTTGGATAGTTGGTGAAAAGGCCTTGATGTTCTTAGTAACCATGGCAATTAACCAACAATCCTATAGCAAATCTAGTGCTCAACTACATGGTGGTACTTCTATTTGAAGTATCCCCCCTACTCAAAAAGCTTCAATGGTTTTCCTTCATCTCCATTATCCCCCATCCATATCCAACATCCGTCTCTCCTACCCTAGCTTATGCATTAGTATCTCTTTGAATCACTCCTCACCTTTAGCTTTAGGGATCCACAATCCTAGTCTTAGGGATTCACCAATCCAAATCAATCCACCAAGCCTCATCTTTCGAGATCCACAATCCTAGTCCTAGGGATCTCCAAAACCCATCTTCTACCAATCTGACTCTTTGAAATCCTATTGCATCAGATTTTTAATCCCCTCATCCATCTCCCCATCCTGGATTCCTTTTTATAGCGCTCCACTCCTTCATCCTCTGCAATCCCTGAGATCTTAAGCTTGCTTCCTCTTGTGCCTCTAATTCTCCCTTTACCATTCTCCTGTAGTGAGAGTTTGAGCTAATTAAACCTCTTCTCTTAAGCCAATTTGAGTTTTCTTTCTCATCTCGGATTCTTGTACTTTTCAAGAAGTCGTCGAGCCTCACTTTCTCTCCCCGCTGCCTTCTTGAGGGGGCATCTTGCAGTCCATTCTCTCCTCTTCTGCTCTAGCCTTGGGCATCTTATTTTCTTATCTTTGATGCCATGCCACTTGCGGCATCACATCAAAGAGGGGAAAAATGTAGACACCTAAAAACCTTTAGAAAATAAAGTATTTTTATTTTCTGAAAAATTCCTAATGACATCATCATTAATTAATTAATTAATTAATTTATTTATTTTTATGCCATTAAATCCCTTTATCTTAATTAAAAATATTTAATTAAGGAATCCCTCTCAAAAATGTTTAAATCTTATTTAAACATTATTTGCTTATTTAAACATTATTTAATTAATAAATTGACCAAAAAACTCAAAATAAATAAAAAAATTTATTTTTTGCCCAAAACTTGGCCAATTTCCTTAAAACCACTAACCTCTTCCAAAATCTTCTAATCCTTCTTTAATTTTGATTAAAGGCTAAACCCATCATTTCCTACCCCTAATCCCAACTCAAAATATTTAATTAAGATTAAATATTAATCCTCATGTTTATTAAAAAAGTTTTAATAAATATCTCCTCAACCCAAACCCTTGAAATAATTAAAACTTTATTTATTTCCTAAAAATCTAATTTATCCTCATCCTAAGAAGTTCTAGACTCTTCTAGAAAGTCTTCATCCTCATCCTAGGAAATTCTAGACTATTCTAGAAAGTCTTTATCCTCATCCAAAATCTAGACTCTTCTAGAAGATGTCTTTAAACCTAATCCTAATCCCCTCCTAACCTTGTCACATTCTCTAAACATGGGTTAAGACTTACTAACCCAAGCCAAAGTCAACAAATATCTCCTCCTTCACCCACCCTCATTAAATGCCATCCACTTACCTATCCCTAAGCTAATCCTTAAACCATCCTAATCTATCCTCTAATCATTTGCACAAGCCTAAGAAAGCTTAAAATCCTCCTAATCAAGCCCAAGTCGAAATTGCTCTCATCTCCCTCAAAATATCTCAACCATAAAACTTTATGAAGCCTACTAGGCCATAAATGACTCTTCCAAGCCCTTTTATTGCTCTTACAAGCCATTATGAGGGTCTTTATGAAGATTTTATCCCTTGAGCCTCCTTTGTTGACTCATCCTTCCCCTTTCCTCCATCCTCTCACCATGTGACATGTGTCACTCCTTGATTAGTTGTAAGGAAGCACAATCCATGTGCTCTCCTCTCATGCAATCTGAGCCTTCCATGAGCTATTTCCCATCCTTGCATCTTAGTCCTCAAACCCTCAAGCCTCTTGCCTATAAATTGGATCTTTCCCCTTTGCAAAACAAGAAAATCCATTAAGTAAAGTCATAATGCCATTTTACATCAAAACCATACACTCACACCCAAATTCCAACTCCATTTGAAGCCCTTTTTTAAGCATAAAGCTTGAGCATACATCCTATCTATTTAGACAAAGCTACTCAACAAGAGAGCTTCTTATTGAGAGAGTCCATTAATGGCTCATATTCTCAATTGAGAGCTCATCTTAGTCTATCTTGAAGTTTATGAATTTTGTTTAGTTTGTAGAAGCTTTATTTAAATTTGGTTTCTATTAGCATACTAACATTGCTCATATACAGATATGAGTGGCAAAAACATTTGGTCATGCATAAATAACCTTAACATATGAGCACAACTTAGATAATCTCTATTCAATAGTAAGCTTACATACAAAACTTCAAAAACTTCAAAAAATTTCATAACTTGTGACTTATTAGTTATAGCTCAAAATTTTATAACTCCCCCTGAGTTAATTGTTCTTTTCTAAATCCAAATACTCATGCTAAGTAAATCTATTCTATCTTTTTTTGTCCTGACTCCCCCTTAGTTTGGTCTCCCAGAAAACTAATTCATTCTCCCCCTTTTTGACACTTATGTCATGGGTAGTACACAAATAGTGTGTTTGTCCAAGAAAGATTTATGGACCCCCATTATAAGCTTTAGCATTGCATCCCATTTGTCACACACTACCTCTAGAGATTTAATTTGAATAGTGAACTCAACAACAAGGTTAACTAGGCCTTCATGAATAGAAAGATGGGGATCTTTCTTCATCAATGTTTCTACAACGGCTAGTTACTTGTACAACACATCCATGTGAGTGGTCAACATGGATTGGATATTGATCAGTGTAGCTCGAATGTTGTCATCTTGATCTTGTAATGTTACTAACTAACCTTGTGCTGACAACATATTTCTGAAATGAGATTGACTTTGACTAAGACATTGGTGTAGGATTTTACCTATTGAATTCAAATCTCCCTTCAAGTGGTCAATGTGTGTCTGCACTTCTTGTGTGAACAAAGTTACATCACACAACTTGGTGTAAAGAGAGATAATGTTATCCAACACCTTCTTTACACCATAAATTTTGGTTGTCAAATCAACCTAACTTAGTGTAATGGCACTAGATATCTTTTTAGTTAACTTGGCATGAAATTTCTTCTCAGACCATTCTAGTAATTTTACATTTGTTTCTAGGTCTTTATCATTTATCTTCTCCATAGTGTTTACCAACTGCTCAATAATTGCCTTTTCTTGATCAAGTGCAGGTAGGATGAATGCATCTAGAAACATGTCCTTGATATCATGTAGCACTTTTTTCTACCTATTCTCCCTTTTGAGTAGTTCTTGGTGTTTCTTTCTTGCTTGAGCATCTTGCAATATGCTCATTTTCTCTATGATGATTGATGCAAGATCAAAATTTGGAAGTTCAATCACCTCATCTATGTTGATATCACCATAAGGTGTAACCTAATTAATCTTATATGTAATAGGACTAGGCCTCGATGACTAGAATGGTGTAGCTTCTACACTTGGCCTATGAAGTGCTTGACTAGTAATAGGAATAATAGTATCTAGTAGGGTAACTAGTGTCTAAATTGCTATTTTTTCCTCTAGTTTCATAGTCAAGACTAAATCTTCAATCATATCCTTCTCCTTTTCTATGATCTATGTTTCACCTCGTGCTTATGTTGCAGGTGCAGGATAGGCTTCGTGACCTATTTGGACTGGTGTCCCATCTTTCTCAACTATTGAAGCTTCTTGTACTAAAACATTTTGCACCATGGTGTTGACATGTGATGACATTGTGTCCTTCCTTTGATATACTACAATAGGCATTGCAGGGGGGTGCGCAGTGGATAATTCTAGAGTTTTATCCCCTATAGATGCCAATTCTAGCTTCTCAATCTCATCCACACTCACCAAAATAGGATAGTTGCAATGTTTTTCCTTGGTGGTGGAAATAATCAACGACTTCTCCATATCCTACCCTATTGAAGGATTAATGTTCTGAGTGGTGCTATCATAGACATCCTTAATCTTTATTGTTTCTTCTTATTGATCTTCTTTGTCCACATGACAGGAATTGAAAATCAACATATGTACCTCTAGCACATTTTGGTCTTGTTGTTTCTCTTCCTTAGCCATAGCATCTAAATTTTCTTCTTTCACAGTTCCTTCCTCATGTCCTTCCCTTATAGATTCATCCTTTGTTATATCAACTACCTCTTGTTCAAATTTTTCTTCACCTACTCCCACAGGTGTTTTTTTGACTCATCTATTGTCACCCCATATATCACTTTCCACAACTGGATGGTCTTTTGGACAACATCTTCAATAGTGTTCTATAAAATATTAAAGGATCTATATTTTGGAGAAAAATTTCCCTTATTCTTATGAATGTATTTTACATTGTAGATTTGTCCAAGTTTGGCATTACTCTTGCTAGAGTAGTCTCTCCAATATTACTTTTAGTTGTAATACTATGTTGCCACCTTTGGTCAACTCTATCATATAAACTTTTAGGTAAAGAGTTGGCAATCTCAATTGCAGTGGTCTTAAAAGTTTCCATCATGGCATACACTGATTCTTCTACTTTATTCATTTCTACCTTCCCAAGTTTATCAAACTCAACATGTGTAAACCCTAATAAATCAACATTATTTTTTATATTATCACACAAGTTGTCCAAATCAGAAAATGGACTATGACTTACCACTTTGAATTGGTTGTCATTATCTGACTTGGTCCTCTCCTTATCTGATTCAACTAGAGCTATATATTTCCTCTTTTTCTTCTATTTAGGTTCATTTTCCTTGGTAGTTTCACTAACTCTCTTTCCTTTAGGCTTCTCAACTTCTTGATTCTTCTTAGTAGTAGCTCTTGTGCTAGCTTTGGTGATAGGAACTATAGGCTTTAGTTGTGAAAGTTTTACAAGTTTCTTCTAGTTACATGCTAATAGCTTCTTTTCTTTTCTCTTTTTGTTTTCTATAGAAATAGGTGCCTCATTGGCTTCCTCTCCCTTGGCACCTTCATTGAATTCTACTTCTTCTTCTCCTTGGTCCTCACCTTGACTCTCTGTGAGAGAAGCTAGTCCTTGGTCAGGTGTATCTCCTTCATCATCCTTCTCTTCTTCTTCATCTCCTTTTGCCTCTCACCAAATTGTTCCTTGAGCTTTTTCACAATTTTTTTCTTCTTCCTCATCACAGAAGCTATCTTCAATTCCATTTTGATTTTAGACTTGGCTAAATCATAGTTTCCAAATGCATTAGCCTTATTATCTTCTTCCTCTACCAATAAAGTAGTGATGGCTATAGATACCTCATCCACATTAATTTTATAAGGAAATGGCCTGAACCATCTAAGCCTTAGAATAATAGCTTGAACATAAGTGAAATCAACATCAACTAGAAAACTAACATTATGGTAATTTTCTCTACTAGTTCAACACTAGTATTCTCTATCTTTGTTTCATTGACTTTCTAAAGTCTTCAAAATATGTTGTCATTATAGTCTCAAAATTATCTCCAATTTTATCTATATTGTATTCTCCAATATGCAATGCAACAGACCTCTTGGTCTTCCAAGCAACTTTGCTAAATGAGGGAAAAATGTTCTTCACATAGAAAAATATACAAAAATGTATTGAACCAATTTTTCATTGTGCACATTTTGTCTTTCTTATGGCTCCCAAGTCTTTTGATAACTGCTAGAGTTGTAACTCGGTAAAGTCATAAGAATGGTCCTTCTTTACTATCTTATAGCCTAAATCCAGAGCTGTACATGGTACATTGTTCAATCTTCTAGATTGAAAGAACTTATGTGAAATTACTCTTACTTCAAATGCAATCAGGGGATCAGTGATTGTGTTTATGGTCATCCCTCTCTTGTTCCATATTGCCCCGATATTCTTCTTAATTACCTCTTCGTCATCACTCCTCATAGTCTTTGATCTATCTAGGGTAGGATACCCTATTACTCTTTGCATAATTATCTTTGTGATCCTGATAGGTTTATATTCTAACCATATAGAGTTTTTATGTATTATGCTGACAACTATCTTATTCCACTTTATCTTGAATACATTAGGAAATTCTAGGGCACAAGCTAACCCTTTTCTCTCTACAATTCTATATTCCTCTTTCAACACTCTATTTTCACAAAAAATTTCATACAAGTCTAATTTCCATGTCTCCTATACTCCCTACCTTACAAGTGTAGCAACACCTTACATCTTGTATCATTAAAACTTGTGGTGGTATCATAGATAACACACTAGACATGTCTCCTTTGTATTCTATATCAAAAATTTCTTTAAAATGTGGTTGTTTAAACTCATTGGTAATCAAATGTACATTTAAAAATTCTTTTCCTCCCTTAACCATTGTAGTAGAAGAGTTGAACACCATTAAAACTATCTAGGGTTTGCACAAATTCAAATAGTGTAGCTTGACACATGATAAATACCTTGAAAAATCTAATGTTTGGTGATGACTTAATAGTTGAATCCAGTATACAAACACTTGAATCGATTTCTCCAATTTACCTTATGTTCTTCTTACTCTCTTCAATCTCGAATGATTGCAAATGAGTCAAAAAATGACCATATAACCCTTGAAACTTCACAATAAATGCTCAATGCTTATAGAATTGTAAGCTTTGCTATAATAGTAATTTTGACTGACTTAGATTCCATGTAATTTCAACCATGCTCAATAACCATAGCTCAACCAACACTATCACCTTTGATAGCTCGACATCAACTAAATTTTCACTCAACAATAATAGTGAAACTTTTAATGCTCGATACTATAAATTTATTCCAAATTCTATCCAATATTTTGCTTCTTGGTCATGCATATTTGATCTTCTCACAATTGAATCCTTGGAACTGATGTATAAGTGAGCTTTTCAATATCAGTCCCACACATACCTCTTGATTTCCTAGTTGGGGGTGGTATGATCACCTGATCCATTGGATGAATGATCCCTTATGAACTTGATGTGTTGAAATATTCCTTTTTCTTCCATGTCTTGTTCATCTACACTTTGACTTCTTCAACATACACCTTTCCTTTTCCTTTATTGAATTCACTGCCAGGTGTTTTTTGGCCTTATTGAGCAATTTCTACTGATGTGCCCAATCTTCAAACATCTAAAACATGTAGTTTGACTCTACCATCTACTGTAGTCACTTTTGAAATGTATTCTAATCCAATTCTCAAAAACATGTCCATACCCTTGACAATAGTGACAACTATACCTTGTATTGTAATCCCAATTGTAGGACCTCTCAGTATGGTTTACCTTAGCTTGCTTCATTGATGACTAGTTAGGCTTGCATCTACACTAAAATTATCTATTTCCATAATTCTTAGAGTTGCAGTAGTAACCTTCAAATCTTTGTGTGCTTGTAGTATTGGTCTTGCATTCATATGCCTGATGTCCATGATTGTTGCACTAATGACAATTACCCATGAATTTCTTCTTAACGTTCTTATTTGCATTATTGCTCCTGCATACATTTTTTGTATGACCTATCTTCCAACAATTATAACAAGTAGGTTTTTAGTTCTTACCTTTGCTTTTTCTTTTTTCACCACTTTTATATGATTTTCCTTCTTTAGTGTTTGTGTAACACAATCCAATAGTATCATCATTAGATCTAGGAGATCTCATTAATTTCTCAAAATACTTGATGGCTTCACTAGGTTTATTGAAACTTTCAACAAATTCTTTTTCTCTTTTCAGATCATTTCTTAGTTGTTCATTCTATAATATTAGGGTTGTGACTTTAATATACTTTCTATTCAAATCATGATTGGTAATCGTCATTTGATTCATTGTTTCTAGTTTCACGTGAGAAATCCTATTTACCCTTAATGTCTTCTCTTCCAGTTTGTTGGTCAGTATCCTTTTGTCATCCTCAATCATGAATTTGTCCTCCTCATCTTTCTTTTTCTACTTAGTCACCTCACATAGCAATACTAATTGTACTTCTTGTTCTATCTTAAGATTTTTGGCCTCTTCAGTTAGGGCACCATCCTTTTCCATCATATTTGTAATTATTGCATCAAATTCACTTGAGTTTCCATCTACAAACAATTCAGTAGTGTCATTCTCTTGGTAATGTGTTCCATTCTCCTCAATAGCTATATCTTTCCTTCTCTTTAATGAGCACTTTAACTCATCTCTTGCTTCAATCAGCTGATGTAAGTCAATTTGGATTTCAATCTTTTGGCTCTCAATAGTCCTTCCCAACTTGTAGACTTCCATCTTTATGATCTTTCCTCAAAGTTGCAAAGCTTTCGTTTCCAGAGAACAAAGCTTTGATACCAATTATTGGAAAGACAATAGGTAAAGTAAACTCTGAGGGGGGGAGAATAGGGGTGAATTAGTCCTTTAAAACTTTAACCATAAAATCATTCACCACACATCCATCTCACAATTTTCATGTAAACTGAAATACCAAACTAGCATGTTCATCCATAGCATGAAATCAAATAAACATTCAACACATATATGACACAAGATATTTGGTTACTCAAAAACCCTCCAATGAGAAGGTAAAACTTGGGTGGTGATGACACCCACAAATCTTCACTACTATAGTTGTAAAGTGTATCCAATGAAAGTTACAAAGCTTGATCATAAACTATGATCTATCCTGTGAAAGGTCTACCCAATTAAAGGATTACAAGATTGTTAGATTCATTCTAGTCATCTATAATCGCAAAACAACCCTTAAGTCATCTCAAAAATAGTTTACACTAAAGTTTGTGCCATTACAAACAACTATATCCAAAATTGTTTTACTTAGCACTTAAAGTCTCTGACGCTCAACATCCATTGTATCTTCAATGTTGTAATTTGGCCTCTAAATGATTCAACATCCATTGCTTACTTGGCACCTAAATCACTTGGCATCAACTATCTGCTTGACACTTGAGTGACTCGGTATTTACTATTTACTCGCCACATATTGTATATCTTGCTTGACATGCACTATCTGACAACTTATGCTCAACATAAATTACGTGTTCAGCATGAACTAAGTTCTATCTAGTAAATGGCTTTAGTGTATCGTCACCCATATGTCAAAACCAATTTGAGATTAACAAATTGAACCCTTGATATAGGCAAGTTCAAGGCTTATTATTTGACTCATTTAACTTTGTATTATCATGTAGCTACTTAAGACTAATTTCTGTGTATATTTAACATGTTGATTATTTTGATGCAATATTTAAATTTTGAAAAGAATAAAATAGAGTACTTTTCTTTTTTATTGAAGCAATCAATGCAAAAGTTCAAAATAAGCTTTGAAAAGAAGGGAAGAAAAATGACATGACTTACAAACTTGTTTCCCACTTTTTTATTTTCTTACTATTTTTCTCAAAATCTTCTCAACAAAACTTCTTATGACTAAAATATATGAGTTTTAACTAGACAAAATAAGCTAAGCACTCCATTAGGAAATTCCTTAAATGACTTTGATTATATAGAAATATAGATTCTATTAAATAAACTTCCACTATTACTATTTTCTAAATCTTAAGCGAATTTTGAATGTTAAATTTTTTTAAAAAAATTTAAACAATTTTTAATTCATGTATTTTTTTATTTGTATGAGATTAGGTACTTTTACATTAAAAAAATTATATATCAGCCAAGACAAAATAGTCTATAGGTTAATCTTATAATTTTTAAACTAAAACTTTGCATTGTTACTTGTAAGATTTAAATACAGATTAATTTCAATATTTTAGAATTTCTTTCATTGTACATTTTATATTGGTAAATATTAAATATAAAAAATGCTTTTAACTTCTGCAGTGAGATTTAAGGTCAATGTAACTAACAAAAGAGTAAATGTGTACATAAAATCATTAGTTAATCAGTTATGACAATTCAATCATTTACCATGTATATTAATCAATTATAATCTTTTGTGACATCAATTTCTTTTATTAATCAAGTTCTAAAATAAAGTAGCTAAACAATTTATTCATTTTCAAACAAAAGAAAAAAAAACCTTATATATTTATTATCCTAATTTTAGCCTAAAAGACTTGATTCACATCTAGATTAAACCCACTATTATGTAAAATAGTGTCTCTCTATGATACAAATTGCCTCATTAAAATGTTTCTATCAAAAATATCCTTGTATAGAAAATTCAAAACCTGACTATACTACTGATAGTATAGACTCCACCATCACCTTGACAATTTTATTCTCCCTAAAAGATCACTCCAACAAAAGTATAGGGTAATTCATATTGGTTTGAAGGAGTGTTTTTTAGGTAGAATGAATGGATACTATTGAATGTGTAGACATATATGCATAACCAATGAAATCATAATTAGATGCATATTTTTATGGCCTTTGAAATGAGAATAAGTCAAATATACTCAATAAATCTCAAGTTAGATAACATTTTAGTAACAAATATTTCTCTAAGCTAAACAAAGTGGTCTCAATTGAGGAAAAATGATGATTTTCCTGATCCTTCTTTGAAGATTGCAATGTCTTTCAGAGTTGTTGCATAAAGACTTCTTTAAATAATTAACATTTATGCATAAGAATTTCATGATGTAACAAGTGGTTCCAAATGTCAAGAGTACCATTTTCTTAGGATAATAGAATACTAGATGAATTATTTTGGAGAAATTTTTGATTGGAGGTTGATGGAGATCATAAAGACTAGGATGTGAGTTACTTTGCATACAATATGAATGACATTTTAAGATAAATACCAAAATTAAAATAGATTATATTGTGTATATTTTGACCTTTCTTTAATGTCCTTAGAAACGATTTTAGACTTTTGGGTTCAAGGCACATAGTTGAGAATTTGATGAGAAGATTAGTGTGGTTGAAATGGTGTGGTTGTTTGAAAGATAATTTAGGGAAAGCAATTTCAGTCATTGTTTGATTATGAATAGTAGGAATCAAGTCAAAATGAGTGATGAAGATGAGTATCCACTAAAAGTAATGGTTATGTGGGATGAGGGTACGAGGGTGGTAGAAAAGAGGCAAGCGTGGGTTAAGATAAAATTTCTCAAAGGTTGAGTAGAATGGGTGATGCAAAACATTACGATTACACCTATGCAAACAACCTATCTCTTGAAGTATATTTTAAATAGATTTATGGTCATTTCCATGCACTTTACAATATATATGGTTAGATTTAGTATTTTGGAAAACCCTTTAATAGGATGGTAGTTAAGAGGGAGATCTCAAAGTTGAGTACATTTTTTAAAATAATTTTTAGCTAAGTGTTTTCTATTATTTTTTGAAGTCAAGTTACATCTTCAAAATTATTTATTTGTTTGTGCATTGAGCATAAATTGTATCAAAATAATAATAAAATAAAAAATTCTAATTTTTAAAGTGTATACAATCTAGTACAGAAAAATAATATGTTATTTTATTTGTATTTGGTCAAATATGTTGAAACTTATTTAAAAACTGGTAGAGACATGCTTATGTGTGATAACAAGACATGGATAAAGAAATAAAGTTTTCTATGCTAAGGTTGTCAGAAAACACAAATTTTAGATTGTCTAAAAGTTAAGAAGATGTGAGATAATGGTGGTAATTTTAGAGATAATCACTTGTTAATTTCTAAACTTGACGGTGATGCAATCAAGAAATCATGATAGAAGATGAAAAAATGTGTAAAGGGATGAAAATGGAGAGAAAATGAGCTTGTAAGCCTTAGGGTCAATTTTCAATCCTCTAACTAGGCCAAAAGTCATACAAGTTTTAATGTGCAAAATAATCTCCTTGGGTTTTGAAAAAAAAGGTAACATTTTTATATTCATCATAACCTGCTTACATTTTGAAAAGAAAAGTATACATTTCAGAATTCTTCATAACTCACATGAGTTATGAAGACATAAAAAATAGGCTTCTAAATTGAGAATACACTATAGATATGTATAGATTTATGAATATAATGTGTGTCTATGTTTATATATATATATATATATATACTTCTCTCCTCCCTCTCTCTCCCCCCTTTCTCCCCATCTCTCCTCTCTCTCTCTCTCTCTCTCTCTCTCTCTCTCCCCCTCTCCACAAAAAGGAAAAATGTACATGTTATTTAGGATATGCCTTAGGGAGAAGGTTCATTTTAAGATAAGAAAAGATGGGTTCTATAAAACAAAGGACCTAATTTGTTGAAAGAAAAGAACATCTAGTTCATAATGTGAGTGTAATATGA
The DNA here is from genome assembly GCA_028749045.1 of Cupressus sempervirens. NCBI lineage: Eukaryota > Viridiplantae > Streptophyta > Pinopsida > Cupressales > Cupressaceae > Cupressus > Cupressus sempervirens. Next base: position 217,134,953 of record CM053792.1, read on the forward strand.
AGAAATAATAAAATAGTTAACTTTCTTCAAAACATACACACTTTCGAAAGAACTTTTAGTCTTTCAAAGTACATATTTTTTTGAACAAATTTTATTATTTCAAAATGTGCACACATTTTGAAAAATTTTAGGCTCAGTTTTACCAAAGGATAACCTGAGTGTGCTATTTGAACTTTTAAATAATACATATAGGTTTTGTGAAAAATTATTAAATAAAAAAATCCATCATGAAACCAATTGATTTAGTGTAAAATCAATGCATTTACCCCTTATCATGACTAACTTTTCTAACCTCAATAGTCTAAATTATAGGCCTATATTTTATTTTGAACTTTATTTCCTCTTCTTAGGCCTATATCATATAGGAAGTTTTGAAAGAAAAATTAAGGTGGTTGTTGTTCTAGTGATGGAGTAGGGAAATAGGTTCTATATGCTCTATAATTTAATAATTTAATTATTTAAAGATGTTAATAATGAATGAAAGTGATCAAGAGCGTGTGGAGCATGACAATGTGAAAACTCCCAATGTTGATCCTCAAACTGACAACTTTGAAAGTACAGCCAATAGTGGGCCTACATGGGAAGATTACTCTAAATGGGGCTCAAGACAATGTTAATACCAGTAAAAGGGAAGATGAGCCAAATGTTTCTATGTAACTATATGGATTCAAAATTTATTGTTTTTAATATTTTTATTACTACATTATCATTTTTCTCAATATTATGTGTTTCCTTTGCTTCTACATCCATGGATCATTCACATGTAACCAAATACAAGTATCATGTTTTAACACTTTGTTTTATTTTTATTCTTAAAAATTGTGATTTTAAAAGTCCTACACTAGATATTTATCATTTAAATAATATTTTTTATAATATTTTATTAATTCATTTTGATCAAGATGGTTTACCAAAAACCTTACATCAACTTATTTGTTTAAAAATATGATTTCTTTGTCTTTAGATATTTCCTTTTTTTTAGTTTACTTAATCAAACTAACGATCATAAACCATTATCTTCCAATTTATTTGATTATCCTACATCTTTCATAATATATATATATATATATATATATATATATATATATATATATATATATATATATATATATATATATATATATATATATATATATATATATATATATATATATATATATATATATATATATATATATATATATATATATATATATATATATAATTTAATGCATTCTTATTATTATTCATGCTTATTTTAAATTCTTATTATAAAATATTTACAAGTTTCTTACCTATTATTATGAAGATAGAGCCATACATACATGCATTGCTTTGTCTAGTCATCTTTAGTACAAAATGCATGAAACCATCAAAAGATTATAGTCTCTTGGCGCCTTGCATATTCTAGGAGCTGAAATCTTACACATAATTCCTATTGAGATGCTACTCTTTGCACTAAGTACAAATAAAAGTTAAATATACATATAATATTAAATCCAATTTCTAGAGCGGAATTACAGTGGAGTCTGCCTCTCTTTGGACTAGAGTTGGTAAGATTATTGTAGTGTTCGCCTCATTACTGTTTACAGTGGCATTCCAAGAATTCTTCCTTCAATTTAATTTTGAATAGGAGTCCCGGCTGTCTCCCGCTATTATTTAACTATAAATTTAAAGTAGGAAGCCTGGTAGGTTCCACCCATTTTCTTGTTGATTAAATCTAAAGATAATCAACACATTGTCAACTACATCTTTTAAGCCTCTTCACAAAATTTATAATACCATCCTCCACACATTTTCAAAAGTCCAGATGTTGTTTTAAGGAATTAAAATTAATATGCTTCAAAGAATCCTGCAAAATATAATACTTGTGCATACTACCTGTATAGAAGACTACTTGTAATCTATTAAGTTATTTCAACTTTGATATAGATTAAAGCACAAAAACAAAATTAAAAAATACAAAATCAAATGATAAACTATGACTTATGTTTCCAAGTACTACAGAGTGCCCTCTTGTACCCAAACAGCCTAACAGGTATGATCCAATTTTAAATCCTCCATTGTATCATGCATAGGTATGATCAAGGTATATATTGGGCCTCTCCATTCCAAACATGGTGATTATGAAGACAATTAAGATTTTATTTGGGGCTCCAAGAATTCGATCAAAATCAGGCATACTACATCCAATCGCTATCCATTTGGAAGAAACACCTATGTTCAGTTTGCATGGATAAAAAAAATGTGTTTCTTTTACCTTTTTAATACCCACTCCCCATAACTTTCTTTCATTACTTTCAAATATGCTAGCAGACATGGAGTAAACTCATTCCACTAGATACACTCCCTGACATTAATGAAACTGATAATTTTTCGGCATCCAACATCCAATAGTTTTTAGGCATGTGACAAATTTTAGTCCATTGTGCACCACAATAAACAAGTCCATCAACTTAATTGTTTATTTGAATTACAAGTTTACCTTATTAAACTAATGTTAAATAACTAAACTTCACTAAACTAGTTAACCGGCTTGAATTTTTTTTTCCCCTAAATTACCATAGCCAAATAACAAAATCAATTTATTCATTTTATGAGTTCTTTAACCGTTATTAAATTTAAATCAAACATTTTAAATAGATATAATAACTATTATACTATCTATAATAATACCATTATAATACCATCCTCCACACAAGCATTCATCATAGTCTTTGAAGGCTCTTCTAAAATGGGTTCTCACAAAATGACAGGCCAGAATGAGACTGACCAAGTTATACCTCTCATTGATCTTTCTCTTTTGGGTAATGGAGATATTGATTCAGAGAGTATGTGTATTGAAGCGAGAAAGGCTTGTGAAGAATGGGGTTGCTTTGTACTTGTGAATCATGGAGTGAAGGAAGAGATAATTTGTGAAATGGAATCAGTTGCTAGAGATTGCTTTGCACTCCCCAAGGAAAGCAAACAAAAAAACATTTTTATAAGAATAGACTTTGGTTACATAGCTGATGTGCCTACATTGCCATTTTATGAGAGCCTCGGTGTGCCCAGTGCCCCAGATCTTGCTGCCATTAAAAATTTTTCAAATCAACTATGGCCTCAAGGAAACCCACAAATCTGGTAATTCACTAATATCATGTATCCTTTTTTAAAAAAAAATTCAGGTCTAAGTCAAGTAAATTTAGATAGTCTAATAGATTGATCTAGTAATTCACTAATATTATTTATCTTTTTTTTTTTCTTAAGTCAAGTTTATGTCAGGTAAATCTAGATAGATAGATAGATAGATTGATATTGTAGTTCACTAATACCATTTATCTTTTTTTTTAAGGTCTAAGTCAAGTAAATCTAAATGAATAAACCAATAATATAACAAGATAGATGGATAGATAGATAGATAGACTAATTTTTCTATTATATAGATCTAGTTTGACAAATTATTTCAATATATTCCATTTTATAAAGAAATGTTAAAAAAAACGTATTTCATAAATCATCCTCCAATCTTGATTATCTACAAGAAGAATACACTAAGGTTACTCTTATTGATGTATAAAGACATTTATTCCATTTTACAATTTTAAACTATATTTACATCCAATCATGTTGGAAATCTTTTTTTTTACTTGCAACAAAATTATTGAGGAATACACATCTCATGTTGAAGAATTAATGATAAATATTATGAAAATAATATTGAGAAGCTTTGGAATTATCAAGTACTATGAATCTCAGCTTTGGGGTCTTCTTCATCTGAATTACTATGACATACCACAAAATAAAATTGGAGGTGTCTCGCCGCATTCTAACCATGATTTTATAAAAATAATTTATCAGGCTAAGAATGGTGGGCTTCAAGTTAAAAACATGTATGGAAAGTGGGAAAAAGTGAAAGTGATGCTAAACTCTTTCATAATTTTGATGTGCAATTGCATGAAGGCATGGAGCAATGGGAGGATATGGAACTACATACACAGAGTGATAATGGGGAAATGTGAGATATCCAGAGTATCACTACCATATTTTTTCATTGGGCATATTCACTTTTCATTTTTCAAGGCAGTTTGATAATTTTCTAGAATAGGAAATTTGAACAAAAATAGGGTTGGACAGATGGAGTAGGCCAATCCACATGTCTATTTTCAAATATTTTTATGTGGTGTTGGGCATGTGCTTCACTTGTCCCTCTATACTTTGCACAATATCTTTGGATATGCAACATTTTACAATAAGCGTTTACCATTAAATATAATTGATTATGGTTAATTTGTTTTTCCAAATGAATGATAACCAACAAAAAAGGTTGGTCAAAGCTCACTAAGGGTTCCTCAAATCAGCGGCTAAAATTTCTTCTTTCGTCTATGAAAGTGTTGGTCATTTTTAAATATCTTTGTTTCAAAGGTCTTGCAAAAATTTTTTAATAGTAGAATGCTTCATGTTTAAAAGAGTTTAACTAACATCTTTGATATGAGAACTGACATCATTTCAATAGAATTTAAAGAAAGCAATCATGATTTTGTAATTTTTGTAAGTGGCGGACTTGTTGGTGTGTGTTGATGTATGTTTTATGACCCACCAAACAGTAGAAAAAAATACCAAAACATCTTATCCTCTCTTCAATAAAGTCTCGTAAATGCTAAGATTGCTAGAAGATCATACAATGACTTCAAGGTTCCTTTAATGCCAGGTCTTGACTATGGATAAGATCGGTGGTTGATGTGATTTGCTGATGATCACAAGGGGCCCTACATGTTTATTTTGATTCGTTTCAAGCCATACTAGATATGGCAGCTATCTTAAGGTTTTGCAATGAAGTGCCTTTTGGAGTTTTCACAAAATATGTAGAAATTCAATACGACAGGGTTCAGGAATTCTGTTCTAATCCTAAGGGCAGTGATAACAACAAATAGTACTCTAGTGGACAAATTCCTCAATTTACCAAATTCTGCTTCGTCAAGTTATACTACAACTATGCATGAATTGGTGCAATCTTCAAGGGTGATGCTAAATATTTTCATATCATTGCATACACCATTATAAAGAACAATGTATACGAAAGATACAAGTTAAGCATATGCATGAAAGGGGTTGAGGCTAACTTTGCACAATGATTTAGAATCACTAAAACATCAAAAGTATGAACCAAAGGAATTCATCAATACACCATCATATTCTTCATTGTAATCACCACACATTAACTAGGTTAAACTTAATCTAATTGAAGAAATTTAGGAGAACAAGAAAGCACTAAGACACATCAAGTATTCACCAAAATCCAATGAAAACTTTATCATCTCAGTAGCTCATAGCAACAATCTCATAAAAATCTCCCCTTACAAATGAGAAATGAGGCTTTTATATAGGTCCTCGGTTACAACAAATGGCTCAGACGATCACAATAATTAATGGCCAAGATCATGCCACATCAGCTCTAATTAGGTTTAGGGCAAAGGAAAGGAATCTACATTAATGCAACAAGGAATCCACTACTGAAGTGGGTAATAAATGCCCACTATGCATGCTCATTTAGGAAGGAGTGGGGTGTAATAAATGAGTCCTAAGAATGCCCAATAAGAATTAAAGGAATTTATCCTTGATTTCCTCACCTGAAGGAGCAAAATTAATCTAACACTATTTCCAACTCCTCTGTACTGATGCTTGGTGCAAATTCTTGCTTGAATTCTAGAACTACAATTGCTCTTTCTGCTTTTCCCAAGCTTTCATCCCAATTTGGTAATAAGTCCTTAGTATTATGCATTGTGTTTGAGAAGATGGAGAAGTTCTCAAAATCATCTCTTTCATAGACATTTAGTTGGAAGAATTCCTCTAACTTGACTTTCAGATTATCAGTTGCCATTTCTTCTTCCACCAATCTTTGTGATAACAAGGATGCAATTGCATTTGATATTCCTTGCTTGATGTTGTCAACAATCTTCTTCCATCAACTAGATTCCCTGGTAAAGCTCTCAAACATTTCCTTAGCTATGATCACTACACTATACCATCGAATAAAATCATAGACATCCCCCTCACTGATAACTCAACCATTGATCAATTCTTGCTTTGGGGTCTCCATCAGGTTCTGAATGTTGGCAATCACCTCCTCTTGGTAAATATGATCATCCACCCATGATTCCTCCATGCATTGGATCCTGGAGAGTGTAGCTAATGCCTTATTGCATGTTTGAAGGCTAGCTTTTGGATTCCTTTGATCTAGACTTTAGCACCTTGAGCAGTTTGCTTGATTCTGTCAATATCATGTACTACCTCAATGGAAACACCTGTTGGAGGGACAAATGATGGACCTTCCTGTCTTACTAGATGAGGAAAGTTATTGATGTATTGACATAAGGCCTTAATTTCTCTTCTTTTTTTTCGTACCCTTCTTCCACTTTCTTCAGCCTATCCTTCAAAGCCCATGTAGAGTCATCAAATTCTTCTAATATTTTCTCTCGGGAGGCCCGACCAAGATTTAATTCCGTAACATGATATTCATCTAGAGAAATCTGATTTTTTCCTTTGTCAATCATGGGAGTCACAATTTGCAAGATTCTGGATCTTGATTCTCCTCTGATGAAATTTGTATATCTTTTTGCTTTCTCTTGCTCTTTCGATTGGTTTGATCGGTCCAAAATTTCTTGTAGTTAAATTGTTGGATCAACCTCCCTTTGTTGACACAATTGATTTCATTACCTCAACCAATTTGGAATGGGTATACTTTGGTCTCCTAGAATCACCAATTGCTCTTTCCTTTGGACTACTTGGATGTCAATCTCCTCTTCACCTCCTGCACTATCCACTGTAACCTTAGAAACTATGGCGTCAATATTTGGAGAATGTATTGCTTCTACTAGAGTTTCTTCCTCTAGTGGACCATCTTCATCATTAATCATTTCCTATGATCTAAGATTGTAGTGAGACTTTCCTCTATAGCAATATCTTGATCTCTCCCTCTTTCTTGCATGGACTTTATATAGACGTTTATACTTAGTCTATCATGAATTGGCCTATCCAAATTTTATTCTTGCTCAAATCTCCTTGTACTTGTATCCTACTTTTCAAATGTCTCTATCTCTTGAACACTTGGAGTGCGACTTGGAGAAGAGGGGCCATTTCCATGTTTCTACTTCTTATTTTGAGGTTCCTAGAAGATTTTCTCAATCCTATCACACTTTTCTCAAGGTGCATCTTTCCCTTTCATGGTTCCTACGTTCTCAAATGGAGTTCCTCTTTCCTCAACAATCCCCTTAGATATTTTTCTTGATCTTTCATCCCTAACTGGTCTATGACCAAGCAACCTATATGTGAATCCATTATCTAGTGCAACTAATTTTTAAAACTTACACTCAATGCACCACCTCATGAAATCTAAGACTAGCCTTGAAAGAGTTTCTAGATTTGTTACTTCTTTCCTCTTCCAATCATATGGTTTAGTTATTTATGGATTGAATCCCTTTCACATCACATTTAGGTCCTCCTCCATTTGATCAAGAACCTTGAATATGTTGCATGTTCTAATAATGTTCAATGGTAATATTGAATGCATCTTCTTCCTAATCTCACTCTCATCTACCGCATTCGCCCAAAAATTTTCAAGGTGAACCTTGTGTTGATACTTTGATCCTCCTATTGATGAGATCTTTTTGTAAGGATCAAAATCATTCCTTTTCAGATAAAGTGGAAGATAAAAGAAGTGGAACTCATATGATGATCTCTCTATAGTCTTTAGACATGGGCATACCTCAGTTTTCCCTTCACCTATGGGAATTGGAAACTATAATCCTGACTTCTTCTTCCCTTTCTAAATCTTGTCATAGGATGTAAGTTATCGAGTAAGCTCTAACAAAACCATCTTGTCCATTGGGTACCTGGGAAGTTTGTATGGCTCTATGGAGAATCTTTGAACTTGGATGTATGAAAAGGTGGGAGACTGAATGAACCAGGCACCATATTCTTTGACCAACTTCATCGCACCCACTGACAATCTTATATGTGGCCTTTTGTGTAGTGTTCTTACTATGTGCATGGAAAATATATCATTAATGCTCATGTAATCATCCTTTGAATATAAATGCAACTGTGGGTAGCACTCATGGACTTTGAGGTGTTGAGTTCCACTTCCAATCAGTTCTTTGCATCATAGTCCCTCAGAATTCATCCTCTGTGCTAGCATTTAGATTACATATGAGCTCATGTAAAATTTCCTTTTATGCTATAGATTCATCAACTGTTCATTTAGATTATCACTTATGAGCCCAGCTCAATCTATTATGTCACCTTCATCCATCACCTGCTCAACAAAATACCACATCCAAGATTCAAATCTATAAGAATGAGGCATGCCAAATATGCAACTCAACATCATGATCATGTCACTATATTCTGTCTGCAAGATGAACCATACTATCTCCTTAGAAATCTTAGAATGATGTGATCTATTCTTTTTTAGCCATCTTTTGTTGATTATTTTATCACAAAAATGAACTCCAAAGGTGTAGATTCTGAATGCTTGCTCCTATGTTTTTGTGACCATCCTTGGGTGAGAAGGAATTCCAAATGCTTCAAAAATAGATGTCAGAGAAAAATCTGCTAGAATATTTCATTCAAAATTCTTGATGGTTATGTTGCTAGGGCTGTAGTGTTTGGTACATTCCACAATCAACTCTGGATGCTGAAAAGAAGGAGGGAAACAAGCTGTAGCAACAATTCCACTTTTTGCAATCCTTGTGGCTAGGTGTGTTGGGTGATGATCATTGTATCCAAGCATTCTTTAGTTAAAATCTTTCAAATCAAGGCCACCAAGGCTTGTATCTCCAATTTTTGCCCACTTTGACACAATTTTGGATTCAACTTAGAATCCTCTCCTTTCATTCTTTATCAATTGTCCACATGTTTCTCTTGTTCCCCTAGGTTTTGCCATTCTCCTTTCCTACAAAATTGAAAATGTCCACACATAAGAATATGCAAAGAAAGTATTAAAAATAGATACAACTTGTCCATAAGACAATTTTTTTTGGATTTTTGCCAAAATTTCCAGACTCCTTTTGACATTCACTTTTCAATATTTCTGTGAGAAATATGCAATCTTCCACAATTCACTGCAAAAAAATTCCTTTATGATAGGATTCGAAATCCTTTGTCACAAATTTCTAGAAAACTCCTCAACAATTTTGAAAATTTCCCCAAAATCTTCTTTTCAAACTCTTTGAATTTCACTCCTATTCTCAATTTGCTCTTCAAATTCTTGTGTGAGAAGGAATGAATGAGAGTGTTTCTTATATAAATCATTCCTAAAAAAAAGATGTCTTTAGAGCTGTGGGCTAAAATTAGGTAGTTTCTTTACTTAGCCATCACGGTTTCCATCTTTTGTGCCACTTGTCACTTTTTACTATTTGTTTCAAAAAGTTTCTATTATTCATGCTTTTAGCTTCAAGATGAATCTAGGTATTCATTTATCACATTTTGATTTTTTTATATTTTATTAATTAAATATCAATTAAAATCAATATTTAATTGATTTCCATACTTTTATGAAAAATCAAACTTTTTTCCAACTTTTCTCCAATTTTTTTTTTTTGGATTATTATTTAAACAACCAAATTAAATATTAGTAAAACTAATATTTAATTTTTTATGTAAATCTAAAAAAATAATATGCTTGCAAGAAAATCATTTTTTTCTTTTTCCCCTAAATTTCTTTTCTAGTCATGAAGAATTTTCCATTCTTTTTCTTTTTGGATCAACTTTCTCTTCAAATTTGGGATTTTTTTCAAATTTCCCAATATTTCAACTTTTCATGATTTTTTACTTTTGGGATATTTCGCGAGATTTTGGATTCCAAAATTCTTTTTCCTTCCCTTTGGAATTTTTTGGGTGTTTTGGATTTTCATACTTTCCATGTTTAATGATTTTTCAAATTATCTCAAGTTTTCCAAAGTTTTCTCACCTATTTGTCAAGGATTCCAAAAGAAAATCAAAGTTTTCCTCTTCAATTTTTGGGGAGCAGGATTTTCCAAGCTTATATGCAAATAAGAATCTTCCAAAAAAAGCACTTAAAAAAAGGTGTGCATCGCAATTTAACAGTAGTCATGGATTATTCATCCGCTGGATACATTCCACCACTAACTCAAATATGTGCTCCATAATTTGTGGGAGTGGAGTTTTGGCCAAATGAAGGATTTTGTCATTCATCGAATATTTCCACAACGATCCAAATCTATCCTTTTGTATGCAAAAAAGTGATTTTTTGAGGCAATCCAAGATCTTGCACCTTAACCATTCCTTGTGGATAGCTGACTTGTGCTCCACTAAAAAATGAATGAAGTGAATTTGAATTTCCATTTCCATAAACCCATTTAATATTGTGATATACAAACCATCCAATAATGTATATCGACTGTCAAGCTTGGAGAATAGCTTCACAAATATCCTGCCAACATTTTCCATTGTCATACCAAACTTGATGATCAAGTTGAATAGGCAGAAGAAGATTATCAAGCACATGAGCATCTTGATACAAAGTGATTTTCCCACCTTTTTTGCGACAAAAATATGTGTTCGGCACACTAGCATAGTCTGGTTCAGCGCCAATTCCAAATCTATACATCACTTTTTTTTCTAATGGGAAAAAATTGTATTGAGCCTAAGTGTAGCTCCCTCCTTGCAGACCTTTCTATTTTTGCCCAACACTAGAAACCAACCCTCAACTTTCTCATGAGACATGAGTTTCTTTGCAGGTATTGCAACATCACCAATAAGATCTGCACAACCAAAGTTACTATCCTTGACATAAAAAAAAAAAAGCACTTTGGCAACATTGTGTGCAACAAGAATGGAGAAATGTTGATTCCATATAGGATTCTAGCTATTGCTAATCACCTAAGTCCTCACAAGTACTGCACTAGAGAGAGAAATTTTCACATATGGATCATTTCTTATTATTTTGGTATATATGCCCTTCTAGTCTTGCTAAAGTTTTACTAGAAGGAGTCTCAGGCTTGGGCAATGGTGACTCTTGGTCACAACATCTGGCGACTCCACGGGTGAAATGTTACAAACATTTCAAGGATAAAACTTAATTCAAACTCAAAATCTCTGGTTTCTCAATCTTATGTCACCGATAAGAGAGAAAACAAGCTCAAAAGGGGAGAATAATCATACATTGGATCAAAACACATTTACTCTGTGACAACCTAATTGTGTGCAAAATGTACTAATTCCAGCTCATTAAGACCACTCAGAAATCCTAGGATTGATCGTGACAAGTTATTGGTTCCTCTTGACTTCAAAAGCATCTTGGACATTGCCCTACTGCCAGTCAAGCATCCATAGCCCCGATAGAGTTGTCACTATAAAACAAATGAAGATTGCTCCACTTCTAGTAGATTATTCTTTCAAACACCTATGGAGATTTCTGCATACCCCCAAAGCCAATCATTTTATTTCATATTTCTTTTTCCTCTTTTATATTCCTTTTGAATTGGTATTTCATTTCTTTCTTTTCCCTTGGCTTGTAAGAAATGAAACTTATCATGGGTTTAGGAGTTACAATGGCACTGAAGCAAGATTTTAAAATTTTCACAAGTCATGACCTTTTCCAAAGAAACATAAATGGACTTAAAGAAATAGTTAAAAGTGTGAAATATGTGGCAACCTTAGAGTTTAGGTGTCAAGACACAATGTATGATTAACCTTCCAAGTCAAGTATGTTTTCTAACCTGCTGAAAATATATGAAGGATGGTCGAGATTCTAATGCTCTTCATAATAATTATCCAAGAAATGAAATAAACAAAACTTAGTGATATCTTCATATGAAGTAACCGAATCACCATACCACAACACTTGCAAAAGAGATTCTCATATCTATGAGCCACCTAGAAAAAGCCAAAACTAAAGCCGAAACCAAAAGAAAAAGCAAAGAGAAAACTAAACCACCCAAGGAAGACAACTCAGGGAAAACAAAAACCCAACAACAAGGGAAAGAAAACCAAACCACACAAAGCCCAAACTCCTAAACAAGAGAGGGGAGACAAACCAAAAACCACACCTAACTAAAAGGAAAGAGAAAACACACCACGATGGGAAATCTAAACTAACTATGTTCAAGTTGGTCTTCACAAAAGAAACCTAAGGGTAGAAATAATGCTTGAGAAATTGCCCATTGACATGCAATTGGACTTCCTTTCCTGTTAGAGTCTTAAGCTTGAATGCATTGTCTCCCAAAACTTCAAAAATTTGATAGGGACCTTTCCATAAATTTTCAAACTTGTCATGTCCACCATTCTTTTCATGTGACTTATCCCAGCAAAATACCAAATTTGAAATTTGAAATTCTTTAATCTTTGCCATTTTTTCAAACCATCTCTTGACAACTCCTTAATGTTTAGCAAACTTTTCCAATGCTTCATCTCTCTTTTCTTCCAAGTGCAACAATTGAGTCAAACATGTCTGCACTCTATCTTCTCCTTCCATAAAATCTTGCATGAATCGTAGTGTTGGAATCCTTAATTTGATAGAAAAAATTGGATCCTGTCCATAGACTAAATGATATGGAGATGTCCCCAAAGAACTCTTTATTTTGATCCTATCTGCCCAAAGTGCAAATCTTAGCTATGTATGCCAATCTCTAGGATTATTGTCTAATAACTTCTTCATTGCACTCAATAGATTCTTGTTTGTTGATTCTACCAATCCATTCCCTTGAGGGTAGTAGTTTGATGAAAATTTTAGTGTGATCCCATAGTCAAATACCCAATTTGAGAACTTCAATGATCTAAATGCTGGCCCATTATCACATACAAATGCATGGGGACATCCAAACTTGGTAATGATATTTTCTTAAAGAAATTTGATAACGACTTCTGTTGTGCAATTTTTTAGCAATTGAGCCTCAGTCCATCTAGTCTAATAGTTTGTAGTAGTCAGGATATACTGGTGGTGTCCTAAAGATGGCAGATTGATGGGACCAATGAAATCTAATCCCCATTTTGTGAATGGTTTTACTTCATAACAAGTTGTAGTGGCATAACGAAATTTCTTTCACGTGTCAAAACTATCTGACATGTGTGACAAGTTTTCACATGTTCATAAGTATATTTAAACAATGTTGGCCAATAGTAACCTACTCTTGATATTTGATGAGCTGTAGCCAAACCACTTCCATGACTAGTTCCAAATTTACTATGAAAATGCTCAATGATGTGTTCAACCTCTTCCTTTCCAACACATCTTAAATAAACCCCATCATGGTTTTTTCTATATAGCACAAATCCTTGAAGCATAAAATTTTGACTCTTCATTCTCAATGAATGCTTTTGAATAGAATTCAAGTGTGATGGAGACTTATGGTTTAATATGTAATGAACAATATCATCATACCATTCATCCGGGGATACTTCTTCTAACACATATACTTGTTGTACTAACCCAAGACTGGTTGTAGACAAGGTTTGAGCTAGAGCTTGTCCTCGTACCAACTTCATTGGTTGTATCTCCATGTCATATTCTTGAATAATTGTCATCCACTTTCCTCTTTTTTCTCCCAACTCATTCTGCATTAGCAAAGTCTTCACTACTGCATCAGGAACTATTGCACAAACCTTGCTTCTTAGGATGTAATGTCAAAATTTCTTTATTGCCTTTACCAAAGTGTAAGCTTGTTTTTCAATATTTAGGTATCTCAATTCTGTGTCTTTCAAGGGTGAACTCATGAATGCCATAGGATATTCATCGTGGTCATCTACTTTCTTAGTGAAGATCGCGACACAGGTATGTTTTAAGGCAAAGGAATATATGTAAAAAGGCTTGGTGTAGTCTAGACTCAACAAAATAGGAGCATCCATGATTGCTTGCTTGATTTCTTTGAATGCCTTTCTTGCTATAGGTGTCCAATCTATCCTTGCTCCTTTCTTTAACATGTCATTTAATGGCCTTACTATCTCTGCAAATCCAATTATGAACTTCCTTATGAAGTTAATTTTCTTGAAGAATGACTTTAATTCTTTCTGACTGGATGGAAATCCTATCTTTGATATTGCTTTGATTTTCTCAGGATTAATTGAGATTACTTGTTCTGATATTACATGTCCTAAAAATTTCCCCTTAGTGACACCAAACATGCATTTCTTTGGATTCAAGGAAATCCCATATCTGCTACATCTTTGAAATATTCTCTTCAAATCACTGACATGATCTTTTCCTATGCCGAGAGAACACCGTGAGATCATCCATGAATATGATGATGCACTTCTTTACCAAGTCTCTGAAAGCATAATCCATGGCCCTTTGAAAAGTGGCTCCCACATTGATCAAACCAAAAGGAATTCTTCTATATGCAAATGTACCCCGTTTAGTTGTGAATGCAATCTTTAGTCTATCTTCTTCTTCTATCATCACCTGATTATATCTAGAATAACTATCTAAAAATGACATCATTTGAGAATCATTAACAACTTGTATCACTTCATCTAATGATGGCACTAGATAATTATCCTTCTTTGAGGCTCTATTGAGATTTCTAAAATCCATGCATAACTTTATCTTTCCATTCTTCTTTCTAATAGGGACAAGGTTGGTGACCCACGTTGAGTGTCAAACTAGGAATATAATTCTTGCTAACAATAACTTCTTCACTTCTTGGTGTATTAGTGGTTCTAACAATGGATTTACTAGTCTTTTCCTTTGTCTAAATGACTTATTGTTTGGCTTTAATGGAATAGTATGTGTGATGAGAGACGTATCATATGTCTTTAGGTCTTCATATTCCCAAGCGATCACATCAGGGAATTCCTTCACAAGCTTCAATATTTCTTCCTTTTCTGTGGGAGTACAAACTTTCCCAATAAATACATTCTTGACATTTTCTCCTATTCCTAAGTTTACCTTTTCACATTCCCCTCCTTTAGTGCTTTGATACTTGAGGGAACTTAGTCTGTCTACATCAAAAATTCTCTCTAGTTCAATAATTCCTTTTGGAATGGTATTTGTCCTTAAATTCATAATCTCATCAATTTCAAATTGAGCTTTTTGTTGTTCTCCTTCATCTATGACTTGTGCTTCAAATACCCTTGAGCTTGTTATAAAATTGAGGATACGCTCATCATCCTCAAACACTTGAAAACTTGTGATTTTATTAGGAACTAATGGTACTAAAGTCGGTTCAACTGTGAATTTCTTCACACAATCCATAGCTAATGGTTCCAATGAACTTGCAGATTGAGCCAAAGAGTTTTCTACTGGATTGCTTGTTCAACTTATCCTTTTAATAGTGAAAGCATCAAAGCTTTCAATTAGGTCCATACTTGATCATTTTCACATTCTATGGGTGGTTTTACCTTTGAATCCTTGGATTCTTTATGATGTTCTTCTTGTCCTATTTCACCCTCTCGAATTCTTTCTTGTTCTGGCTCTAAAATTTTTGTACAAGATGAGTTCAATTAAAGAGAACAAATTTCCACAATCCATTATATTGTACTAGTATGTTTCTGGATTCGATTGTGTTAAGATTTTTACCATCAACGTTTCGAATCACACTACGTGATCCATATACTTTTGTGCTTCTCTTGCTCTTCATCCTGATGATGGATCACGTAGTGTGATTCGAAACGTTGATGGTAAAAATCTTAACACAATCGAATCCAGAAACATACTAGTACAAGATGAGTTCACTTCTGCCATATTTTTTTCTATCCATGCTTGTGGAACCATTTTGGATACTTGTGCAATTGCATCTTTGCACATGGTGCATGATATCTCAGAATGAAAAGAATTATGTATTCTACACCAGTTGGGTAACAACAAATTTTGAATGGATGCATCCTTTCCTAATTCAACTTCCTGCTTAATGCTTTTTAGGAAAAAATTCCTAAAATTGTTAAACATTTCTTCATTTAGTAATGGTTTTGAATCATGCATAACATGTACTTTAGTGAAAGTTGGAGTCACATCAAGACATCCCCCTTGATTGTAACCTTGCAACATTAGAACTTCTCTAGTTTTGGGAACATATGATCCCAAAGTGGTTTCCATGAATAAGATCTTATTATGTTTTCCATACTTAGTGATTAACAATTAGAGCCTTGAAGTGCTTTCTATCCTTATCTAATTGAGAATTCCCTTCCATGGAAGCCACATGTGGGAAAAGTCTGTTGCAATAAAACCATTCAATTTCCTTGCCCAATCTCTACTAAGAAGCATGCCATATCCCTCAAGAATATCTACAACAGATATGTCAATACAAATTTGAACATGTGGATCAGAGACTAATTGCATGTGAATATTATTTAGCGCTCTGACGACTAGGACCTCAGTTTTATCCAACTATGTAACCTTCTTGTTAGTCTGAAGTGGAATCAATCCCAACTTTCTACAAATGTCCAAAGGCATTACATTGCTTGATGCACAAGAGTTGATTAAATAATTATGTAACATTTTCCCAAAAATTCTAACAGATACTAGGAAAGGTGTAAGTTCATCTTTTCCTTGATAAAAAACTATTCGCTTCTACACTTTTGAATCAAATGTCTCATTGTTATGTACAGAATTTCTGCAATTTTGTGTTGTCACAGAACTTTCCACTAAAGGAGAATTATCTCTCATCATTTTTGGTGGTGGATTTTTTGGGGATATTTGTTCATTTGATGTAACCTTCTAATCATATTGAGAGTTTTGTACCATTCCAATTAAATTCGAAGGATTCTGAGAAAGGTGAGATGCATATGGCAATACATTGTCCAGAACATTGGTGTTCTATGCAAAATTGTATTGTTGGACATTGGATACCCCTCTTGGAAGATGTGATACATTTTGAGAAATAGCTTTCGTGGGGTATCATTGAAACTTCCCAACAATGTATCTCTAATTTTTAAAACTTTCATCAATTCATATAATGGAAGACTCACTTTAGTTTTCTTGAATTCCTCTAATACATAAGAACTCAATCTCTTCAATTCCTCTCCAGGAGGACTTCCTTTATATTTTTTTCTTGGATGTTCACATTGCCTTTGTTCTCCTTGTTGAGTGGAGGATTGAAGATTATTCTTTCCCTTCTCACTTCGTGAAGAATTTATCATGGAAGACTGGCTTCTATCTCCTTGAGAGTTCACGAGTTTTTGATACTCAAGTGAGTCTCTGAGAGGCTCTGGATTATTGTTTGCATTGGGATGTAGAGGAGTTGAAAATTTATTTGGAGGAACTAACGATGTTAATGGCTTATGGTTCCTATAATTGCTTTGATATTTCTTTATCAGAGTATTACCAAATATTTGTTGAAATGCTCGCACTTCACTTTTCCCTTCCGCCAAGATACTATTGTATAGAGGAGGGAAAAAAAATCCATCCTTATCTAGTGATTCATTTGGGGATACTGGTGAAGGTTGATTTTCTGGTGAAACCTGATAACATGGTGTCTCTATGGGATCATTTGTTAAAGACGATGGGAATTTTAGATTAGCTTTTAATGGCATGTCATCCTGAGAATCGGGAGGAGGAAACTTAAAATCATCAAAAACAAATGCTTGCTCATATATTGGTGGGGGCAATATCTCATATCCCATAGGAGGAGGATTCTCAAATGCAATAGTGTTCATCACTTCTCCCTTAAAAATATTTGCTACTCTTTGAAATTCATGATACTATAATTCAGAATGTTGACTAGTCTCATGTAATCTACACCATCTAGATAGTGCAGCTTTTGCTAAGAAAACTTTATTAGTTGGGTGATTCTTAGATGGAGGGTTGTCTAATGGTGATGGTATGCCCCCATTATTTTGATTAGTGTTCCATGATCTTCTTTGATGACCTTGGTTATTACTATGATATCCTTGATTACCTTCATTGAATTCTTGATTGTGTCCTTGATTACTATCATGATATGGAGGGGAATTTCCTTGATAACCTCGGTTGCTACCTTGATATGACTGATAATTCCTTTATGCATTTTGCAATTGATTATTCTAATTTCTAAGGTAAGTGACCTTAGTGGATAACGTTTTCAATTGTTCAATCAAATCTCTCATCTCATCTTTTTCCTCTTGGGTCCTTGTAGAATTTTTCTTGTTCTACAAATAAATTGGTTGCATGGGCATTGCCTATGACATAGGTGCTCCAGGATGCAACACCAACTGGTTCAGAGGGGTAGGAACTAGTTTGATAGTTGGAGCATAATTTAAAGCTCCTTGATTTAATGCATTTGCATTTCCAAAATAGTTGGGTGCTCCATTCGTAGTTGCAGGTGATTGTAAACTAAATTTCTTTGCCTCATCATATGCTTGGATCAAACTTGTAGGAGCTGGATGAGTTTTTTGAACAAACATAGATGTGAAATAGTCCAGGGTTGCATAGTAGATAGGTCATGCTACATCATCTCCTATGCAATATGGATCACTCAATCTTGAATAGGCCCTTTGAAATTGGTTATTGAAAGCACCAATTGGTTCACATTCTTATCTCCTTATCTCAATAAAATACCTATACAATTCTAAAGGGGTGATAGGCAATCTAAATTTCCCAAGAAATGCATCCTTCAATTATTGCCAAGTCTATATTGAATTTGAACGTAGGTTGATATACCGGTAAAATGCTTCCTCGCCCAATGGATAAGAGAATAGTCTACATGTAACATCCTCATCTTGCACATTTCTATTCCAAAGGACATCCTCAAAAATCTTAATGTGCTCATCAGTAGTGTGGTTCACATAATTCACAAAGAATTTAAAACAAAAGTGTTTAGGATTCTTTGGCATATTGTTGTATGCGGAAAATGTTGCAAGGGGTGATGCATTCTGCGGATGCCATTGCTGAGCCATTGCTTGAACTTTTTGTTGGATAGTTGCAAGTGAAACAACTTGTATAGGTATTTGTACAAATAACTATTGAATTTGTGTCGTTCCTGGTGGAACTCCTCCTTGGCTTGATTGTTGTGCTTGATATTGAGGTGGTGGAGTTTAGAATATCCTTGTGAGATTGGCTACACTTGGTGAATTATGACTTGTAGATACTTCTTTATTTCCTCGCCTAGGCTTTGGATCAAAACTTAACTCTTGTAGTTCATGCACTCTCGGGGTGAACCTCAAGGATCTTCGATGTACCTTAGGTGAGGATGAATTAATGTTCTCCAGTATGTGAAATTTTCCTAAAACCTTTTAGTCAAGGCCCTCCTTCTAGAACCAATTTTTGTTGATGTGTGTTTTATGACCCACCAAACAATAGAACAAAATATTGAAATATCTTATCCTCTCTTGAATAAAGTCTCACGTGTGCTAAGATTGCTAGAAGATCATACGATGACATCAAGGTTCCTTTAATGTCAGGTCTTGACTATGGATATGATCGGTGGTTGATGTGATTTTCTGATGATCACAAGGGGCCTTACATGTTTATTTAGATTTGTTTCAAGCCATATTGGATATGGGAGCTATCTTAAGGTTTTGCAATGAAGTACCTTTTGGAGTTTTCACAAAATATGCAAAAATTCAATAAGATAGGGTTTAGGAACTCTATTCTAATCCTAAGGGTAGTGATAACAACAAATAGTACTCTAGTGGACAAATTCCTCAATTTACCAAATTTCGCTTCGCCAAGTTATACTACAACTACACATGAATTGGTGCAATCTTCAAGGTGATCCTAAAGATTTTCTTATCACCGCATACACCATCATAAAGAAGAATGTAGACAAAAGATAGAAGTTAAGCATATGCATGAAAGAGGTTCAGGCTAACTTTGCACAACGAGTTAGAATCACTAAAACGTCAAAAGTATGAACCAAAAGAATTCATCAATACACCATCATATTCTTCATTATAATCACCACACATTAACTAGGATAAACTTAATATAATTGAAGAAATTTAGGAGAACAAGAAAGCACTAAAACACATCAAGTATTAATCAAACTCCAATGAAAACTTTATTATCTCAGTCGCTCATAGAAACAATCTCATAAAAATCTCCTCTTACAAATGAGAAATGAGGATTTTATATAGGTCCTTGGATACAAAAGGTGGCTAGGATGATCACAATAACTGACAACCAAGATCATTCCACATCAGCCCTAATTAGGGTTAGGGCAAAGGAAAGGAATCTACATTAATGCAACAAGGAATCCACTAATGAAGTGGGTAATAAATGCCCACTATGCATGCTCATTTAGGAAGGAGTAGGGTGCAATAAATGAGTCCTAAGAATGTCCACTATGCATTAAATGCATTTATCCTTGATTTTCTTTCCTGAAGGGGTGAAATCGATCTAACATTATTTCCAACTCCTCTGTACTGATGCTTGGTGCAGATTCTCGATTGAATTCTAGAATTGCAATTGCTCTTTCTGCTTTTCCCAAGCTTTCATCCCAATTTGGTAATAATTCCTTAGTAGTGTATATTGTGTTTATGAAGATGGAGAAGTTCTCAAAATCATCTCTTTCATAGACATTTAGTTGAAAGAATTCCTCTAACTTAACTTTCAGATTATCAGTTGTCATTTCTTCTTCCACCAATCTCTGTGATAACACAGATGCAACTGCATTTGATATTCCTTGCTTGATGTTGTCAAAAATCTTCTTTCATTGACTGGATTCCATGGTAAAGCTCTCAAAAATTTCCTTATCTATGATCGATAAACTATACCATCAAATAAAATCATAGAGATCCCCCTCACCGATAACTTGACCATTGATCAATTCTTGCTTTGGGGTCTTCATCAGGCCTTGAATGTTGACAATCACCTCCTCTTGGTAAATATGCTCATTGACCCATGGTTCCTCCATGCATTGGATCCTGGAGAGTGTAGCTAATTCCCTATTGTGCACTTGCACTAATTCTTCTGCATGTTTGAAGGCTAGCTCTTGGATTCCTTCTATCCAGACTTTTTCACCTTGAGCAGTCTGCTTGATTTTGTCAATATCACCTACTACCTCAATGGAAACACCTATTGGAAGGAAAAATGATGGACCTTCCTCTCTTACTAGATGAGGCAAGTTATTGATGTATTGACATAATGCATTAATTTCTCTTTTTTGTTTTTTGTACCCTTCTTCCACTTTCTTTAACCTATCCTTCAAAGCCTATGTAGAGTCATCAAATTCTTCTAATATTTTCTCTCAGGAGGCAGGACCAAGATTTATTTCCCTAACATGATATTCATCTAGAGCAATTTGATTTTTGCCTTTGTTAATCATGGGAGTCACAATCTGCTAGACTCTAGATCCTAATTCTCCTCTGATGAATTTTGTATATCTTTTTGCTTTTGCTTGCTCTTTTGAGCAGTTTGATTGGTCCAAAAAAAATTGTAATTCAATTGTTAGATCAACCTTACTTTGTTGATGCAATTGAATTTTTTGCCTCAACCAATTCAGAATGGGTTTACTTTGATCTCCCAAAATCAATAATTTCTCTTTCCTTTGGACTACTCGGATGTCAATCTCCTCTTCACCTCTTGGACTGTCCACTATAACCTCAGGAACTATGGCTTCAATATTTGGAGAATGAATTACTTCTGCTAGAGTTTCTTCCTCTAGTGGACCATCTTAATCATTAATAATTTCCCACTCTAAGATTGTAGTGAGACTTTCCAGTGTAGCAATATCTTGATCTCTCCCTCTTTCTTACATGGACTTTTCATAAGGGTTTATACTTAGTCTATCATGAATTGGCCTATCCAAATTTTCTTCTTGCTCAAATCTCCTTATACTTGTACCTATATCCTGCCTTTTAAATGTTTCTATCTCTCGAACACTTGGAGTGTGACTTGGAGAAGAGGGACCATTTCCATGATTCTGCTTCTTAGTTTGAGGTTCCTAGATTATTTCCTCAATCCTAGGATGCTTTTATCAAGGTACCTCTTTCCCTTTCATGGTTCCCATGTCCACAGATGGAGTTACTCTTTCCTCAATAGTCCCATCAGATATTTGTCCTGATCTTTCATCCCTAAGTGGTTTATGACCAAGAAACCTATATGTAAATCCATTAGCTAGTGCAGCTAATTTTTCAAGCTTACGCTCAATCCACCACCTCAAGAAATCTAAGGCTGGCCTAGAAAGAGTTTCTAGATCTGTAACTTCTTCCCTCTTCCAATTATATGGTTCAGCTATTTCTGGATTGAACCCCTTTTGCATCACATTTGGGTCATCCTCCATTTGAATAGGAATCTTGAATATGTTGTATGTTCTAATAATGTTCAACGGTAATCTTGAATGCATCTTCTTCCTAATCTCATTCTCATCTACTACATTTTCCCAAAAGTCTTCAAGGTGAACCTTGTGTTGGTACTTTGATCCTCCTATTGATGAGATCTTGTTGGAAGGATCAAAATCATTCCTTTTTGGATAAAGTAGAAGACGAAAGAAGTGGAGCTCATCTGATGATATCTCTACAACCTTTAGAAATGGGCATACCTCAATTTTCCCTTCCCCTATGAAAAATGGGAACTGTAATCCCAACTTCTTCTTCCCTTTCTGAATCTTTTCATAGGTTGTAAGTTGTCGAGTAAGCTCTAACAAAACCATCTTGTCCGTTGGGTACTTGGAAATTTTGTATGGCTCTCTGGAGAATCCTTGAACTCGGATGTATGAAAAGGTGGGAAACTGAATGAACCAGGCACCATATTCTTTGATCAACTTCATCGCACCCACTAACAATATTATATGTGGCCTTTTTTGTAGTGTTCTTACTATGTGCATGGAAAATATATCATTAAGCCTCATGTAATCATCCTTTGAATATAAATGCAACTACAGGTAGCACAAATGGACTTTGAGGTGCTGAGTTCCACTTCCAATCAGTCCTTTGCATCGTAGTCCCTCATAATTCATCCTCTGTGCTAGCATGTAGATTATGTATGAGGTCATGTAAAATTTCCTTGTATGCTCTAGATTCATCAACTATTTATTTAGATTATCACTTATGAGCCCAACCCAATCTATTTTGTCACCTTCCTCCATCACCTGCTCAAAAAAATACCACACCCAAGATTCAAGTATATAAGAATGAGGCATGCAAAATATGCGACTCAACATCATGATCATGTCACTGTATTCCCTCTACAAGTCAAACCATACTATCTCCTTAGGAATCTTGGAATGATGTGATCTATTCTTTTTCAACCATCTTTTGTTGATTATTTCATCACATAAATGAACTCTAGAGGTGTAGATTCTCAATGCTTGCTCTTGTGTTTTTGTGACCATCCTTGGGTGAGAAGGAATTCCAAATTCTTCAGAAATGGATGCCAAAGAAAAATTTGCTAGAATATTTCATTCAAAATCCCTGATGGTTCTATCCCTAGGACTATAGTGTTTGGTACATTCCACAATCAACTCTGGATGTTGAAAAGGAGGGAAAGAAGTTGCAACAACAATTCCACTTTTCACAATCCTTGTGGCTAGGTGTGACGGGTGATGATCATTGTATCCAAGCATTCTTTGGTTAAAATATTTCAAATCAAGGCCACCAAGGCTTGTATCTCTGATTTTTTCCCACTTTGACACAATTTTGGATTCAGGGTAGAATCCTCTCCTTTCATTCTTTATCAATTGTCCGCGAGTTTCTCCTATTCCCCTAGTTTTTGCCATTCTCCTTTTCCTACAAAATAGAAAATGTCTACACATAAGACTATGCAAAAAAATTATAAAAAGTAGATACAACTTGTCCATAATACAAAATTTTTGGATTTTTGCTAAAATTTCCATACTCCTTTCGAGATTCACTTTTCAATATTTCTGTGAGAAATATGCAAATTTTTCCCAACTCACTGCGAAAAAATTCCTTTCTAATAGGATTCAAAATCCTTTGTCATGAAGTTCTAGAAAACTCCTCAACAATTTCAAATTTTTTCCCAAAATCTTCTTTTCAAACTCTTTGAATTTCACTCCTATTCTCAATTTTCTCTTCAAATTCTCATTGGAGAGGGAATGAATGAGAGGGTTTCTTATATAAGTCATACCTCAAAAAAAGATGTCTTTAGAGTTGTAGGCTAAAATTAGGTAGTTGCTTTACTTAGCCATCAAGGATTTCATCTTTGTGCCACTTGTCACTTTTTACTGTTTGTTTCAAAAAGTTGCTATTATTGATGCTTTTAGCTTCAAGATAAAGCTAAGTATTCCTTTATCCCATTTTTATTTTTTTTATTTTTTTATTAATTAAATATCAATTAAAATCAATATTTAATTAATTTTCATATTTTTATGAAAAATCAAACTTTTTTCCAACTTTTCTCCAATTTTTTTCAAAAAAAAATCTCCTTGCTAGAAAATCATTTTTTTCTTTTTCCCCTGAATTTCTTTTCCATTCATGAAGAATTTTCCGTTCTTAAGGGATGTTTTGTGAAATTTCAGATTCCAAAATTCTTTTTCCTTCCCTTTGAATTTTTTTGGGTGTCTTGGATTTTCATACTTTCCATGTTTAACAATTTTTCGAATTATCTCTAAGTTTTCCAAAACTTTTCTCACCTATTTGTCAAGGATTCCAGAAGAAAATCAAAATTTTCCTCCACAATTTTTTGGGAGTAGGATTTTCCAAGCTTATATGCAAATAAGAATCTTCCAAAAAGTGCACTTAAAAAAAAAGGTGTGCGTCGCAGTTTAACAGTAGTCATGGATTATTCATCTGCTGGATACATTCCATCACCAACTCAAATATGTGCTCCTCAATTTGTCGGAGCAAGTTTTTGGCCAAATGAAGGATTTTGTCCTTCATGGAATATTTCCACGCCGATCCAAATCTATCTTTTGTATGCAAAAAATTGATTTTTTGAGGTAGTCCAGGACTTTGCATTAATTTTGTCAGTCTTCTGCAAATTCTTGGAGGGGAAGAACTAAGGCCAAAAATACCTTCTTTGGTGAGTGACTAAGATTTTTGACCTCAAAAAAAAGAAACCCACAAAAGTATGCATCATATATTATTCTGTATTAAACTTCATTTTTGACCTCAAAATCTTGGCCTCATCATTTATTAACAACCTTTTTTTGTTGTCTTTTCTCTTTTTTGGCATAAAATTCGGCAGAACACTAATATTCATTGGGTCCTAGCAAAGAGTGGTAGATATGTTTTGTGTATAGCTCCAATGTTTTTTCAAATTTTTTGTTTGCAAATTCATCAAAAAGGTACATACTTGTGGCAATAGTGATTAAACATGGTAGCTGGTGGGAGTTGTGTGTAGAGAATAGGGCATATGTCAAATCTCACCCATTGCTAAGATATATGTTTTAGTTTATTGCTTAGACATTGCCCTTAAGGTCTACTGTCCCACAATTTAGCAATCTTGTCTAGCTTAAAAGTCGTTACTGTTAGGTTTTCATGAAATCCAATCCAAAAATTAGGCAAAAATATTCTATGGGTTTATATCACTTTTTCTTCTCTGCAGAAAGCAGGTAAGAATTTGATTCAAATGAGGTATTCTTTTTCCTTATTTGGAAAATTGTTTTTCTGGTTCTAGTGTCTAATTTGTGGATGAAATCTTTGTCAACTTTCTCTGTTATGCTTTGCAAATACTATGAGCATGAATTCTCCCACTATCAAAATTCTCCACTAAGCCTATCTTATTCATCTCTATATTATAAAATATAATTTAGCCACATCTTTCTTATGAATAGCTATGAAGCAGTATATACTGAAATATTTATTTTATATTGCCTTTGAGAGGGCTTTGTACAAGTCTTTTTAATGATTTCAGCTTTAAAAGTTTTCCATCCTTCTCTTAGCGGGGTTTTCCATAGAAAGTTGAGTAATTTAGGCATTCCTTATATGTCATATCCTTGGTTTATCTACTTTTCTAATTCAAAGCTTTTACATCAAGAGTAAAAAATATGAACTATTGTTCAACATTTTATTTATTTATTTATCTTTAGCAATGATAAAAATGAATTTTAGCATCATAGAAATTATTTAAAATTGAATTCATTACCTCATTCTTATGTGATCCAACACAAATATCATAGTGTGCCTCATAATATTATATCTGTCTATTTGCCCGATTTTTTTCTATTGGTGTATGATAAATTACAATTAAATGGAAATCTTCTTTTCTTTTTGGTTTTCAATTTTAAAAAGAAATCATCATTGTTCTAATAGAAAATGATTGTGGGGATAAACACAATAGTATAAGAGTGCTCACCATTATATATAGGCCTCGATCAACTCATCTTTCTAAAATGCCTACTAAACATATAGAAGAAGGGTCTCTACTTCCATTTTATTAGTCTTTGCCTTTGTCAATGATGCCTTCACTACTAATGGTTTTAAGTTAATTTCAATTGATCAAACAATGATTGTTCATTATTCACATATTCACTTTGATTATGACTACAAGGATGAAGCGGTATATCTATAGGATCTTGGTTATGTGCCTAGACATACCCATGACTAGCTATTATCATAAGGGGTTTCTGTTTAGAGTTAAAGGATATATGGGGAAAGGACAAGGGATTATGATTTAATGAAGATCACTATGAGTATATGGAAGGGATCTTATATGGAGAGCCTACAAGCCATTGAGTGCAAAAGATTTAGCAATGATTAAAAAAACTAAACTTGGATATTTAATTAAAGATATGAATGACTAGTGCATAATATTAAGGACTCTCTTTAACCATGATTAAGGATAGTTAACTTTTAATGGATCTCTCATCTTGTTTTACATGCTCCATTTCATTGATAATGTTGATAAACCATTAAAAAACCATTAAATATTATCTATTTTTTAGTCTTATTGTATTTTCAAATTTGGTTGTTTGATGCATAATCTCTATTATTTTTAACATGCATCAACATTTAAATTTAGAGCTAAGTAGCAATAGATTGTATATGTTCCATGCTTGGTATCCAAAGGTAGGTCTCTCATACAAATATTGTAATTATTTTAATTTGATCTGGTGTTGGATGCCAACTTAAAGTCACTTGTTGCTGAGATGAACCCACGCTAGTTGTACTACTAGAATTTGATCCTGTTGCATCATCATAGTTAAAATAAATAAGAAACTCATTGTTTTAGTTAAAATAATATACTACTTAAATCAGTACTCATAAGCCTATTTACATAATACTTTTAAAGCCATAAAAAAATCTTACATAAGAGCCACATTATTAGGCATAAGAACAACTATTTACATGAAGGTGAAACTAAAATCTTGCATTGTATAAGAAATATTTTTACTGGTAAACAAAATATACTACCTAGATCACCAAAAATTTGTCTAAGATCTACCTTTCAGAAATGATCTTTCTCCCACTTCAACACATTTTCTAATCTCCATTTTTCACATACACTATCATAATAAACAAAAACCACTTGTAAAAACAAAATGATCATTTCACTTACATAAACCACTTGTAAAAACCAAAATATGCAAAAAGTTATTTATTACCCTGTCTCATTTTCTTTGAAGCCTTTCAATACTAAATTCATTTCAAGTGATACTATTTGCAACTGACACTGTAGAAATCATTTTCTTTGAAGCGTTTCAATACAAATTTCATTTCAAGTGATACTATTTGCAAATGACACTGCAATTTTCTTCAACTTACCAAAGCCATCCACACTTTGAAATATGATTGGTTTACACAATTTATTGTTAACATTTTTCATGGACATCTTACATATTGCACTAGTTTTTTCTACATTTTAAGACAATTTTTTTAAGAACATAATTAAACCTGTTATCTATTTCACTTACAAGTTTACCTTAGAAAACTAATATTGAGTAATTAAATTTCATTAAACTACTTAATAAAGTTTCTTGGTCCAAGTGCAATTTTTTCATGTGGCTAGTGGCTCACAACCGTTGTCTTACCTGGGATAATCTTTGTAAATGTGGATTTCAGGGCCCCTCTTATTGTGTTTTGTGTGGTAATGGAGAGGAGCCTGTCTCCCATCTGTTCTTCCATTGCTCCTATTCTACTCAGATATGGCACCTTTGGTGGAGCGCTTGGGGTTGCTCTTGTCGGCATGCTTCCTCTTTGTCTGAGTTCTGGGCTCGCTTGGGTAGTGCTCCCTCCAAGTCTTCTTCTCTCCATGCTGCTTGGATTGTTGGCCCATCTTTAATGCTTTGGCATATCTGGTTGGAGAGGAATCATCGCATATTCCAAGATGTTCGGCTTGGTGTTTTGCATCTTTGGTGGAAAATATCACATTCTCTCTAGGAAACTATTCTTGTGAAGTGTGAGCTTGATGGGGGTATGGATCCGGTTGATCTTGCTATCTGTAATCGCCTCAATTTTCATCTGCAAGATGGGGTTGCGGCTCATAGGTTTCCTTCTATGTCCAGGTAGCTTCACCATCAGAGGAAGGGTTGAGTTAACCGGGATGGGCACTGGACTCCTCCACCCTGTGGAGTTCTGAAAATTAACACTGATGGTTCTTCTCGTGGGAATCCTGGTCCGGCTGGTATTGGCGGAGTGGCTCATTGTAGTTCTGGGAATGTTAAATGTGATTATACTAACAATCTCATGGAAGCTCAGGCTATTTTATATGCTGTGGAATAGTGTTTCTTATGGGGATGGAGTAAGATTATTTGTGAGTCTGATTCACAGGTGGTGGTGAACATGCTTTCTTCGCAAGAGCTTGAGGATGTTAGTTGGCAGCTGGCCACTATTGTTAAGCAGATTCTTTTCTTCTCTTCCTCTTTTCAGTTCATTAGGTTCAAGTATATTCCGTGAGAATGGAATAGACCTGCTGATTGTTTAGCCAAATGGGCTTCTAGTCATGATCTGGGTTGGAATATTAGGGATAGGGGGCAACTGTCCTTTGAGATGGTGCAAGAATTTGATGATCTTGTTGCTCAGGATCGAGCTCCTTGTTGAGCTCTCCTTGTTGTATTCCTTTCTGTCTTAATAAATTTTTACCCCTCTTTTTGCAAAAAAAATCTATTAAAAATATATTTGTTTTCAAAATTACCATAGTATTAAGATAAAAATCTTTCATCTAACTATGCACAATGTATTGAGTGTATAATTAAGCTTAAAAATGATAAAT
Source organism: Cupressus sempervirens (assembly GCA_028749045.1). Classification (NCBI taxonomy): domain Eukaryota; kingdom Viridiplantae; phylum Streptophyta; class Pinopsida; order Cupressales; family Cupressaceae; genus Cupressus; species Cupressus sempervirens. The sequence goes on from CM053792.1 coordinate 217,163,895, forward strand.
TTAAATAATTTGAAAGAAAAAAGTTTGGATTACAAATGAAATGGAAAAAGTATCACACCATTAGTTAGCCTACGACAAGCACTAATAAATATAATAACTATTATACTATCTATCATCTTTAATTTTATTTCTAACAACTATATAATATATATTTTTTTTTTACAAATAGTCCAATTGCTAATAACATGCTCATTTTCTAATTACTTTGTTATTGATAAAGATGAACTTCACATCCAACACTAATACTATTCATTGCTATATTCTTTATCATTAATATTTTCAATATTTACTTGAACAATTGATTTGCTTTGTGCTAATTATTTTTTTGATATAAAGAATAATTAAATAAATATGATGGAAAGAATTCAATTTCCAAAAAAATATAAGTTGCACTTCTTTTAATTCAATTAATTTAATCAAAATTTAAATCTAGACAAATTATATTCTACAAATAGATATAATTAGATCTTTTTCTTATTTCTTTTAGTTTTTCCAATCATTGAGTTATTTTTCCTATTTTTAGTTTTATTGTATACAACACAGTTGTAATAGAATATTTAAATAACTAAAAAACATGAAAATATTAGTTACCATCAAATATTTGCATTACAAAACTACAAAGTAAGTATTGAACACTATGTGACACATGTTTATGCAATTCCACAATTGCATAATGATCAAGGAAAGCCTTCAAAGGATTAAAATCTCTGACCCACACAAACCTCGTTCTTGGTAAAGATTGGAGTGCACTTTTCCCAACACTCTGGGTTTTGCCTATGATAGAGAAAATCTAGGACATCCTATTATAAACTCCACTTGATCACAACAAAAGTTTTTGTTTTCCTGCATACAAAATTGTTCCAACGTAAATAAAATTTATGATCACTTACATGCTAGACCCCTAGGTTAGAACACATTATTATGGGTCACATATTTTTCCCAAATAAAAAATAACATTTGGAATCATGAAGAAACTTGAAAATTTGGAAATTCCTTAAAATATCGAAAAAATGATTTTTTTTTTTTAGAAAATCTCAGATGATGGAGAAATTCAAGAAAATTTTGAAAAATGAAATTGTGAAATCCAAATGAACAAAAAATTGAAAATTTGGAAAACTTATATATATATATATATATATATATATATATATATATAAATCCTTGTGAAAGTCTCACAATTTTGAAAAAAAAAATGCAAAATGTTGGAGAAAATTCTTGGAAGATAAAAAGTGAGATTTAGAAGTAATTTATAAAAAAAACAACTTTTTGTTTTGTGGGAAAACACAAAACAATTTTTTTGGATTAAGATAGAAATTAAATAATAATTTAATTAATATTTAATTGATTATTTTTAAAAAAAATTAAAATTGGAGAATTGAAAGAAAAGTGATTTTTTCATAAAATACAAATTATCAAATAAATATTATTTTTTAATAAATTTTTTATATTTAATTCCCTACAAAATCATATTGTAGCATAACTTCACCGTGAAGTCAAAGGAATGAAATAGGAAACTTTCTAAAAATTAGGAGAAAAGTAAGAATGAGTGGTGAAAAAAATGGAATCTTTGTGATTATGTAAAGCAACTGCCTAATTTTACCATACATTTTTAAAGGCACCTTTTTTAGAAATATGACTTATATAAAGAAACCACTTCATTCTTTCATCCTCACACAAAAATTTGAAGAATGAATTAAGAGCAAGAGTAGAATTTAAAAGGCTTGTGAGAAAAACCTTGAAGTAATATCTCTGAGAAAACGTGAAGATATAAATCTTAATGGTCTTGATGAGAATGAGTTCAATCAGAGATATTTAGATATAAGGACCATCATCCTACACATGTGGCCTCTAGGATTATGAACACCAAAAATATTGTTGTAGTTGATTTTCCCCCCACTTTTCAACATCTAGAGTTGATTGTGGAATTTGCCACACATATATTCTTCTAGATACAAAATGATCAAGGATTCAAATGTAACCATATATTTTTCTAGAATGAATAATATAAGACCATCATAAGATATTAAAATTAAGTTCCACATTCTATAATACAAGTTACACCAATTTTAGATAACACAAATGAACTTCAAGGACTAATCCACACATTATCCTTCGCAAGTCTTCACAAAATGAAAACTAAATTCTTCCATCTAAAACATAACATGTTGATTATGTCTCTAATAAGCATCTAAGTCAACTAAACAAGCTATAACCTCACTAAAAATATACAACTAAACCTATAGAATATTGTTGAAGCAAGAGCATATTATGCATGCTAGAGTGTTTTTGGCTTTGAAGTTGGAAACTCAGGCAAAGAAGGGTTGATGGTCGATCATTGTTGAGTAGTTCTTGAGTGCAGTGTTGGTTGAGGAACTCATTCATTGATGAAAATCAACATAGCTTGTGGTGCTTTTCAAAACCTGTGTAGTGTTGGCTGAGTGAGGTTAACATATACCTTTTTGTTTGATGTATATTGGGCTCAACATCTATTTTTTTACTTGACATATACTATTTCTCAACAATGTTTGGTGGTTTTGATGATGCTCAACAATTTGGCTCACTGAATGTTGTTCTTGCGAATTAGATCAACCAACTTGGTTAACTTAATGCATTAGCATATAATTGTGACATGAATAAATCTTTGGGGTGTGTGTGGACCTCTTTGGGTCTTTTTTTATTTATCCTATGTGTATTAAATAATGGTTGTAAGATGACTAAGGCATTCTATGTTTATTTGGGTTCTAGATGATTATGTTTGCAACATTTTGACTTGTGGCCATGCAATTATTTAAGGAGGGCTTGGATAGGCATTCAATTAGAGAGCTATAAGAGAAGATATTAAAGTTTAGGGATTTGGAGTCTGAAATTTGAGAGTAGGGCTAGTGGCTAAGGCTTTAGAAATAAGGAGGTTGCTTGGTGGCTTGTGGTGTAGGAGCACCTAGGGGTGAAGATGAAACCCTAACTCATTTTTGGTTTGAAAATGGTCTAACCAACCATTAAATGAATAAGGAATTAATATAAATTTCCAAGATAGGTTTAGATGGTGCTATTGGGTAAACCCACAATAGTGGATTACACTTTTTTGTTTAAACTAACACCGAACTATGAAATTTTTAGAAAACTTTCACTTTCGAATGCAAATTGTCATTTAACAATTAGGAATTTGAAGATGAAGTAGATTAGAGTTTTTAGGATTTTCTATCTAGATTATAAATATATTGTTTTAATTTTTTTTAAATTGATTTTATTCAATTATTTTTCTCCCATGAAAATTAGTATGTTATAAAAAACCTTATTTTGAAATAGCAATGTTGCTTTTTCAACAACATAACTTTTTTTTGAAATAGATATCAATTTGATTCTTTTAAATTCATTTTGCTAACATCCATACCAAAACCTTGGAGGAGATCAAATAAATTTATTCTTGGTATTTTATATTTTATCAGAGTTTAAAGTTGACATAATACTAATTTGGACATATGTGGCTTTTGATACATGTAACTTATTATATATCTACTTGATTTCAAAAATTATTATTTTTGATTGAAACAAGACTCAAATATAGAGACTATAGCTATTTTTGAAAAAAAAAAAATTCTCTTACTTTCTATTTTTCCATGACCTTTGAATATAGAGGTTTGTTTTTTATAACGAACCTTTGTTCAATTCACATAAAAAATGTATACCTAAAAATATTCAAAACATAGCAAATTTATAGTCATTAGAAAGCTAGTTAAAAGTACTTCTATCATGCAAAATGACATGTCTTGATTACTCCATATGAACTAGGTAATTGAGCCTGGAAGCCATGAAAACACTAGAAATCTTCTAACATTTGGAGAAGTCTTGTAATTAGCTAGTTTTGATAGAAACTACATTTTTTCCAAATCTAAAAATATTAGTTTCAATAGAAAAAAAATCTTAAATTTTCTATCCAAACTAAAAGAGTGGGTTATGTGTGGGATTAATTGACCTTAGGTAGTTTTGATAGAAACTACCTAGCTAGTTTGGATAGAAACTAAGTTTCTATTAAATTATTTTCAAATGAAACTCTTGTTGACCTTTAGGGGTTTCTTTTTTTTAATAAACATTGTCATATAAATAAAATTTTTGTTTTTTCAATTTTAACATTCAAATCCTATCAATCAATTTGCACAAGTCAATTGGGAGGGAGGAAATATTTTGCAACTTGTATGTTTCCGAATTTTGGAAGAAGAATTTGTGACATGGGCAATAAAGATAAAAGAGCAAGTAAATATGCATGAAGAAGAACTCACAAATAAGAATTTTTTCCCCTCCTATCCCCCACCCTCACCTCCCGATCCTATCCCTTTCTTCTCCCTTCCCTATATTGAAGGCATCTCACAAAAGATCTCTAAAATTATAGTTTAAAAAGGGGTCCAAGTGTCCTTCAAGCCCCTCTCCACTCTCAATAGATGCTTTCCCCCTCTCAAAGACTCTAGGAATTCCTATCTAGAGTTCAGAGTCTACAAGGTTCTTTGGTCTTGTGGTATCCCCCACATAGGCAAAACAGCTCACTCTTTTGTCACTAGACTCAAAGAACATTCATCAGATATTAGACATGAGTGGGTTCTTAAGTCTTCCCTTGCCAAACACTCATCCTCTACTAAAAATCATATTCTCTTAGAGGTCACTCTCATTGTTTCCAAGGAATGCAACTTCTTCAAAATAAAGTTCAAAGAGGTGGTTGAGATATATAACAGCCCATCCAACCTCAATCGTGATGATGGGTGGCACTTAAACCTTTCTTTTCATCCCTTGTTGTTGTCCCTTAAGAATTCAAGTCCCACCTTGTCTTGACCTTTCCTTGTCTACATGTATGTATTTACATATGTAAACTTTATATATGTGTGTGTATGTGTGCGTGTGTACTATTTTACATATTTGACCATTTCTACACATCTACATATATACATATATAAATATAGGTATACTTAATACATATATACTAATATATACATTTGCATACATATGTTTATGTATATACATAAAGGTACTTACATATATGTATATAGTTAGACATATATATGCATGTACACACACACAAACATTCTGATATTCTTCTTTATGATCATTCTATGCATCTTCTTGTATACTTGTTTTTCTTATTTCTTATTATTATTATTATTATTATTGGCAATTTCCTTGTTCCCTCTTTTATATTGTTATTCCCCTCCTTCTTAACATACACCTCGTAGGTGTAGGTGTGTGTGTGTCTATATATACATATAAAGTTATATCTTTATTTTTATTTTTATTTTATTTATTTCATTATATTTCATTTTATTTTATTTTTATATTTATTTTTTATTTTAACTCTTAATTTTTGTTCTTTATATTTTTATATTTAACCTTAACCTATTTATCTTTCTTTTAGATTTCTACTTTATTTATTCTTATTTTTAATTACTTTATTAATGAACTAATTAATTAATTAATCAACTAACTAATTAATTAATTAATCAACTAACTAATTAATTAACTAATTAATTATTCAATTGATTAAATAATTAATTAACTATATATCTAATTAATTTTTTTAGCTATTTATTAATTAATTAATCAATTAAATAATTAATTAGTTAATTTATTTATTTTTTATTTTTTATTTACATCTTTATTTTAATTAGGGTCTTTCGTTGCTAACTTTTATCTTCTCTTTGTGTCTTTCTTATTATATATCATGTTTTTTTATGTTTGTATTTTATTTTATAATTTAGGGTTCTTCATTTTATTGGTTCATGTCCTTGTTTCATGTGTAGTCTTCCTCCTCTTCCCCCAACTCCTTTTCATTGGAAGTCTGGTCTTCTATCTATTTCCTTTCTCCTTCTCTTCTTTTTCATGCATCTTGATGATGGATCATAGAGTGTGACCTGAAATGCTGATGTAAAAAAATGTTCAGAGAATCAAGTTTAGAAAAAAAATTACAACAAGATGAAAATCATTGAAAAAAATTTACTAGGATACTATAGGAGGTATGATACACGTGTAATCTTTTTTGAATGCATATTTAACATATAGTGTACAATAGTATTCTTGATTTTTTGTATGTATATAATTAGTATTAGGGTTTATCCAATTCATAATATGGTAAACATTAACTTAGGATTTCTATTAATTAATACTAAGGGTTTATTGGATTATGTATATTTAGGATTAGATTTTATTGAATTATGAATATTTAGGATTAGGTTTTATTAAAATAAGAATATTTAGGATTATAGTTTATTACATTATGGTTTTTAAATTATGAATATTTAGAATTAGGGTTCATTTTAATTATGATCTTTTAAATTATGAATTTATTTAGGATGTAGTCAACCGAGACAACCTACTGAGGTTGGAAAAGGTTCATCCCAAGTTCAAATAGGTCTGAATGCATGCATCTCTTGCAAGTATAATCTCTCTCTAGATTTCTAGGTCTAGGCAAACTTTATATCTTTTATTTTTAATTTTAGAGACAATCCCCTTACAAACTTGCTTGATTTTATTTGTTATATTGTACAAGTGCAGTAGTAGATGATGAAAGAGTAAGACATGAGGAAATTGAAGATGAAGAATAGAAATCAAAGATGGATCATTTGAAGGTTATATACAATTGTATTTAATAGTTCACTTGTTATGTATATACATATATGTCCCCTAAAAAGAAGTTGTATCTTAAGTCTTTATTTTAATTTTTCTTGTAGCTAGAGATAAAAAATAAATGAGAATATTAATCTAGCTCAAAGATTGAAGAGAAAAATTAATCATAGAAATTTAGATCATTTAATTGAAATGGATGTGAAAAAATTGATAGAAAATGCTAGTCAACCTATACATACTATGAAGATGAAATTGAATAAAAAGTCTAAAGAAATAATTGCACAATTTGAGAAACTTGATATGGTGGAGAAAATTCAACTATTATCAATTTCACTTCTTAAATATGAATTCAAAGATTCATTGAAATTATTAGGTATAGATACAAGTATAAGAGAGAGGAAGACATCTAAACTACAAAAAGATATTGTTGAAAGTGTTAATGAAGGGTTGCATTCCATTGCAAAAAGAACTAGATCTACAGACAAATCCATTGCATGAAGAGTGATACTGGAATTTGTTTAAAATAAGAACTTACAGAAAAAAAGATAGATCTCTTCACTATCATCTCATAATAGGTATATTTGAAAAACAATATGGCATTATCTCAAAAGGAAAAACAATTTGGATGATAGTGCATTAGAACGAAATTGGTCACTAATACATAAAGTTCCTCAATCTGGTAGGATTGTTGAAATAGTGAACAACTAAGTATTTCAAATTTGGATTGATCATACTTGTCCTTCACCAAATAGAAGAGATATCATAAAGCAGACAATTGGGCCTAAGGAGTGTCTTCAACATTAAAAACATTGGTTGGATGTCACGCAACATGAATTGAATCTCTCATTTTGTAATTTAAATCTTGAAACAAAGATTGGGAAAACAATTTTGTGAAGATAAATAGATCTTTTGAAACATTTTTTTGTTGATATCATGTTGAATTTTATTTGTACTATCAAAGGTTCTGAAAGATGATAGAAGAAAGTGGTGGTTCTCAAATTTCTTTTCATAAACAACTAAGCCAACTCATAACACCAATCTTATGTGACAAACCACATGATCGTGCAATAGGTGAAATAGATTGCATAAGAGGAACTTGTGAAACATGTGGTAACCTGACTAAATTTCTAGAGATGAAGAGACTGATATGATGAGGAATTTAATGTAAGAGATATAAGTACATAATGTCAGAAATAAAAGTTGGAAAAGAATCAACGAGGTTGGAATATGTAGAGGATGACATACCTACTAGAGAATTTATGTCATTTTTTAATAATTTGATTCAACCATAGATACGTCATGTTATTTTTGCTAAGTGGCAAGAAAAATAGTTTCAAACACTAAGAGAAAGTTTCCCACTCAGAACAATTTTATCTATTGTTGATTTTCTAGAGAATTACTCTTTCATTTCTCAATAACTTCAAGCACAATACTACTATATAAAGAAACTTACTATTATGGTTCAAGTGTCTTATCAACATGCACAAATTAATTTGGATGTGTAAGGTCCCTACTCATATGTACTTATTAAATATGAATTTCTCTATTAAATCCATTATAGGAGATTGGAATGGATATGAAGTAATGTTTTATTTTTTAGATGTCCTAATGAAAAATTGAGATCAGCTGATACATTCATGTTTGAAATACTCAGTAATTCAAGAACTACTACATTATATTGACTATTTAAACATTAAATTTCACTAACAATGATACAAGGTGTTTCACTTTATTATGACAATGTTAATTATGGAACCTTGATTATTAGGTTATATGCATTCAAATAGTTCAACATGCCCTATTGATGATGTTTATGATGTTTAGGTATATGCATGCTTAATAAGGATTATTCTAGTACTTTAATTTGAATTGATGAATAGGTTATGTTATATTGGTTAAGCAATTTTTAATGGTTAAATGTATGAGTAAAAATGAGATAAATAGTTATTTATATGAAAGATTGATGTGATTATCCAGATGAGTTTTAAATATATGCATGTGATTTTTCTCAGGCTATTGATGTGTGGAATGAAGTATGCAGGATTATTAGTCAGAAAATCTAATGGAGAATTGAAACTCGACTCTATGTATAGTTTGTGAAAACTAGGGTTGAGTCTAATGAAAGATGTAGACCCCATTGTTTTGTATTTTATTTGTAAGGTAAATTGAATGTATGTATCATTCTATAAATCATAAATTTTTTAATATTTTGTAACAATGATTTATATAGTGTCACCTAACACTCATACTCCATATCTGTATATCAACATGATAATTAGGGTTAGCCAACTAACCTAATAATCTGAGATGGACTAGGTTAGTAACCTAATACTAATTAGTGGGTAATTGGGGTTAATTGCCTTAATCAAGGTTTACTGGTAAGATTGCATTTCTAGAGTTTTTAGAAAATTCGAATATTTCAAGCAATTTAATAGGTCTCTAAATAGTCCTAGATGCCAAAATTAATAAAAAAATATGTTCCTAGGGGGTATATGTATGGGTTGGGGGCATTTTCCACCCATCTAGCCCCTTTTGTTGACTTTTGTGACCATCCAAATATCCTATTTTTTCTTTAGTGCGAAAATTGGACCTTCACCATGGGTTTTACAAGTTATACTTCACCATAAATTTTACCTTTATGAAAGAATTAAGTTAGAAGACTCTAGAAGCCCTTAGTCAAGTGGGGAGTTATTGCAATTTGTAGGTGGTTGAGTTAGGAGCCTATTTAGTTCCAAATTTGAGGGTGGAAGAGTGTTCACTAAATCTCTACATTTAGAGAGTAAAGTTAGGATTGAAGGAGGAAGAAGGAGAGCTCTTCTCAAATTTTAGTTTATCATAACCATTTGTGAAGGTAGGAATCCTTCAGATTTGTGTCTTCATGATGTGTTTCATTTCTTAAAGTAGGTTTCTAAATGTGTGTGTTCATGTGTATAAAGAAACATGTAAGGGATGGGATTGTGATGGATTTTCTTAAATGTTTTCCTTCATGTTTTACATTTTGATTTATGAGGGAAACTATAAGGGTTTTGTTGGCATTACTCGCCCTTGGATAGGGTAGAAGTGGCCATGTATAGGAGGAGGGCTTAAGTTGGACTCGAAGTAGTGCAGAGTCTCTCCTCATGATGAGGAGAGGGAGAGAGTAGGGTGTTATGGGCTGCTACTCATCAGTACAAACCATGTTTGTGTTTTGAGAAATTGAGAAGTGAAAGAATGAAAGTAGTTATGATATTAGCCTCAAAAGCTCATCTATTATGATGTTGTGACTAACTTCTCCTACGCTGGAAAAATCCACCTTCTCCCTAGTCTAGTTCGATGATGAATCTATTATGAAAACTTGGGAGGGGAGTAAATGGGTTGAACATGTCTTTGTGTTAAATCTATTTGTCTCCTAGTCAATTTCATTTTCTCCATGGTTACCTTGATAAAATTTGCAGATTTTGTAGTGGCTACCTTGATATGGACCCAAGTAGGAATTCAAAGTTGTTTCAATTTAAATGTTTGGGAGACTTCTCCTTAGGATAGTGATCCCATTGTAAAAATTTATTGTTAACTTTTTATTGTTAACCTTATTTCTGAAATAATTATTATCTCAGGTTTTCTTCTCTGGTTCTTTCCTGAGGGAGTATTTGAATTAGGTGATTGAACAAAATGAGTAAGAAAAAAAAAGAGTATTTTCCTTTCATATGATATTCTTTATGATTCAAATGTGTATGCATAATTTTAATGGTTGTTAGAGGAAACAATGTTGTATTAAGTTATGAAATTTGGTTCCAAACTATGTTAAGGAAGTCTGATTTTAATTAATTGGTATTTCTTTTTACTTTCATAATTATTAAAAAGAAAATAAAATTCCCTGGTGCTTGTATAAATGATGGAAGAATGAAAAGAATACAATTTCCAAGTATGTTTGTGAATTTTCAACATGAAATCAAATGAAAAGTTAATCAATAACATAGTCCTTAAATTTATCTACATTTGGATATGGTAAATTGCTTAGTATTTGACCCTATTGATTTAATATATTAAATGATATATTGTTACTCAGTAATCCTATATAAACATTAAGAACATAGTTCCTAGGTAACAATATTATCTTAAGTAGTCTTCCTATGCATGACCAAATATAAAGGAATTATATCATTATATTGAAAGTTGATAGTATTATAAGAAAAACAAGGATTATGAAAATCATAGAGAATATTCTCTTTCAAATTTAAAATAGAAATATATTACTAAATAAACACAAAAGTCTTTGTGCATTTATTTTCCCTATTACTTATCCCTTTTCTTTAAATTGTGGTAATATATATATATATATATATATATATATATAAAACACCATCATCACTCTTACAAGTGGATGGAAAAGACTTTAAACACAAATCATATAGTTGGAAATATTTAAGAGGAATATAATGGGACATACATGGTCCCTACCCCACTCCCATTCCCCTTCCTCCTCTCCATTGTTGGAAGCAGGAATCCAAAAGACTAAGGGAAATAAATTCAAGTAACTTTATGAATGGAAAATCCCATAAATCAAATATGTTTTCTTTTAAAACTCCAACCTCTTGTCCATACATTCCTTTTTTTTGCAATTTGACTTTATGCAATGTGTTGTAGGCTTAGGCCAATGTGCCTTGACCTTGGGGGCCACCCATGACCTTGGGAAGAGGGAATGGCAAGTGGCCAAGTGGCCAAGGGGGAGATGAGGAGTTAAGAAAGGGAGGTGAGATTTGATTGGTCCTTAAGGATAATGTTAGTTGTGTAGTTTAGAGGATAGTTAGTAGTTGTAAATCAGATTTAGTAGATAGATTTAAGATAAAGAAAGCATGTTAGTATTTAATAAAGATAAAATTAGCTAGTTAGTAGGGAGTATTTATTTGCAAATTGTTTTAGATAGTATTTCCCTTGCATCTTTATTAGTTAATTTTTTTTTTATAATAAAAAAGTGACATATCACTTATATAATATATTTATTAATAAACTAGTTCAAGGGCTCATCAGAGAAAGAACTAGCAAGAAAATGCTGAATCATTTCCAAAATACAAAAGTGTTAAAAGCTGATATGTCATACCAGCCATACCTACAACCAAATACAATTTCTTTGCACTAAGCAAGAGTACCCAAAGTATGATATATATCAATACTCAAAAATGAGTAGGGTCCAATTATGTCAATAAACCTCTCCTTCTGAAAGATTTAATTAAAATCAACAGAGCTTTGAACCTCCTGTCTAATTGGAGCATTTGTGAACATGCACAAAGAATGTGCAAGCTAATAGCCATGTGTTGATTAGATATAGTACTAGTTTCTATAAAGCTTCATTCATCTTCTTTGTGTCCCAAATATGGCACTCTGCTAAGCATGGGAATTACGAAAAAATAATCTTTGAATGGCAAGATTCAAATATGGAGCCTTCACAACCAAGATTAGCTAGACAACCAGCTAGTTTATTGCCCTCCCTTAGAGTATGAGAGAAACAAGTAGCTTGAAAAGAATCAATTAAATCCCAGCATTATTGAAGGATATAGGCTAGTTTCTAGGTATGAGAAGATCATGAGAGAGAAGAGTTTATAATTACCTAAGAATCACCTTTAATATAGATGGTGGAAACATTACATCTCTTTGCCAGAATTAGACCTGCCAATAGGGCTTGAGCTTCTGCAAGGTTGCTAGTACCAACTTGTAAAACATCTACTTTGATTGCAACTACTTCACCTTGACAATTTCTAATACAAGCACCCAATCCTGACTTACCAGGGTTGCCATGAGAGCAACCATCAAAACTTAACTTTAGAAAATTTCTAGAGGGGGGAGACCATTTTACATGAAGTTGATCAGATTGATGATTAGAATTCTAGTTTACAGAGAAACCTGGAGGTAACTTAATTTGTTTCCAGAGTTTTAGAAGAAGATAATCCCAAGTAGAAACTGAAATATTATTCATAAAATTGAACACATTTTTCAGTTGTAAAAATATTCAATTTATTCAATATATAGTAAAATGAAGTAACTTAGTTTGAAAATAATTTAATTTAGTTAGAAAGAGAATTAAATAGTAAATAGGTTTAATTTATTTAATTTGTATTGGTTGGTTATAATTAAACTATTATAGCTCTAAATAACATTAATTATTTTTATTTTTTGGCTTCTCATCATTTAAATATATTTGTACTACTAAAAGTTTTATTACTAAATAGATTTTCCTCTTGATATTAGAAAGAAAATCAATACTAATGCAATGAGAATTAATCTCTTATGGAGTTATTAAATATACTTAATATGAGTCATAATACTATTTTTTGGCCTATTTTTCCTCATACTAAGGTGGAGAAAAATTCCATTAGTGGGAACATTCTTTCTATTTTCCTCCCAAATAAGAGTAGGGATAAATCTATTTAAAGGGAGAGTTGAAAGTACAAAGGTATAAATAGGATTATTATTATTTTTGAACAAATTTACTTATAAGTTAAATGAAGGTAAATATATTTCAATAATCAAGTTTTAAATTGAGAGATCTCTAAATTAAAAATATATATAAACTTAACCAATTACCTAATTACTTTTGAATTTAATAAGTTATATTAGGATTAAATTTAATTGTTAATTATACTGAAGTGACTATGATTGAATTCAATAAATTAAATTATACAAAGGTTGTTCATTTAGTTTAAATTTATTGAATTGTGTTTTATCAAACTTAAAATAAACCTTTATTTATTTAATTTTGACTATAGACTTGCATTTTCCTTATTCTAGTAATTCAAATAGATGGTTAAATCATGTGAGATATTTATTCAAGTAAATATCAATAAGAAGGGTTAAACTAGTATAATGAATTAAATGTAAAGGTATCTAATCAAACCTAATGTAACTTATGTTACTAATCAAATGTTCCTCAAACATGGTGTCCTGCATTCCTAAACATGAAATTAGGGTTTAATCAATTGACTTAATCAACCTGATGCAAGTGTTCATGTAGCACTAGGAATTAGGATTTCAAACCTATGTATTGTGTTGGAATACTGACTCTACATCTTTATGATATGTATTCAAAACTCACTTTAATCCTTTGTCAACCTTCCATAACCTAATCAATGTAGCATGTATTAAATGGATTATTAATCTTTAAAAAAAAATGTTGGTGTGTTTTTCCCCCATTTTTTTGGTCATGATAGGATGGTGTGGAAAGTATAGATCAAGCACAATTCATTAAAAAAGAGTAGCACTTTTACATTAGTGATGACAAAGAACATGACACACATTTTGTAGAACATTATTTTAAGACTTTTTTGAATATTTGAAAATTAAAGACATAAAAAAGGAAAAAAAAGAAAAGAAAAGGTATGGTCATATGGATGTCTAGCATAATTTAAATCAGCTAGACCATTTTATGCATTATGTAGATATCACTAATGCTTTAATATACCACATATTTGTAGTTTTTTCAATAGTGGACATGGAAAGGGTGAGCATGATGGTGCACAAGGTTGTATCAAATGTGCTAAGAAACTATCAAATGGACTATAAAGGATATCACATTAATAATGCTCATGATGTGGTTGAGTGGTGTAAAACACATTTTACAGTGCCAGAAAATATAGATAACATGGAGTCACAAGTGAATCGAGTCATACCATTAAAAGTGTTTTGGGAGGTATTAGGTATAAATTAATTTGAATATTATAATTGAATCAAATTTATATTTAATATGTTAAGTGATAACTAAATTATGTACACACATGTTTAAAACTCATTTTTTATATGTATATATGGACTTTACATTTAGGTGTTAGTAGAAGATAAATGCATGCATGCAAGAGAGTAGAGAAGACACAATCATTTGATTTAGTTATGAGTATAGATAGTAATGTGTGGCCTTTATATAGGAAAGAGCCTATAACACAATGGTAAATTGTGAGCCTCTTATCGAAGAGGTCTTGGGTTTGATTCTATATGCAGCCATGCTTAATAAATAATAATAAACATTAATTAATTACAACACATAATAATTAATCTTGGCTTTGGCCTCTTACGGATCCAAAAAAGAAAAATGTTTGGTCATTATACACAAGAGAATACTCATGTTTTTGTCTTGGTTGCATTGATGAAAACTACGATGGTTGCATTAATCATGAACATGGATATGTGGGTGAATGAAGTTTGGTGCCACTAGATGTTATCAATACAAATAAGTTTGAGGATGAAAACTATGCTGATATTCCATTAATTTCTAGTGATTATGACCATATTTTAGGATTGATCAGAGTTGGTATGTATGTATATGTACAAGTCTATTTGTTTCATAATTTTGTTTAATTTATTTAATATATATACTCATGTACATGACACATGGAATTTATATACATATATTTTGTGTAGGAAATGTTTTTGTAGTCATGGTAGAATCTGAAAATATAGAAGGTGTTTCCTTTTATTTAATGTGTTGCACCATACAAAGAGAGAAGCTAGCAATGAATAAAATTAGTGATGGAATTATGTTTCCCACATGTTAGTATATAGTTGAATTGTGTATGTACATCTTTCTTTTTATGAATTCAAATTTATTAACTTATTTGATATGTGTGTGTGTGTGTGTGTGTGCGCGCGCGCGCGTACGTGCATATATTTAGTAATTAATTAGTCTATGTGATATTTTTAAAATGTGTACGTAGGTTCTGTTGTTGTACAAGGAACATATTTGAAGTAAAGAAAGTACTTAAGAATAGGTTTCATTTTACTGATTATCAACCTAATAATATGGTATACCATTATAGTAACCATGCTATTACAACTAGTCTAACTCTTCATCCAATCAAAGTACCTAGAATATGTAATTGGAGGCTCGATATTGATGATCATAGAAAAATATTAAATGTTATCCAACAATAAGCTAACCCACTTGGTATGAGCTAGAAACAACTTCTAATATGAAATAACTTCAACATTTTGAAATTTGATTGAACTATTTAAAATTTGAGATTTGGTTGAAGTTGATCATTTCAAATTTTAAATTTGGTTGAACTAATTATATATTACTTTTACTCTTTCATTTAACTTGTCAAGTTTAAATTGTGATTTGTAACTAATTATAGAAATTAGGAACTTATATGAAACTAATTAAGACATGTGTCTTGAGGGGAATAAATTCAAACACTTATCTTAAGGAGATGAAATTAGGACTTGTAACTAATTATATATTACTTTTACTCTTTCTTTTAACTTTTCATGTTTAAATTTTGATTTGTAACTAATTATAGAAATTAGCAACTTATATGCAACTAATTAGGACATGTGCCACAAGGGGAAGAAATTCAAACACTTGCCTTAAGGGGATAAAATTAGGACTTGTAACTAATTATATATTGCTTCTACTCTTTCATTTCACTTGTCAATTTTAAATTGTGATTTGTAACTAATTATAGAAATTAGGAACTTATATGCACCTAATTAAGAAATGTTCCTTGAGGGGAAGAAATTAAATCACTTGTCTTAAGGCGATGAAATTAGGACTTGTACCTAATTATATATTACTTTTACTATTTCATTTAACTTGTCAAGTTTAAATTTTGATTTATAACTAGTTATAGAAATTAGCAACTTATATGCATTATTAGGAATTTTGAATTATGTAACTAATTAGGAATTTAATATATCTAAATATCACTTGCATAGAACAAAATTAACCACATATGTATACATCAATTTCATAAAGCAACATAATCTAACATAATAGAACATTATCCAACATAATCTAAATGTAAAATCTAACATGTAAAAGAACATAATCCAACATAAACTTTATATATAATCTAACATAATAGAACATTATTCAACATAATCTAACATGTAAAAGAAATGTCTAGAGAATGTATATATGTAGGTCAATCATCAAACATGTATATGAACCTAAACATAAACATGTGTCGAACATCATTCTTGAGTCTACTATATGTGTATCAATCATTTTAAAAAAAAAAAAAAAATGTTTAATTTGGATGTAAGTCTAGATCACATAATCTATAATATTAAAAACTATAGATCATCAATTCCAAGACTATCATTGTGATGTCTCCTCATAGCATGGTTTGAAGACTGACTATCAAGATTCTCGCTAAGATGTGTTGACCCCTATATATATTCTAGAGAAAGTAGTATCAATGTACATAATTTCATACTAAATTAAATCTCTTTTAAATTTACAAATTGCATGCAAGTTATATATTTCATTTAAAACTCACCTGTCCACTATTGACATCATCGAATGAATCCCAATGAAGTACATGATCTAACATCAAAGATGGAGTAAAAAGAAGCATGTGCCCCTATAATACATACATACATGTGCAAAAATTCAAATTTAAAAATGTATACTTACAAAGGCATGATATGTATATCTGCATAAATTATTAGTTGAACAAACAATTGAAATTTTAGCATGAACAACAATAACTATAGATTTAGCTATGTAGATGCTGGCATCTAATAATACTCAAACTACTTAGAATCAATTGTGTCCACCAATATATCCATTTTTTTTTGGGCTCGTCTAGCTCCATCTCTACATCTATGCTAGCCTGACTGGTTATTGGAACACATCCTAATAATGACGAGCCAAGTGGAATGACTAGATGACATAGAAGTACAATCATCATGTGTCAACAAGTCCATTCATATTGTGGTTGACAAGCTAAAGTCAACATCATCAAGGCACACACTTGAACTCTGACCATGCCCTACACTAGGTGAAGGGTCTATTCTAGTATGCATATGTCCCTCTATAGTAAAAGAGTGGTTAGTAGGTGGATAGTTGTGTGTACTATCACCGTGACTACTACTTGATCAATAAGAGGAATGTGATTATGGGTGTGCCCTAATACTACCATGGAGACAATGTTGAACATTTGATATTACTATGCCAAAATTCTCTAATATGAATCTATATGAGTATAATAGATCCTCACCAAGACTAGTCATAGTATCTCATGTCAACACTCCAACGAGACCCTCTAAGCTATTCAGTGAAGGGATACATGTTGCACTATACAAGTCTTCTGAAGATGAAACATCAAAAAATGATCTAGGATGTCGATGAGACATCAAATACTAGCAATCTCTTTAACCCCCTAAATCACCCCCTACAAGCGGGTCTTGCACAAGCCTCATCAGCTAATAGACCTAATATAGGGGAAATAGTAAGTGGACTATTTCCAAAAATTGACCTATGTGTTCATGGTGGATGACTTGGTTGCCTATCAACTAGTCTACCATGCCCCTATCCTAAATGCAATGGTAATTTAGTGTCAATCACCACCCTGCCTAAGCGAAACTTAGCATAATATTTTCATGGAAAATAGAGTGGAATTTGGTCATTATTTGGATAATGACCATGAGCAAAAGGAAGCATGGGTATATAAGTTCATCCATCTATGGATTTGTACACTTAAGTGGAGAATACACCTTCACATACTTTTGTGTAACATAATGTGGGAAAATATCCCTTTTCAGTGTCTCTTTGGACACTAAGCCATGTACCTACTATAGTGAAAGACCTAAAGAGAACTCTCATCTCTTACTGTCAAGGACAATCTATATAATATGTGCATAATATGGAGTAGCACCATGAATTTTATCTCTAAAATATGTGAGGTTGTGTAAGATGCTCTAACATGTACTACTATATACACTAACACATCCACCATCATGGATTAAAGTACACCATATCCTCTATCCTAGTATATGCAACAAAATCAAAGTATCCAACATCTTGAAACATGAATGATCCCACCTCCTATTATGCTACTACCATTGGACATACATATAAGCCATCCAAAGAGAAAGCCACCCAACCTATCACATAAGAATCATA
Source organism: Cupressus sempervirens (assembly GCA_028749045.1). Taxonomy (NCBI): domain Eukaryota; kingdom Viridiplantae; phylum Streptophyta; class Pinopsida; order Cupressales; family Cupressaceae; genus Cupressus; species Cupressus sempervirens. The sequence goes on from CM053792.1 coordinate 217,182,373, forward strand.
AAATCTTGTACCAACTAAAATGTCAAGCACAAATACATTATCCAAAAGGTAATCACATGTATCTGTAGTCGTCAAACATCCATAGCTGAAATAACACCCACAACAACTGCCAATCCTTTCAACTATCCATACCTCAAAAGGTATACCAAGTGAATCTCACATCATCAACATATCGAATCTATAACTGCAATCACTAGTCTTGCGATAAATACGTGCCACATATATACCAAAAATCTCCCACTGCAAAAGATAATGTCAAATCTATAACCAATCCACACACAACATCTCAAAGAAGCGAATCCATGTAGTATCAAAGAAATCCACAATACATAAACACATCACCTGCAAGAACAACTCTACTAAAAATTGTCTAACACTCTCCCAAGTTCTCCACAACAAACAAAGGAAAGAGATAAAGAAATACCTATGTCATCTCTCACATGAAAAACATGAACACAAACCTGTTATCACAATCTCCAACTAATAGTAAATCCAATGTAGGTGGAACTAAACATCTAGGAAGATAAACAAGATGAAAGAGAAATCATGCAAAGGATAACATGTATCATGTCCTTCTACACACACCTCTAGATGTAAACTGTGCCAAGTAAGATATCCTCCATAAAACCCCAACAAAGAAGCAAAAATAAAACCCAAACCATACCATATAACTAATCATGGATGTAAGCCTCTCACAAGAAGATTAAACTCATAAACCATTCCCAAACCAAGGAATAACCATTCCTAATCCAAGGAACATGCCCAATATAAATTAATCTCCCAAAGTCAACCAACATCATAAAAATATATGCACATGGAGAAAACTAATGCCTAACCATCTCTTAAATGAACCCTGCAATACTAACTCATGTACCACAACTCAAGATCCATATCAATGAAAGATAAACATAAATATACTACACCTGAGATAAATAATGGGCTATACGTCTCAAGTAGTAAACTGGCAAGTAGACCAAGAGTGGGGAATGAGAATTTTCATCAAGATATCTAAGTGTCCAACCAAGAATCATCTAAGAACAATATCCTCTCTAGTCCATATTAGGTAAATTCCCCTTGAATTTCTTGTTGAAGCTATAAATTGTACCAAAAAGTATTTCTCTATTCTAAGAGAAATCAACATCACCACAATCTCTAAGTATCCAAGAGCACCTGTAACTAGTCAATCCATGCCAACTCCAAATGAAACATAGAAATATCATGAAGTATCAAAAAAATGATCAATTTACTCAAATTGTCTTAATATCTTTTCACTAATGATATTGGAATCCTTAATCTCTTATTCATGGATTGTTTTAAATCCTCAAAATAACTAGTCATTACTGACTCAAAACTCTCACCTAACTGTTCAATATTAAACTCTCCTATTTGAACTACAAAAAACCTATTTGTCTTCCATGCAATAGTACAAAATGGAGGAAATGTGTTCTAAACATAAAAGAAGATGCATATCAAAATAGATTCAAATTTACATTGAGAACTCTTTGTTTTCCTTATTGCTCCTAGGTTTTTAATCAATTGTTGTAGTTGCAACTTGGCAAGATCATATGTATGATGTTTCTTCACAATCTTGTAACCCATATCTTCTACAATGTTGGGTACACTATTCAATCTAGTTGGTTGATAAAATTTATGTGCAATTACTCTTACAAAAAATCTATCAGAGGATTTGTAATGGTGTCTACGGTCATTCCTCTCTTGTTCCATATAGCTCTCATGTTCTTTTCAATAACTTCTTTGGACTCCCTCCTCATAGTCTTTGGCTGATCTAGGGTTGGATACCCTGTTACCCTATGGATTATTCTCTTTGTAATTTTTATTGGTCCATTATCTAGCCACACTAAACTATCATGAATTCTACTCAAAACAATCTTCATGCATTCCATTTTGAAAATGTTAGGGAAATCTAGGGCACAAGTTAACCCTTTCTTTTCTATAATCTTGAATTCTTCCCTCTAACATACCATTTTCACATAGTTTTCCATATGCTTCTCTGATTTCCATTTCACCAATACTACCAATCTTGCAATTGTAACACTTTTTGACATCTTGATCATTAAAACTTTTGGCGGTATCATAGATAGCACACCGAAGGGATCTTGTTTGTATGTTATTTCTAAAACGGCTTTCAAAATAGGTTGTTTTATCTTGTTGGTAACCAACTAAAGATTTAAAACTTATTTTCCCTCTACACCTTTTTCTTTTGAAGAACTATATGCCAATTTAAAAATACAGGGTTTATGAAATTTGAAATAGCATAGCTGAGCACATGATAAATACCTTGTAAATCCTGGTGAAATAATGTTGCACAACTACTCAAATCTCTTGTAAATGCTTTAGATGAAATTTCTAGATTGCTTTAACCTCTTCTTTCTCTCTCTCAATTTTGAATGATGTTAAATGAGTAGAAATTGATCAAATACCCCTTTAAAATGTTGTAATTAATGCTAAGTGCTTACACAGCTGTGAGCTCATCATCAACTAATTTTAGGCTCACTCAACATCCACTCATCTTTCTATTTGTTCAAAAACCATTATGAGCTTGGCATCAACTAGCCAATTTGTTAGCTCAACATTCACTAGAATTTCACTGGGGCAACCAGAGGAAAATTTCCATGCTTGGGAGTAACATGAACATTTAACAAAACTTCAATATATTTTTTTGATTCCTAATAATGCTTTGCATCTTTATTCGTGCTTATATAATCCTTTCAAAATTAAATCCTTTGGAATTGATGTATGGTATAACTATTAAATATCAGTCCCACATACCTCTTGATTTCTCGATTTGATGAGGTGTGATCACTTGACCCATTAGGTGCAGTGATCCCTTCTCCAGTTTATATATTTCTCTCCTCCTTTCTCTTCCATGTCTTCTTCAATTTATTTCTGACATTTTCAATATCTACCTTGCCTTTGCCTTTATTGAACTCACAACTTGGTGCCTTTGACCTTGTTGGACAATATTGGTTAATATGACCAGTCTTTAGATAGCTAAAACATGTGGTTTGACTCAACCACCTTTTTTAGTCACTCTTGAAGTGTATTCTAATATAGTTCTTAGGAATATGTCCACTCTTGATAGTAGTGACAACTATACCTTGTATTATAGTCCCAATTGTAAAAGTTGTCATTGTTCTTTACCTTTCCTTGTTTGTTTGATGACCATATTGGGTTGGATCTGCACCCAAAAGTTCTATGTCCATACTTGTAACATTTGTAACAATATCCTTCAAATATTTGAGTGTGAATGGTCTTGGTTCTACATTCATGTACCTAATGGCCTTGTTTGTGGCACTTATGGTAGTGAACCATGCTCTTCTACTTATCACTCTAATTTATAGTTTTTGTTCTACACACATTGGTAGTATGTCATTTCTTACCAAAATTATGACAAGTATGTTTGGAATTCTTACCATTGTCCTCCTTAAAAAAATCTAGGTGACTTAGGCTTAGGTGTGAATTAACGGCTATGATTCACCCATTTTTCCACTTAAACCTTCTTTGTACCTGATTAGATGCATGTAATGCATAGAGATTCCAACTTAAGATTCATCCTTATCAAAAAATTAGAGTAATTCCATCTGTAAGTCATCTCAAAAATGGTTTACATAGTAGTTTGTGCCAATACAAACAACTATGACAAAACTATGTTACTCAGCAATTGAAGTCCCTAATGCTCGACATATTCTGATTTCAATACTAATACTTGACATCTGAATGACTTGGCATGCCCTGCTTGCTTGGATCCAAAATCACTTGGCATATGTTTTTTTCTCGACACTTGAGTGACTCGACACTTACTGTTAACTCAACATGCTCTAACTTATACATGTTGTGCTTGACATATACTACTTATTTGGCATGAACTAAGTAAACGGCTTAAGTTTATAGACACTCACTTGTCAAGACCAATCTAAGATCAAAAATAACCCCTAAAATTCTTCAGTATAAGAGGTCACATCTAGTTCATTTTTCTTCAATCCTTTCCTTCTCTTATGGAGCTGAATTTCAAAGTGTTTAGGCAGGAAGTTCTCCTCCACCTTAGTGACCATTACCTTCTAGTTAGCTATAGGATTCTTACCCATGTTGATTCTTTTATCTTGTACATATTTCCACCATGTTAGAGTTGAGCCTCTAAGCCTTGACTTTGAAACTTTAACCTTTAGTGCCTTAGATACTCCCTCATAGTCAAAATGGTTCTCCATGCCATCTATATAGACCATGACTGCATCTATGTCCATCTTTCCACTAAAAAGTGGTACACCTTCCAAATATATTCCTCCTAGGGCTTTTATATCCTTAATGAATGGCTCTTCATTCAAGATAGGATTAGGTTCAAGGACCACATCCTCCTCTACTACCTCTTTACCCTTCTCAAATTCTTCTTCTTCCTTTCTCCTAGATGCTTCAACAAATGCATCCAGTTCCAGTTTCACCTTCACCTCTACTAGGGATTATTCAAGAACTCTATTCTTCTCCCTTTGTTAATCAAATTCCTCAACTAGTTCTATACTTCTCACCATGTTTGTTTCACCTACTAACTCTCCAGTACCTCCAAACATCCACCAACTATTCCCAAATCTTTAACTTGCTCTAATACCACGTTGATGTGAGAACCAATCTTGCTCAAAAACCCTAAACTCTCTAGGGTCTCCTTAGTTCTTCCACATAATCAAATAGGTATTCTTTCATAGCCTATGCCTCTAATGATTCTATCAAAGAGACCCACTTCTTCAACTAGTGCACATCAATCGGTTAGTACAAAATTGCTCAAACTTCCACAAACACACAAATAGCCCCAATTTACTTTGGACTTTTCCATTTGGTGAAATGAATTCCAAGGCATGCCTTAGGTTACTCATCAACATAATACACCCAAAAAAAGTATAAAATCCTATTCGAATTGCTATCCATAGGTCAATTTGTACTCTATTGCTTGAAAAAAGGCTATAAGAACTAGCCCATTAAATAAACTAAAATTGACATATATTGAAAAATCCCTTTAAAATGGAAAAGAAAAATCACCTTTCTAGATACCCTTTTTATAGTACTTGAATATTTTGCAACTCTTAAGCTCCAACTTGTCCATACAATCTAAGCATAATTTTAGGCTTAATTTGAGGGTTTCAAGGATTTTGGTGTTGCTCAGGTTTTAAACCTCCTAAAAGTCCTTACCAAGACTCCTCCTCTAGATTGGAGTTATCCATCACCATCTACTTATGTGCCACATTCTTGGATTGAAAAATTAGACATTTCAATCCACTCCAAATGCTCTTTTTCATATTTTTGATCCCTAACCAATCATGGTTTTCTTGCCTAGGGCATCACACTAAAGATGCTTTCCATACTTCCCATGGGCTCTTATTTTCTTTAAATAATTTACAAGGAGTCTAGTTCCAAATTCAAAGAGGTTGTACATTTCATATGGTGGGAAATGACCCTGGGACTCCATTTTGTGTTGGTTGCCCAGTTCAGAACAACAACTTGCTAACTTACAAAATAATTTATTTGAGCACATAAAACTCTCTGAAACAACCCAAAAAATAAAAAAAGAAATGAAAACAACCTCCACTAACAATTCCAACTGAGAAAATCCTAATTTTGACCTGTGGAAAGTAAGAAAAATTACTCAAAACAAGAAACTGTTGTACTAATGAAAAATATTGATTACATTACATACAATGTCATTTCTCCTTCTTCCAACCTCTTGAAAAGGTTGAGTTTTACCTTATATAGTCTTGGAATTTAAATTTCGAACTAATTTAAGTGGTTGAAGGGCTCCAACAAAGAATTTTCTCTTTTTGCATAAAAGTTGCAAAACTTGTCAATGACAACTTTGCAGGAAATGAACAATTTTTGCAATTTTGCAAATTTTCTACCCAAAGTTGCCCTACTTGTTACCAAACTTTCCAAAAAGTATAAGATAGATCCAAAACACCTAATAAGGACCTAAAACACTTGATTATCCTATTTGGCCCTCAAAACCCAAAAATTCTCTATGGAGCCAAATGAGCACTTTTTGAGCAATTAGGAGCAATATTGCATTGTGGGACTCTTCAAACCTATTTAACTTCACCTTATGACCAAGTTGACCTTATTATTACTCTAGTGATGAGGATAGACCCCCCTCTCTTCCCCCTTTCTCTCCATATCTCTCTCTCTCTCTCTCTCTCTCTCTCTCTCTCTCTCTCTCTCTCTCTCCCTCCCTCCCTCCCTCCCTCCCTCAAGGAAAATTGTACATGTTATTTAGGATCTCTCTCTCTCTCTCTCTCTCTCTCTCTCTCTCTCTCTCTCTCTCTCTCTCTCCTCCCTCAAGGAAAATTGTACATGTTATTTAGGACATGTCTAAGGGAGAAGTTTCATTTTAAGATAAGGAAAGATGGGTTATATAAAACTAAAGACATAGTTTGTTGAAAGAAAAGAACATATAGTTCATAATGTGTTTGTAATATGAAGAACCAAAAAAATAGTTAACTTTCTTCAAAACATACACACTTTTGAAAGAACTTTTAGTCCTTTAAAGTAGTATTTTAACTTTAACCCTTATCATGAATTTAACTTTACTAACCTCAATAATCTAAATCATAGGCCCATATTTTATTTTCTACTTTATTTTCTCTTCTTAGGCCTATATCATATAGGAAGTTTTGAAAGAAAAATTAAGGTGGTGGTTGTTCTTGTGATGGAGTAGGAAAATAGGTTCTATATACTCTATAATTTAATAATTTAATTATTTAAAGATGTTAATAGTGAATGAAAGTGATAGAGAGCATGTGGAGCATGACAATGTGAAAACTCTGAATGTTGATCCTCAAACTAAAAACTTTTAAAGCAAAGCTAATAGTGGGCCTACATGGGATGATTACTCTAAATGGGGCTCAAGACAATGTTACTACTAGTAAAAGGGAAGATGAGCCAAATGATTGGATTCCCAATGAATATAATGATGCACATCATTGATGTATGCATATTTGTGTTATATTGTATGGTTTTACTACATAGATTTTATGATTACCTTAATAGTAACTTAGGTAATAGTGACAAAGTTTGTATTTAAGTTATCTTCATTAACCAATAGAATTTTTAGAATTGGGCAAATAGATTGACACACCCCCCCACCCCCCTGCTTCTTACTACCAGTTGGGACCAAAATCCTCCTGCTTAAAGTACCAAGTTCAAGTAATCAACTTTGAGCTTATTGCTATGATTTTTTGTTTGATATCTTTTCCAATAGAAGGGGTTGGTGTTGATAACTCCTTTGATGATATGGAGACCTCCCATTGATTAATAATGCCTTCATCAACAATATGCATCAAGAAGAAAATAATATGGCCCATACTAATGAGAGGGAACATGAGGTCTAAGGACCCCACAACAACTACTATTAATCTCTTCAATAAACTTCGCACTAGTTCAAGCCATGCCCAAAAAAAATTCTAAGAAGGCCATGGGAATCACTAGAAGAGAAAACCCACCTAAATAGGAAAAGAATAACTTGAAATTGATAACGGGCACTACAAAGTCGTCATCAACAAATGGTATTCAACCAAGGGTGCAAATAATACAAAGACAACATTTTTTACACTAATTTCTACTAGTGCTTGACGGATCATTTCTTTTTTCAACAAAGAAAAGCCTACTCGAAGCCCTCCTTTAGAAGTAGTAAACTAGAAACAATGTCAACCAAATACAAAGGCTCCTCAAAACCCTTATACTCCACACCTCAATCTAATATAGCAATGATAGATGCTTTACCCCAATTATTGCAAAAACACTCCCATTTGACTCATCATCCCATTTATTTGCAATATCTCCTTCAATTGTAGAAATCCTAAAGTCTCCTCCAATCTTCTGACCTATATTTGTTTGCATCATTTCTCTCCTCTACATATGATAACACAATTGTTTATGGTTGAATAAGTTATCTTTATTGAGAATTTTTTTTGATTTTTCTAACACTGAATTTATTCATGGGACGATGAAATATTGGGAGAGCTTTTCTTATAGTTTTTTACTACTACACTACATATTTTCTATGTCCAAGTGTATGCATTACATTGCAATGTTTCTATGTAAATATGTAGATTGAAAATTTATTGTTTTCAATGTGTTTATTACTATATTATCAATTTTCTCAACATTATGTGTTTCCTTTGCTTTTACATCTGTGCATCATTCACATGTAACCAAATACAAGTATCATGTTATAACACTTTGTTTTACTTTTATGCTTAAAATTTGTGATTTTACAAGTCCTACACTAGATACTTATCATTTAGAATAATATTTTTTTATAATATTTTATTAATTCATTTTGATCAAGACGATTTACCAAAAACCTCACATCAACTAATTTATTTAAAAATATGATTTCTTTGTCTTTAGATATTTCCTTTTTATTAGTTTAATTAATCAAACTAATGATCATAAACCATTATCTTCCAATTTATTTGATTATCCTACATCTTTTCTAATATTTATATATTATTTAAGACATTCTCTTATTATAAAATATTTACAAGTTTCTTACATTTTGTTATGAAGATAGAGCCATACATACATGCATTGCTTTGTCTAGTCGTCTTTAGTACAAAATGCATGGAACCATCAAAAGATTGCAGTCTCTTGGCGCCTTGCATATTCTAGTAGCTGAAATCTTGCACACATAATTCCTATTGAGATGCTACTGTTTGCACTAAATACAAATAAAAATTAAATATAAATATAATATTAAATCCAATTTCTAGAGCGGAATTACAGTGGAGTCCGCCTCTCTTTGGACTAGAGTTGGTAAGAGCGGAATTAGAGTGGAGTCCGCCTCTCTTTGGACTGGAGTTGGTAAGATTATTGTAGTGTTCGCCTCATTGTTGTTTGGAGTGGCGTTCCAAGCATTCTTCCTTCAATTTAATTTTGAAATTGGTAATAAATATAGAGATAATCAAACAAATGTTATTTAAATAGGCGTCCCGGCTGTCTCCCGGTGTTATTTAACTATAAATTTAAAATAGGAAGCCCGGTCGCTTCCACCCATTTTCTTGTCGATTAAATCTAAAGATAATCAACACATTGTCGATTAAATCTTTTAAGCCTCTTCACAAAATTTATAATACCATCCTCCACACAAGCATTCATCGCAGTCTTTGAAGCCTCTTCAAAAATGGGTTCTCACAAAATGACTGGCCAGAATGAGAGCGAGCAAGTTATACCTCTCATTGATCTTTCTTTTTTGGGTAATGGAGATATTGATTCAGAGAGTTTGTGCACTGAAGTGAGAAAGGCTTGTGAAGAATGGGGGTGCTTTGTAGTTGTGAACCATGGAGTGAAGGAGGAGATAATTCATGAGATGGAATCAGCTGCTAGAGATTGCTTTGCACTCCCCAAGGAAAGCAAACAGAAAAATGTTTTTCCAAGAACAGACTTTAATTACATAGCTGATGTGCCTGCATTGCCATTTTATGAGAGCCTTGGTGTGCCTGGTGCTCCAGATCCTGCTGCCATTCACAAGTTTTGGCCTCAAGGAAACCCACAAATCTGGTAACTCACTAATACCATTTATCTTTTCTTTTTAAAGTAAGATCTAAGTCAGGTAAAGGTAAATCTAGATAGATAGATAGATAGATATAGATCGATCTGGTGATTCACGAATACCATTTATTTTTTTTAGGTAAATCTAAATGAATAAACTAACAACCTAATGAGATAGATAGGTTGATCAATTGATCGATTTTACTATTAATAATCGAGATCTTGTTTCACAAATTATTTTCGATATATTCCATTTTATAAAGCAAAGTTAACAAACACCATCCCCGTCTTTATAAACCATTCAAGCATCCAGAGTTCAGAGCTTTCTATGCAGAAATGTCCTACAAGAAGATGCAAGAGTCTCAGACTTTAAGAGATGAAACAAAATCATCCTTCATTGACATGTTTGCTCTTATTACCAAGGATTCTCAAACTTTGTGAAATGATACAGAACATAGTACCAAATAAAATAAGTTTTATTTATGTTCAGACCAGATTTTAAACTTGTTCTCCGAATTGGAAAATTTATTATCTTCTCAACTTGTTTATTCAGATTGTTAGTGCTGATCTCTTCTTCCAACTCTTCCCCAACTCCCTGATGGCTGTTCAGCTTCTTCATCTTTCTTCTCTTTCCCTTGTTGGTATATGCTGGCAAGGATATTGGGTTTTCTTCCTGTTTCTTTCCCAATTGAACCTTTGAACCAGGATATTTATCAGTTATATATATATATTAGTGGTTCACCCACTTTTGATTATATGCATTACATCAAGGAACAATAGAAAAATTGACCAAATTGTGTGTAAAATGTATACAAAGTTTATTTTCCCATCTATACTAATGCAGCAGTGAGAAGACAATTATTTACATTCCTATTTATTGCTAAATTTTAGCAATCATTGAAGTTTATGAGTCTTTGGGTGCCTAGAATTTAGTTAGTTGCAAATTCCATCTCTAAACAACTCTATCAGTATGTTCAAAGTGCCTACCAATTCAAATTTACTGGAGTTAAAGAACTTGAGAGACCATTCTAAATATTGAACTTCAAGAATCTTCATGTTTATGATTGTGTATACCTTTCTCAATGGTAAATATCTTTATCCATAAGAGTTTACCTTTTTTAATGATATTTCAACTAACACATACTATTGTACTACACTTTCTACTCATGATTTTTTTTTAAATTTTCTTGTTCTATGCAATTAGATAAAGAGAAACCCTTCCTTCCCTTACTATTGAATGTACATCATTTTGATTGTCTTTGTATGCTATTCGAAGATGGTTAAACTACACATGATAGACCTATATGTTAAACTCTCATGGTTCACCAAAATTTTCTCGAAGTTATGAGTTGTGAAACTTTCAAGGTGTAATCACTCATTTTTTATGAGTAATCCCAATTAGTTTAAAACAATTGACCAAAAAAAAAAGGCATCAAAACTTGGAAACACATTTTTTAAATGAATATAAAAATAAAATATGTGCATAGATTGGAAAAGTTACTAGATATTGTAAAACCTTGGCCAAATCCATTAGAAAAATTACATATCAAGTCAACTCACAATTTGTCTATGAACAAATGTAATGATATATTTCCTCAATAAAACCATCCTTTGATTTTGTGCGATGATATTGGGCCTATTCATTCCAAACATGGTGATTACGAAGACAATAAATATTTTATTTGGGGCTCCAAGAATTCTTTCGAAATCAAGCATACTACATCCAATTGCTACCCTTTTGGAAGAAATGCCTACATTTAGTTTGCATGGATAATCAAAATGTGTCTTCTTTTACCTTTTTAATACCCACTCCTCATAACTTTCTTTCATTACTTCCAAATATGCCAGCGGACGTGGAGTAAACTCATTCCACTATATACACTCCCTAACATTAATGAAACTGATAATTTTCTAGCATCCAACATCTGATAGTTTTTAGGCATGTGATAAATTTTAGACCATTGTGTACCATAATAAACTAGTTGATCAACTTAATTGATTATTTGAATTAAAAGTTTACCTTATTAAACTAATGTTAAATAACTAAACTTCACTAAAGTAGTTAACCTACTCGAAATCTATTTTTTTCTAAATTACTATCACCAAATAAAAAAAATTAATCTATTTATTTTATGAGTTCCTTAATTGTTACTAAAATTAAATTAAATATTTTAAATAGATATAATAACTAATATACTATCTATAATAATACCATTATAATACCATCCTCCACACAAGCATTCATCATAGTCTTTGAAGGCTCTTCTAAAATGGGTTATACCTCTCATTGATCTTTCTCTCTTGGGTAATGGAGATATTGATTCAGAGAGTTTGTGTATTGAAGTGAGAAAGGATTGTGAAGAATGGGGGTGCTCTATATTTGCGAATCATGGAGTGAAGGAGGAGATAATTCGTGAAACAAAATCAGCTGCTAGAGATTGCTTTGCACTCCCCAATGAAAGCAAACAAAAAAAACATTTTTCTAAGAATAGACTTTGGCTACATAGCTCCTGCATTGCCATTTCATAAGAGCCTTGGTTTCCCTGGTGCCCCAGATCTTGCTGCCATTCACAAGTTTTCAAATCAACTGTGGTCTCAAGGAAACCCACAAATCTGGTAATTCACTAATATTAGGTATCCTTTTAAAATAAAAAAATTATGTCTAAGTTAGGTAAATTTAGATAGATAGATAGACTGATAGATTGATCTAGTAATTGAGTAATGTTATTTATGTTTTTTTTTTTTCTTAAGTCAAGTTTACGTTAGCTAAATCTAAATATATAGATAGATAGATCGATCTTGTAGTTCACTAATACCATTTATGTTTTTTTTAAGGTCTAAGTCAGGTAAATCTAAATGAATAAACTAATAATATAATGAGATAGACAAATAGATAGATAGACTAATTTTTCTATTATGTAGATCTTTCACAAATTATTTTCAATATATTCCATTTTATAAAGCAATGTTAAAAAAAGCCTATTTCATAAATCTTCCTCCAATCTTGATCATCTACAAGAAGAATACATTATGGTTACTCTTATTGATGTATAAAGGCATTTATTCCATTTTACAATTTTAAACTATATTTAAATCCAATTGTGTTGGCAATGTTTTTTTTACTTGCAATAAAATTATTAAGGAATACACATCTCATGTTAAAGAATTAATGATAATGATTATCAAAATAATATTGAGAAGCTTTGCAATTATCAAGTACTATGAATCTCAGTTTTGGGGCCTTCTTCATCTGAATTACTATGACATACCACCAAATAAAATTGGAGGTGTCTTACCACATTTTGATCATGGTTTTATAACAATAATTTATCAGGATAAGAATGGAGGGCTTCAAGTTCAAAACATGTATGGAAAGTGGGCAAAAGTGAAAGTGATGCAAAACTCTTTTATAATTTTAATGGGAAATTGTATGAAGGCATGGAGCAATGGGAGGATATGGAACTGCATATAGAGTGATAATGGGGAAATGTGAGACACCTAGAGTATCACTACCATATTTTTTCATTGGGCATATTCATTTTTCATTTTTCAGGGTAGTGTAATAATTTTCTAGCTATGAGAAATAAATCACAACTTTAAAAACTACACAACCCTAAAACTGCACAACCCAAAAAAAATTCTTGGCACAAGCTATTATCGAGTGGAAATTTTCTTTGCACCAGAAGGTGTCGAGTGACAGGTTACTCGGCACATGAAGGTGTTGAGTTATAGGAAATAGGTGCCGAGTTAGCTTGACACAAGAAGAGCTCGGCACTCAAAGGCAATGCTTGACAGTCACTAGAAAGTGATAAACAATAGAAGAGGATACCAAGTGTTCTATTTCATATACTTAATATTTTTACCACTTAAGATAGAGAGCCAAGCTAAAGCATTCAACAATAAACTTCTCAGAAAAATAAATGAATAGATGAAGAGCAATGGATTCAAGTATGCTTGCTTTCTTTCTATTCAACTTTGATTATAAATATTACAAAATTTGGGAGCATTTGGTTTCAACCAAAAAATCCTAAAATAACCCTAAACTGGTAAAACTTCAAACTTCAATGAACTTTAAACTTGTAGCTCTAATGAATGCATACAATGGTTCCTAGAGAAATCACTGCTTCAACAGGACAAATCTAACAATAACGAACTTATAGAATGAATAGAGGAGGAGACATGTGCAACTGCAGGCACAAACTTCTTTCCTTCTTCCTTATCTGCTCTACCTTGCTCTTCTAAACTTCTGATCTTCTCTGCTCTGTTGAACTAACTCTCTTCTTTGTTCTACTAAACACACACTCTATGAATAAAATGAAAACATTCCTTTTGTCATATTTTTCCGCCTCTTTCCCTGATTTCAAAACTCACCCACTGCATTTATGTTTATGTCTATTCTGCAGTCTGTCAAAGGTGGTAGGTGGGTGTTTGGCTCTAGGGGTAAACGTCAACAACATTAAATATTCCAACACTCTCCCTTTGTCCCAAGCCAAAAAAACAAGGATCACTATAGATCCAGATCAACTACACCAAGAAACTCTCTTAGGTGTACAAAACTTTTAATGCCTAGAGGCTTAGTAAAAATGTTTGCTAGTTGTTGCTCAGTCTTGCAAAATTCTATTTTGATATACCCCTTTCTCCACCAACTCTCTAATGAAGTGATGTTTGATCTCTATATGTTTGCTTCTCCCATGGAAGAATAGATTTTTGGACAATGCAATTGAGGAAATCTTGTCACAATAAATTTTGGTTCCATCCTCTTGCCTTTTATTCAAATCTGTCAAGATACTCCTTAGCCAAATTGCTTGACATGCTGCTACATTTGCTGCTATGTACTCAGCCTCTGCTGTAGATAGAGCAACAACAGGTTTCTTCTTGGATGCCCATAGTATTGCACTTGATCCCATATGAAACATGTATACTTCCAACCCAATCACTATTAGTATAACCCACCAATTTGAAATCATTATTTGTAGTATACAAAATTCCAAATCCCTTGGTACCTTTCACAGACCTTAGGATCCTCTTTCTTGCTTTCCAATAGGAATCCTTTGGTGTTTCCATAAATTTTGAAATCAAACTTACTACATGCATTACGTCTAGCCAAGTTGTAGTCAAATACATTAAACTTCTAACCATACTCTTGTATAGTGTTTGATCCACTCTCTTACTAGAGTCTTCCTTTCCTTACTTCAGACCTATTGTTGTTGGTGTGGGGGCTGCCTTACTATTCTACATTTTGAATCTCTCCAAGATCTACCCTGCATATTTTTCTTGAGAGATGAAGATGCCATCATGCATTTGTTTTACTTCTATGCCTAGAAAGTATTTCAAGAGACCTAGGTTTGTCATTTCAAATTCATTTTTCATAGCCTCTTTGAACTCACCAATTAGAGCCTTGTCATTACTAGTAAAAATCAAATCATCTACATACAAGACAACAACCAAAACATTTTCATTTTCTGCCTTGATGTAGAGAGTAGGCTCACCATTGCTTTCGCTAAAGCCATTGCTCATCAAATATGAGTAAATCCTACTATACCATGCCCTTGGAGCTTGCTTGAGCCCATAAAGAGCTCTCTTCAATCTATATACTTTGTGTTCTTCCCCTGCAACTTCATAACCAGGTGGCTGCTCCACATAGACTTCTTCCTTCAGTACACCATTTAGGAAACCAAACTTCACATCCATTTGGTATAGCTTCCATTTGTACTAAGCTACAATTGCTATGACAGCATGCACGATTTTGATTCTTGCAACCCGGGCATATGTCTCATCATAATCTCTACCATATTTTTGTTCGTAGCCCTTGACTACCAGCCTTGCCTTATGCTTATCAATTCTGCCTTCAGCATTACATTTGGTCTTGTAGACCCATTTCACTCTAATCACTTGCTTCTTGGGAGCCAATTTAGTTAGCTCCCATGTCTCATTTCTTTCTATAGCATCTATCTCCTCATCCATGGCCTTACACCATTTCTTCTCCTTAATAGCTTCTTCAAAATATATTGGATCACTATGAGAAAATAATGCAAAATTAACACTCTCATCCTAATCTTCATACCTTTCATCTTGGTGTATCTCCCTAAGGTTCTTAGTCTTTCTTGGTAATAGGGAGGAGAGTGTGAGATCAGAATCTTCGATGCTACTACTTTGCAGACCAGCTCGCTCTTCACTAATACTTAGCACTGATAGTTGATCCTACCTAGAGGAGCTCGACAATGATTGAGGTTTCTTGCCTTTTCTTCTATCTACTCCTTCTTGATGTTCATCAGCATCCTCTTCACTCATAATTGGTACTTTACTTGAGGTGTTCGGTGATTCGTCAGTTTTTCAATACCAAGACTGATTTTCAAGAAATTTCACATCTCTTGAGAGAATCATCTTGTTGTTCAATGGGTCATATAATCTATATGCCTTCGATTTTGAGTTGTACCCTATGAAGATGCACTTCACACCTTTGTCATCTAATTTTTTCCTTTTCTCTTTAGGCACATGTGCATATGCAACACATTCAAACACCATTAGGTGTTCAACTGTCCATTTTCCTAATGACCATGCTTCCATTGGAATTCTATCATGAACTACCTTTGTAGGAAACCTATTAATTAGGTAAACTGCTATTTCCACAGATTCTCCCCAAAATTCAATTGGGAGATCTTTCTCTTCTATCATGCTCATTTCCATTTCAACAATGGTCCTGTTCTTTCTTTCAGCCACTCCATTTTGATGTGGTGTACAGCTGGCTCTGAGCTCTTTTTTTATCCATGTTTCCTACAAAAATTTATAAAAGAATTGGAGGTATATTCCCCTTCTCTATTTGATTTTAGGACCTTGATATAGTGTCCACATTCTCTTTCAACAACAAATTTTAGTATCAGCCGAGTCACAACTAGAGAATGTAGAGCTGCATTTAGAAGCTGAGTTGCAGAATGTAGAAAATACACATTCTAACTCTGAAATTAGTATACATGAGAGGAATGATGAAGTACCAGATGGAGAAGATCAAGATGAGTTTGAAGTTGAAGGATCAAACATAGAAAGAAGGAAAAAACCAAGGTTAGCCAAATATGTAAGAAGACATCATCCTGCTGATCAAATCATTGGTGACAAGGATGCAAGAGCAATGACAAGGAGTAGACATAGAAATGAATCATGTCTGTTGAGCAAGGTGGAACCTAAAACAGTGAAGGATGCACTACAAGATAATGACTAGTATAAAGCTATGGAAGAGGAGATAGATCATATTGAGAAGAACAAAACGTGGTTCCTAGTTCCTGGACCAGTTGATAAAAAATTGATTGGTACCAAATGAGTGTTTAGAAAAAAAACTTGATGAGAATGGTGAGATAATAAGAAACAAAGCTAGATTAGTTTGTAAAGGCTATGCACAAGAAGAAGGACTAGATTATGGGGGGAAATTTTCCCCTGTTGCAAGAATGGAAGGAGTAATAACACTACTTGCATATGCTACTTACAAAGGTTTCAAAGTCTACCAAATGGATGTCAAGTCTACTTTTCTAAATAGTATACTGGAAGAGGAAGTATACATTGAGCAACTAGAGGGATTTTTTGATGACAAGAACAAGGATATGGTCTACAAACTGCACAAAGTACATTATGGATTGAAGAAAGCACCTAGAGCATGGTACGAGAGACTGCACAAATATCTTGTGAAAATAGGATTTGAGAGAACAGATGAGAACAACAACTTGTATATCAAGGTTGAAAAAGCTAAAGACATTTTGATATCAAGAATCTTTTTTGATGATATAATATCTAGAGGAAGAGATATTTTATGCAAAGATTTTGCTAATCAAATGAATCATGAATTTGAGATGTCAATGTTTGGAGAAATCAAATTCTTTGTTGGATTGCAAGTACATCAATTGAAACATGGCATATTTGTGACCCAATCAAAATACATCAAGGAGATACTTAAGAATTTTGGATTAGAAGATTCCAAACTAGTTAGTAGACCAATGGCAATAGGACATAAGTTATCCAAGAAAGATGAAACAACTAAAGTAAATTAGACATTGTATAGATCAATGATTGGAAAGTTACAGTATGTTATACATAGTAGATCAGATATTGCATTAGTTGTTGGAATAGTGGCAAGATTTTTTACAAATCCAAGAGAAAATCATTTAATGGCAATAAAGAGAATATTAAGGTATCTAAAAGGAACTGATGACTATGGTTTGTGTTACAAGAGGAGTGAAAAGTTTGCACTAAAATCCTACATTGATGTAGATTGGGGAGGCAACATTGATGACATAAAAAGCACCAGTGGAGGAGCACTTTTCTTGGGAAAATAATTGATTACATGGACTAGCGAAAAGAAAATTTGTACTTCATAGTCCACTGTTGAAGCTGAATATGTTGTACCAGCTATAAATTGCACCAATATTGTATGGATCAAACATTTGTTGCAAGCTATGAAGGACGAGGTAAATGACCCTGTGATAATACAAGTGCTATCAACATATCAAAGAACTCTGTAATGCATGCTAAAACTAAGGACATTGCAATCAAGTATCACTATGTAAGAGAGTTGGTGGAAGACAAACAAGTGAAGATGGAATATATTAGCTCAGAATAGATTGCTAACATCTTCACAAAAGCACTACCTAAAGATGCTATTGAGGATCTTAGAGGTATGTTAGGTGTGATACCCATAGCCAAGGCTACTTGAAGCAAAAGAAAGACTATCCTGTATCAAATGAGTTGATTGTTGAAGATTTTACACATTGATGCAAAGGATGTTTACTTTAGGATTCATGCCTAAAGTAATCAAAGTGTAGAAGCTCCAAATCAGTCACAATCAAGGTGATAGAGGGAGAAATTAAAAGAGCCTTCAAATGCTACACTTAAATGGTAAGATGCTAATATGTCTTTGGCATTGTTGTCAAAGAGGGAGAAGTTGTGAGAAACTGATCAACAACATGTGATCAAAAGTATGGGGGAGAAGTGATAAAAGAAAATGCAAAAACTGATCAAATGAATATAAAAGGAGAAGTAGATAGAAATGATCAATAGATGAAGGGAAGATCAAGAAGCTAATTAGAATAGAAGAAGAACAATGCATACAGAGGAAGAAGCAAAAACGAAGCAATCAAGATTGTAGAGGGAGATGTGAAAATTGATGGTGATGGTAATACAATTACTTTTTGGTATTTGACTTATTGTTCTAAACTAGTTAGCTTGTGGTTGAATATTTTAGTATGATGGTTGATCAGTTTGGTTTTCCATCAATGCCAAAGAGGGAGATTGTTGGAAATCTCATTGAAAAGCTTATTGTTGAAGATCAAAGAGGGAGATTATTATTAAAAGAATTTTTTCAATCATTTTTTTGTCATTGATGTCAAACCTGCTATTTGTAGGAATGACATTTTCTTATAAGATCCAAGTACTATCACTTAGTTGGTTGATGAAGAGGATTTGATCAACAAGATGTAACAAGAGTACCTAAGGGCAAAGTTGAGTTATGATGTTGTAATGAAGTGCAAAGATTAGTTAAGATAATGGTTAAATGATGTATTGATAACACACTCAAAGATATAGAGGTTGGTCACACTTAGAAACATTGGAGGAATAAGTTGTAACAAGGTTGCATGCAAAGCTTAAACTAAGTTCATTAGTGGGTGCCAAGCAAGCTAGTTGAAGCTGAGAAAATTCTCAGTTGAAGCCAAGCAATAGGAAATTCTAGTGTGTGCCAAGTCATCTTTAGGTGTCGAGTAAAGTTCAAGTTCCAAGCATCAAAAAATCTTAGTTGGTGCTGAGTGATCTTCAACTGCCGAGCATCAGGAAAAACATAGTTGATACCGAGTAATACAGTATGTGTCGAGCATCAGTATTTCAATAGTGCTAAGCTACTAAATTATTTCAAATGATGAAGATTTTTCAAATCTAAGCTAACAAAGTTGTTGCCTTGAATTTTTTCAACCAGATGTAGTATAAGGATGATGAGCTGGTGGCACAGAATTCTATGTAAACCATTTTTGGGCGAATTCAAAAGGATTATTCAAGAAGTTTCTAGAGGAATCAAAATATGGGTTAAATACAATGAATCCTACCTAATCCATATGAATTGAAATTAAAGAATGAGAGAATAGAGTAAGAAAGGAACTCTAAGACTTCTATTTAAGGAGTCATAGACGAGGAAGCAAATGCTACTGCTGAAGTACGAAGTTGTGAAGTGGTTTGAAAGGTGTCGAGGAGAAGGAAGAGCACAAAGGCTCTTCTTCTAAAAGTGGTCAAGAAGAGATGACTACACTGGTACATTGAGCATGGAGACTCAAAGAGACTAAGCTTGAAAGGAGGGCAAGTTGTCAGAGTTGTAGAGATTGAAGGCTAGGCAATGGTATGAGCTAAGAAGTAATTTGAGATTTACAAGTTACATTGTATTCTGCAATCAGGTCAAAATTCCTAATTGTTACTCTCTAGAAATTGTATCAGTTAGGATAGAGAAAAAGTCCTATGGACTTAGGTTGGCCTAACAACCATTTGTAAATCCTTTAACAAGGTAACATTCCAAGAGAATGTTCTAAAGTTCTCTAACCAGGCCCACTTCTAACAGGTTGGATAAATCCTCTAACAAGGTCACATTTCACAGTGTGTTATAAGCCTTTAACAGGGTAGGCCTTTCATAGGGCATCATTTTAGAAGAGTAATAATTGAGTAGCATGTTACTGGTAGTTTTTCCCAAATTGGGTTTCCACGTAAATGACTCTGTTATGTGTTGATCTCTTTATGTGTTATGCTTGCATAATGATTTATAGTAACTTTATGATTAGAAAAGTTAATGCTTGGATGAATGAATTTTTGAATGGGCTCACTACACTTAGTGAAAAATTTTGAATAGGACATTTGGACCTTGAATAATTAATTCACCCCCCCTCCCTCTCAGTTATTCTAAAGCATTTCTAACACTATGTCCATCTTTCCATTGAAAAGTGGTACACCTTCCAAATCTATTACTCCTAGGGCTTCTATATCCTTAAAGAATGGCTCTTCATTCAAGATAGGGTCAGCTTCAAGGACCACACCCTCCTCTACTACCTCTTTACCCTTCTCAAATTCTGCTTCTTCCTTTCTCTTGGATGCTTCAACAAATGCATCCAGTTTCACCTTCACCTCTACTAGGGATTCTTCAAGAACTATATTCTTCTCCCTTTGTTCGTCAACTTCCTTGACTATTTCTATATTTGACACCATGCTGGTTTCACCTACTAACTCTACAGTAGGTGGAAACATCCACCAACTGTTCCCAAATCTTTAACTTGCTCTAATACCACTCTGATGTGACAACCAATCTTGCTCACAAACCCTAAGCTCTCTAGGGCCTCCTTCATTCTTCCACCTAATAAAATAGGTATTCTTTCACACCCTATGCCTCTAAGGTTTCTATCAAAGAGATTCCACTTCTTAAACTAGTGCACATCAACCAGTTAGTACAAGATTGCTCAAACTTCCACAAACACACAAATAACCCCAATTCTCCTTGGACCTTTCCATTTGGTCAAATGAATACCTAGGTATGCCTTAGGTTAATCATCAACATAATACACCCAAAAAAAGTACAAAACACTATTCAAATTGCAATCCACAGGTCAATTTGTACTCGGTTGCTTGGAGAAAGGCTATAATAATTAGCCCTTTAAATGCACTAAAACTGAGATATTTTGAAAAAACCCTTTAAAATGGCCAAGAAAAATCACCTTTCTAGATACCGGTTTTGGAGTACTTGAAGATTTTGTAACTCTTAAGCCCCAATTTGTCCATACAACTTAAGCATAATTTTAGGCTTAATTTGAGGGTTTCAAGGATTTTGGTGTTGCTCGGGTTTTAAACCTCCTAAAAGTCCTTACCAGGACTCATCCTCTATATTGGAGTTATCCATAACCATATACTTACTTGCCACATTCTTGGATTGAAAAATTAGACCTTTCAATCCACTCCAAATGCTCTTTTTCATATTTGTGATCCCTAACCAAGCATGGTTCTCTTGCCTAGGGCGTCACACTTAAACTGGTTTACAAACTTCCCATGGGCTCTCTTTTTCTTTACGTAATGTACAACAAGTCTAGTTCCAAATCAGAAGAGGCCATACATTTCATATGGTGGGAGATGGCCCTAAGACTCCATTTTGTGTTGGCTGCCCAGTTCAGAACAACAACCTGCTAACTTAGAAAATAATTTAGTTGAGCACATAAAACTCTCTGAAACAACCCAACAACTAAAAAAGGAAATGAAGGGAAACCTCCACTAACACTTCCAACTCAGAAAATCCTAATTTTGATTCGTACAAAGCAAGAAAAATAACTCAAAATAAGAAACTGTTGTACTAATGAAAAATGTTCATTACATTCTGTACAATATCATTTCTCCTTCTTACAACCTCTTAAAAAGCTTGAGTTTAGTCTTGGAATGTACATTTCCAACTACTTCAATTGGTTGAAGGGTTTCCATGAATAATTTTCTCTTTTTGCATAAAAGTTGCAAAAGTTGTCAATGACAACTTTGCAAGAAATGAGCAATTTTGCAAACTTTCTACCCAAACTTTCTCTAATTTTTACCAAACTTTCCAAAAAGTTTAAGATGGATTCAAAACACCTAATAAGAACCTAAAACACTTGATTACCCTATTTGGCCCTCAAAACCCAAAAATGCTCTATACAGCCAAATGACCAGTTTTTGAGCAATTAGGAGCAATATTGCATTTTAGGACTCTTCAAACCTATTTAACTTAACCTTGTGACCAAGTTGAACTTATTATTACTCTATTGATGTGGCTAGCATCACTACAAGAAAAAAATGCAAAAGAAGCCCTAGGTCTACCCTTTAGCCTACCTAGGTGCTCTTGCACTTGGATGACACCCACAAATCTTCACTATTGTAATTGTAAAGTGTATCCAATGAAAGTTACAATGTTTGATCATAAACTATGATCTATCCTATGAAAGTTATTCCTTGTTAAAGACTTAATATATTGTTAAATCTTACCCTATTAAAGGATTTGAACATGCTATTAGAAGTGTTCATGATTAAAGGACTTAAACTTACAATGAAGTAAGCACCCTATTAAAGGATTTACAACTGCCTGTTTGGAATACTCTATTAAGAGATTTAACTGATTCACCTATTATAATTTCTTAGCAATGATCCTATGGTTAGCACTTTTTTGCTATATAAAAAATCACCTCTTTGCATGTATCTTTGATCCTCTAACTTCTTTCCTCTATTCTCCTCTAACTGATTCTACAATTCATAACTTTATTCACAACTCCTTAGCCACCATGAATGCTATATTTGCACATGCAAAATTATCTCTTCACTTATACTTTTTTTTAGGGTTTTACTTCCTCAAGAAGACCTAGGTGACTTAGGGTTAGGTATGAATCAATGATTGTGATTCATCCATTTTTCCACTTAATCCATCCCTTTAACTAATTGGTTGCATGTACTACATAGGGATCCTCAATATGGATTCATTCTTATCATCTAGAATCACAAACCAATCTTACATATAAGTTTGTGCCATTACAATCAACTATGTCCAAAACTATTTTACTCGACACTTGAAGTCTTTGATGCTCAACATCCATTGTATCTTCAATGTTGTAACTCAGTCTCTAAATGACTTAGCATCCATTGTCTGCTTGGCATTTGAATCACTCAATTGTCTTCTCAGTACTTTAGTGATTCAACACTTACTATTTACTTAGCACATATAGCATATCTTTCTCTGCATGCACTATCTAATGACTTATGCTCGACATGCATTACTTGTTTGGCCTGAACTAAGTTCTATCTAGTAAATGACTTAAGTGTATTTTCACTCATATGTCAAAACCAGTCTAAGATTAAAAATCTCCCCCTTTGATATGAGTGACACAAACATTTGTTCATGCATAAATAACACTAACATATGAGCATAACTCAGATAATCTATGTTCGATACTCGACTTACATACAAAATTTCAAAACTTTAAAATTTTGCATAACTTGTGACTTATCAATTATATCTCAAAATTTTATAAATCCCCCTAAGTTGATTGTTCTTTTCTGAATTTGAATAATCCTATTGAGTGAATGTTTTGTATCTTTTTCTATACTAATTTCCCCTTAGTTTGGTCTCCCACAAAACTATTTCATTCTCCACTTTTGTCTTTTATAAAATTATTTCTCTCCCTTTTTGACATTTATATCATGGGTGGTACACAAATAGTATGTTTGTCCAAGAATGATTTATGGAACTCCATTATAAGCTTTAGTGTTGAATCCCATTTGTCACACACTATCTCTAGAGATTCAATTTGAATAGTGAACTTGGCAACAAGGCTAACTAAGCCTTTGTGAGTAGAAATATGGGGATCTTTCTTCATCAATGTTTCTACAAAGGCCGGTTCCTTGTGCAACATCTCCATGTGAGGGGTCAACATGGACTAGATGTTGATTAGTGTAACCCAAATGTTGGCATCTTGAGCTTGTAGTGCTACTAATTGACCTTGTGCTGACAACATATTTATGAAATGAGACTGACTTTGACCAAGATATTGGTGTAGGATTTTACCTATTGAATTCAAATCTCCCTCCAAGTGGTCAATGTATGTCTATATTTCTTGTTTGAACAAAGTTACATCACACAACTTGATGTAAAGAGAGATAATGTTATCGAACACCTTCTTTGCACCATCAATTTTGGTTGCCAAATCAACTTGACTTAGTGTAATGGCAATTAACTTGGCATGAAATTTTTTCTCAGGCCATCCTAGTAATTTTACATTTGTTTCTAGGTCTTTATCATTTATCTTCTCCACAATGTTTTCCAACTAGTCAATAATTGTCTTTTCTTCATCAGGTGTAGGTAGGTTGAATACATCAAGAAATATGTTCTTGATATCATGTAGCACTTGTTTCTACCTATGCTCCCTTATAAGTAGTTCTTGGTATTTCTTTCTTGCTAGAGCATCTTGCAATATGCTCATTTTCTCTATGATGATTGATGCAAGATCAAACTTTAGAAGTTCAATCACCTCATCTATGTTGATATCACCATAAGGTTTAACCTCATTAACCTTAGATGTACTGGACTAGGCCTTGATGACTACAATGGTGTAGCTTCTACACTTGGTCTATGAAGTGCTTGACTAGGAATAAGAGTACCAATATCTAGTAGGGTAACTAGTGTTTGAATTGCTATTTTTTCATCTGGTTTCATAGTCAGGACTAAATCTTCAATCATATCCTTCTCCTTTTCTATGATCTATGTTTCACCTTGTGCTTATGTTGTAGGTGCAGGATAGGCTTCCTAACCTATTTGGACTAGTGTCCCATCATTCTCAACTCTTGAAACTTCTTCTACTAAAAAATTTTGTACTATAGTCAGGACTAAATCTTCAATCATATCCTTCTCCTTTTATATGATCTATGTTTCACCTTGTGCTTATGTTGCAAGTGCAGGATAGGCTTCCTAACATATTTGGACTGGTGTCCCATCATTCTCAACTCTTGAAACTTCTTGTACTAAAGCATTTTATACCATAGTGTTGACATGTGATGACATTGTGTCCTTCCTTTGATATACTGCAATAGGCATTCTTGAGTTTTGTCACCTACATATGCCAATTCTACCTTCTCATTCTCATCCACATTCACCAATACAGGATGGCTGCATAGTTTTTCCTTGGTGGTGGAAACAATTAGTGTCTTCTCCATATCCTCCCTTGTTGAGGGATTGATGTTCTGAGTGGTGTTGTAATAGACATTCTTGATCTTTACAATTTATTCTTGTTGATCTGATTTGTCCACATGAGAGAGGCTAATAATTGGCATATGTACCTCTAATACATTTCTGTCTTGTTGTTTCTCTTCCTTAGCTATAGCCTCTTTATTTTCTTCTTTCACAATCCCTTCCTCATGTCCTTCCCTTATAGATTCATCCTTTGTTATATCAACTACCTCTTGTTTAACTTTGTCTTCACCTACTTCCACAAGTGTTGGTTTGACTCATCTATTGTCACCCCATATATCACTTTCCACAAATGGGTGGTCTTTTGGAAAACATCTTTCATATTTTTCTATAAAATATTAAAGGCTCTATATTTTAGGGAAAAATTCCCTTTATGCTTGTTAATGTATTTTACATTGTAGATTTGTCCATGTCTGGTATTAGTCTTGCTAGAGCAATCTCTTTGATATTACTTTTAGTTGTAAGACTATATTTCCACCTTTTCTCAACTCTATCATATTAAAGGCTCTATATTTTAGGGAAAAATTCCCTTTATGCTTATTAATGTATTTTACATTGTAGATTTTTCCAAGTCTGGTATTAGTCTTGCTAAAGCACTCTCTTTGATATTACTTTTAGTTGTAAGACTGTATTGCCACTTTTGGGTAAAGAGTTAGCAATCTCAATTCTAGTGGTCTTAAAAGTTTCCATCATGGCATATACTCATTCTTCTACCTTATTCATTTCTACCTTCCCAAGTTTATCAAACTAAACATGGGTGAACCCTAATAAATCAACACTATTTTTTATATTATCACACAAGTTGTCCAAATCAAAAGAGGGACTATGACCTACCACTTTGAATTGGTTGTCATCATCTAACTTGGTCCTCTCCTCATCTGATTCAACTAGAGCTATATATTTCCTCCTTTTTCTCTCTTCAAGTTCATCTTCCTTGGTAGCTCTACCAGCTCTCTTTCCTTTAGGCTTCTCAACTTCTAGAGTCTTATTAGCAGTAGCTCTTGTGCTAGACTTCGTGATAGGATTTAAACACTTTAGCGATGAAGGTTTGACAACTTTCTTGTGTTTTCTTCCTAATGGATTCTTTTCTTTTCTCTTTTTCTTTTCTATAGCAATATATGCTTCATTAGCTTCTTTTTCCTTGGCACCTTCATCAAATTCTGCTTCTTCTTCTCCTTGGTCCTCACCTTGACTCTATGTGATAGAAAGTGGTGCTTGGGTAGGTCAAATTGTTCCTTGATATTTTTCACAATATTGTTCTTCTTCCTCATCATAGAAGCTGTCTTCAAGTTCATTGTGATTTTAGACTTGGATGAATCATAGTTTCCAAATGCATTAGCCTTATTATCTACTTCCTCTAGTAGTAAAGTAGTGATGGCTACAGATGCCTCATCCACATTAATTTTATAAGGCAATGGTCTAAGCCATCTAAGCATTGGAACAATAGCTTGAACACAAGTGAAATCAACCTCAACTAGAAAAAAAACATCATGGTAATTTTTTTGTCCTAGTTCAACACTGGTATTCTCAGTCTTTGTTTCATTGACTTTTTAAAGTATTCAAAATATGTCGTCATTGTAGTCTAAAAATTATCTCCAAGTTTCTCTATATTGTATTCTCCAATCTATAGTAGAAAAGACCTAATGGTTTCCAAGCAACTTTTCCAAATGAGAGAAAAGTGTTCTTCACATAGAAAAATATACAAAAATGTATTGAACCATATTTTCAATGTGCACATTTTTTCTTTCTTATGGCTCCCAAGTTTTCTGATAACTACTTGAGTTGTAACTTAGCAAGGTCATAAGAATGGTCCTCCTTTACTATCTTATAGCCTGAATCCACAGCTATACATGGTACATTGTTAAATCTACTAGATTGAAAGAAGTTATGTGCAATTACTCTTACTTCAAATGCAATAAGGGGATTAGTGATTGTGTCTATGGTCATCCCTCTCTTGTTCCATATTGCCCTAGTATTCTTCTCAATTGCCTCTTTTACATCACTCCTCGTAGTCTTTGATCTCTCTAGGGTAGGATACCCTATTACTCTTTACATAATTACCTTTGTGATCTTGATAGGTTTATATTCTAACCTTACAGAGTTGTCATGTATTATGCTAAGAACTATCTTAATCCACTTTATCTTGAATACATTATGAAATTCTAGGGCACAAGTTAAACCTTTTCTCTCTAGAATTTTATATTCCTCCTTCAACACTTCATTTTCACACAATTTTTCATACAAGTTTGTAATTTTCATGTCTCCTATACTTCCTACCTTACAAGTATAGCAACACCTTACATCTTGTATCATTAAAACTTGTGGTGGTATCATAGATAACACACTAGACAAGTCTCCTTTGTATGTAATATCAGGAATTTCCTAAAAATGTGCTTATTAAATCTCATTAGTAATAGAATGTACATTTAAAAAATAAATTCCCTTCTTAACCATAGCAATAGAAGAGCTAAACACAATTACAACTGTTTAGGGTTTGCACAAATTCAAATAGTGTAGCTCAACACATGATAAATACCTTGAAAAATCTTTAATGTTTGGTGATGACTAATAGTTGAATCTAGTATCCAAATGCTTGAATCAATTTCCCTAATTCATCTTATGCTCTTCATGCTCGCTTCAATCTCAAATGATTGTAAATGAGTTAAAAAATGACCATATAACCCTTGAAACTTTACAATAAATGCTTAGTGCTTAGACAATTGTAAGCTCAGCTATATTTGTAATTTTGACTCACTTCGATTCCATGTATTTTCAACCATGCTCAAAAATGGTAGTAAGCTTGGCCAACACTTTCACCTTTGATAGCTTGACATCAACTAATTTTTCACTCAGCAACAATAGTGAAACTTTTCATGCTTGGTAGCAACATGAAAGCTTATAGACTTCTTCTAGGTTCTATCCAATAGTTTACATCTTGATTCATGGATATTTGATATTTTTAGAGTTGAATCCTTGGAACTGATGTATAAGTGAACTTTGAAATATTAATCCCACACATATACCTTGATTTCCTATTTGGAGATGGTGTGATTACCTGATCCATTGGATGAATGGTCTAATATGAACTCGATGTGTTGCAATATTCCTTTTTCTTCCATGTCTTGTTCATCTACACTTTGACTTCTTCAACATAAACCTTTCATTTTCCTTTACTAAATTCATTGCTAGGTACTTTTGACCTTGTTGAACAATTTATGCTAGTGTGTCACATCTTCAAAAAATCTAAAACATGTAGTTTGACTCTACCATCTATTGTAGTCACTTCTAAAATGTGTTTTAATCCAATTCTCAAAAACATGTCGATACTCTTGACAATGGTGACAACTATACCTTGTAGTGTAATCCCAATTGTAGGATTTGTCAGTATGGTTTACCTTAGCTTGCTTGATTGATGACCAATTAGGCCTAGATCTACACTAATATTCTCTATGCCCATACTTCTTATAGTTGTAGTAGTAACCTTCAAATCTTTGTGTGCTTGTAGTATTGGTCTTGCATTCATATGCTTGATGTCCTTGATTGTTGCACTTATGATAGTTACCCATGCATTTCTTCTAAGGGTTATGATTTGCATTATTGCTCCTGCATACATTTTTTGTATGACCTATCTTCCCATAATTATGACAAGTAGGTTTTTAGTTCTTATCATTGTTTTTTCCTTTTTCACCACTTTAAATGATTTTCATTCTTTAGTGTTTGTGTAACCCAATCCAGTAGTATCATCATTAGATCTAGGAGATCTCATCAATTTCTCAAAATACTTGATGGTTTCACTAGGTTTATTGAAACTTTCAACAAATTATTTTTCTCTTTTCAGATCATTTCTTAGTTCTTCATTCTATAATTTCAGGGTTGTGTCTTCAATATACTTTCTATTCAAATCATGATTGGAAATCATCATTTGATTCATTGTTTCCACTTTCACGTGAGAAATCCTATTTACTTCTGATGTCTTCTCTACCAATCTATTGGTCAGTATCTTTTTTCATCTTCAATCATGACTTTTTCTTCCTTGTAAATCTTTTTCTACTCAGTCACCTCACATAGCAATACTAATTGGACTTCTTGTTCTATCTTAAGACTTTTGACCTCTTCAATTATGACACCTTTTCCATCAATTATGCAATTGTTGCATCAAATTTACTTGAGTTTCCATTTGCAAATAATTTAGTAGTGTCATCCTCTTGGGAATGTGTGTCATTCTCCTCAATAGCTATCTCTTTCGTTCTCTTGAATGAGCACTTTAACTCGTCACTTGCTTCAATCATCTAATGTAAGGAAATTTGGATTTCAATCTTTTGGTTCTCAATAGTCTTTCCCAACTTACAGATTTCCACCTTCAAGATCTTTCCTCAAAGTTGCAAAGCTTTCCTTTCTAGAGAACAAAGCTTTGATACAAATTATTGGAAATACAATAGATAAAGTAAACTCTGAGCGAGGGAGGGTGGGGATGAATTAGTCCTTGAAAACTTTAACCATAAAATCATTCACCACACATCCATCCCACAATTTTCATGTAAACTGAAATACCAAACTAGCATGTTCATCCACAACATGAAATCAAATAAATATTCAACACATATATGACACAAGATATTTGATTACCTAGAAACTTTCCAATGAGAAGGTAAAACTTGCATGGAAATGATACCCACAAATCTTCATTGCTATAGTTGTAAAGTGTATCCAATGAAGGTTACAAAGTTTGATCATAAACTATG
This sequence comes from Cupressus sempervirens, assembly GCA_028749045.1. NCBI lineage: Eukaryota > Viridiplantae > Streptophyta > Pinopsida > Cupressales > Cupressaceae > Cupressus > Cupressus sempervirens. The sequence goes on from CM053792.1 coordinate 217,212,418, forward strand.
ATATATCATGTGAAAGGTCTACCCTATTAAAGGCTTACAAGATTTTTAGATTCATTCTAATCATCTATAATCACAAAATAATCATTAAGTCATCTAAAAAATAGTTTACATTAAAGTCTATGCCATTAAAAACAACTATATCCAAAACTATTTTACTCAGCACTTAAAGTCTCTAATGCTAAGCATCCACTACATCTTCAATGTTGTAACTTGGCCTATAAATGATTCAACATCCATTGTCTACTCGACACCTAAATGGCTTGGCATTAATTGCCCACTCGACACTTGAGTGACTCGGCATTTACTATTTACTTGGCACATATTGTATATCTCGCTTGGCATGCACTATCTACAACTTATGCTCAACATACATTACTTGTTTGTCATGAAATAAGTTCTACCTAGTAAATGACTCAAGTGTATTGTCACCCATATATAGAAACCAATTTGAGATTAACAAATTAAACCCATGATATAGGCAAGTTCAAGGCTTATTATTTGACTCATTTAACTTTGTGTTATCATGTAGCTACTTAAGACTAATTTCTTCTTATATTTAAGCATGTTGATTATTTTGATGCAATATTTAAATTTTAAAAAGAATGAAATAGAGTATTTTTCTATTTTATTGAAGCAATCAATGTAAAAAATTCAAAATAAGCTTTGAAAAAAAGGGAAGAACAAAGACATGACTTACAAACTTGTTTCCCTCTTTTTTATTTTCTTACTATTTTTCTCAAAATTTTCTCAACAAAACTTCTTATGACTAAAATATATGTGTTTTAGCTAACAAAATAAGCTAAGCACTCCATTAGGAAATTCCTTAAATGGCTTGTATTATATAGCAATATATATTCTGTTAAATAAACTTCCATTATTATTATTTTCTAAATCTTGAGCAAATTTTGAATGTTAAAAAAAAATCAAAAGTTTAAACAATTTTTAATTCATGTATTTTTTTGTTTCACTTTTACATAAAAAAATTATATATCAACCAAGACAAAATAGTCTATAGGTTAATCTTATAATTTTTAAACTAAAACTTTGCATTGTTACTTCTAAGATTTAAATAAATATTAATTTCAATATTTTAGAATTTCTTTTATTATATATATTATATTGGTAAATATTAAATATAAGAAACACTTTTAACTTTTGTAGTGTGATTTAAGGTCAAAGTAACTAACAAAAGAGTAAATGTCAACATAAAATTATTAGTTAACCAATTATGACCACTGAATCATTTACCATGTATATTAATTAATTATTAACTTTTGTGACATCAATTTCTTTGATTAATCAAATTCTAAAATAAAGTAATTAAACAATTTATTCGTTCTCAAACAAAAGAAAAAAAACTTATATATTTATTAACATTAGCGCAAAAGGACATTATTATAGATGAATTTCTAACTCTCTTAAGACATGAGAGTAAATTATTAGAGTTTTTCAAAATGTGATGAAACAAAATTTATTACACTAATTTTAGCCTAAAAGACATGATTCACATCTAGATTAAACCCACAATTATGTAAAATAGTGTCTCTATATGATACAAATTGCCTCATTAAAATGTTTCTATCAAAAATATTCTTGTCTAGAAAATTCAAAACCCGACTATACTACTGATAGTATAGACTCCACCATCAACTTGACAATTTTATTCTCCCTAAAAAATCACTCCAACAAAAGTATAGGGTAATTCATATTGGTTTGATGTAGTGTTTTTTAGGGAGAATGAGTGGATACTATGGAATATATAGACACATATTCATAACCAATGAAATGAGAATTAGATGCACATTTTTATGGCCTTTGAAATGAGAATAAGTCAAATATACTCAATAAAGCTCAATTTAGGTAACATTGTAGTAACAAATACCTAAGCTAAACAAAGTTGTTTCAATTGGGGAAAGATGATGATTTTCTTGACCCTTCTTTGAAGATTGCAATGTATTTCAAAGTTGTTGCATAAACACTTCTTTAAAAAATTAACATTTATGCATAAGAATGTCATGATGTAACAAGTGGTTCCAAATGTGAAGAGTACCATTTTCTTAGGATAATAGAATGCTAGATGATTTTTTTGGAGAAATGTTTGATCGAAGGTTTATGGAGATCATAAAGACTAGGATGTGAGTTACTTTGCATACAATATGAATGAAATTTTATGTTAGATACCAAAATGAAAATGGATTATACTATGCATACTTTGAATTTTCTTTAATGTCCTTAGAAATGAAGTTATACTTTTGGGTTCAAGGCACACAATTGAGAATTTGATGAGAAGAATAGTGTGGTTGAAAAGGTATGGTTGGTTGAAAGATAATTTAGGCAAAGCAATTTCAGTCATTGTTTGATTTTGAATAGTAGGAATCAAGTCAAAATGAGTGATGAAGATAAGAATCCACTAAAAATAATGGTTATGTGGGATGAGGGTACGAGGGTGGTAAAAAAGAGTCAAGCATGGGTTAAGATAAATTTTCTCAAAGGTTGAGTAGAATGGGTGATGCAAAACATACGATTACACCTATGCAAAAAACCTATCTCTTGGAGTGTATTTTAAATAGATTTATGGTCATTTCCATGCACTTTAAAATATATATGGTTAGATTTAGTATTTTGGAAAACCCTTTAGTAGGATGGTAGTTAAGAGGGAGATCTCAAAGTTGTGTAGATTTTTTTTATAATTTTTAGCTAATTATTTTCTATTATTTTTTGTAGTGAAGTTATATATTCAAAATTCAGTATTTGTTTGTGCATTGAGCATAACTTGTATCAAAATAATAATAAAATAAAAAATTCTAATTTTTAAAGTGTATAGAATCTAGTGTAGAAAAATAATATGTTATTTTATTTGAATTTGGTCAAATATGTTGAAACTTATTTAAAAACTAGTAGAGACATGTTTATGAGCGATAACAAGACATGTGTAAAGAAATAAAGTTTTCTATGCTAAGGTTGTCAACAGACAAAAAAATTAGATTGTCTAAAAGTTAAGAAGATGTGAGATTATGGTGGTAATTTTAGAGATAATCACTTGTTACTTTGTTAACTTGGTGATGATGCAATCGAGAAATCATGTTAGAAGATGTCAAAATGTGTAAAGGGATGAAAATGGAGAGAAAATGAGCTTGCAAGATTTAGGGTCAATTTTCAATCCCCTAACTAGGCCAAAAGATGTACAAGTTTTAATGTGAAAAATAATCTCCTTGGGTTTTGAAAAAAAATGTAACATTTTTAAGTTCTTCATAACCTGCTTAGGTTTTGAAAAGAAAAAAGTACATTTCAAAATTCTTCATAACTCACATGAGTTATGAAGACATAAAAAATAGGATTCTAAATAGAGAATACACTAGAGATATGTATAGATTTATGTATATATTGTGTGTCTATGTTTATATATATGCATATACTTCTCTCTCCCCCCTCTCTCCCCCCTTTCTCTCCATCTCTCCCCTCTTTCTCTTTCCTTGTATTCTTAAGCCTCTCTCTCTCTCTATCCATCCCACAAGGAAAAATTTACATGTTATTTAGGATATGTCTTATGGAGAAGTTTCATTTTAAGATAAGAAAAGATGGGTTTTATAAAACTAAAGACATATTTTGTTGAAAGAAATGAACATATGGTTCATAATGTTTGTAATATGATCACTAAAAAAATAGTTAACTTTATTCAAAACATACACATTTTCACAAGAAGTTTTAGTCCTTCAAAGTATGTATATGTTTTGAACAAATTTTAGTATTTCAAAACATGCACACATTTTGAAAAAAATTAGGCTCAGTTTTACCAAAGCATAACTTGATTGTGTTATTTCAACTTTTAAATAATACATATAGGTTTTGTGAAAAATTATTAAATAAAAAATTCCATCATGCAACCAATTAATTTAGTATAAAATCAATACATTTACCCCTTATCATGACTTTAACTTTTCTAACCTTAATAATCTAGATCATAGGCCTATATTTTATTCTCAAATTTATTTTCTCTTCTTAGGCCTATATCATATAGGAAGTTTTGAAAGGAAAATTAAGGTGGTTGTTGTTCTAGTGATAGAGTAGGAAAATAGGTTCTATATAATCTATAATTTAATTATTTAATTATTTAATTATTTAAAGATGTTAATAATGAATGAAAGTGATAGAGAGTGTGTGAAGCATGACAATGTGAAAACTTCCAATGTTGATCCTCAAACTGAAAACTTTGAAAGCAGAGCCAATAGTGGGCCTACATGGGAAGATTACTCTAAATGGGGCTCAAGGCAATGTTAATACTAGTAAAAGGGAAGATGAGCCAAATGGTTGGATTCCTAATGAATATAATGATGCACATCATTGATGCATGCATCTTTCTATAATATTGTATGGTTTTACTACATAGATTTTATCATTACCTTAACAGTAACTTAGATAATAGTGACAAAGTTTGTATTTAAGTTAGCTTCATTAACCAATAGAATTTTTAGAATTGGGAAAACAAATCCACCTCCCCACCCCCCTGCTTCTTAGTACTAGTTGGGACCAAAATCCTCCTACTTAAAGTACCAATTTCAAGTAATCAACTTTGAGCTTATTGCAATGATTTTTTGTTTGATATCTTGTTGGATAGAAGGGGTTGGTGCTGATAACTCCTTTGATGTTATAGAGACCTCCCATTGATCTATAATGCCTTCATGAATAATATTCATCGAGAAGAAAATAATATGGCTCATACTAATGAGAGGGAACATGAAGTCTAAGGACCCCACAACAACTACTATTAATCTCTTGAATAAACCCTGCACTAGTTCAAGCCATGCCCAAAAACAATGCTAAGAAGGCCATGGGAATCACTAGAAGAGAAATCCCACCTAAATAGTAAAAGAATAACTTTAAATTGACAACATGCACTGTAAAGTCATCATCAACAAATGATATCCAACCAAGGGTGCAAATAATACAAAGACAACAATTTTTCCACTAATTTCTACCATAACTTGAGTGATAATTTCTTTTTTCAAAAAAGAAAAGCCTAGTCAAAGCCCTCCTTTAGAAGTAGTAAACTAGAAACAATGTCAACCAAATACAAAGGCTCCTCAAAACCCTTATACTCCACACCACAACCCAATATAGCAATAATAGATGCTTTACCCCAATTATTGTAGAAACACTCCCATTTGTCTCATCATCCCATTTATTTGCAATATCTCCTTCAATTGCATAAATCCTAAAGTCTCCTCCAATCTTCTGACCCATATTTGTTTGCATCATTTCTCTCCTCTACATATGATAACACAATTATTTATGGTTGAATAAGTTATCTTTATTGAGAATTTTTTTGGATTGTTCTAACACTAAATTTATTCATAGGATGGTGAGATATTGGAAGAGCTTTTCTTATAATTTTTTACTACTACTTTACAATGTTTCTATGTCCAAGTGTATGCATTACATTGCAATGTTTCTATGTAACTATATAGATTGAAACTTTATTGTTTTCAATGTGCTTATTACTATATTATCAATTTTCTCAACATTATGTGTTTCCTTTGCTTTTACATCTGTGCATCATTCACATGTAACCAAATACAAATATCATGTTATAACACTTTGTTTTACTTTTATGCTTAAAATTTGTGATTTTACAAATGCTACACTAGATACTTATCATTTAAATAATATATTTTTATAATATTTTATTAATTCATTTTGATCAAGATGGTTTGCCAAAAACCTTACATCAACTAATTTATTTAAAAATATGATTTTTTTGTCTTTAGATATTTTCTTTTTATTAGTTTAATTAATCGAACTAGTGACTATAAACCATTATCTTCCAATTTATTTGATTATCCTACATCTTTCCTAATATTTATATATTATTTAAGACATTCTTATTATTATTCACGCTTATGAGCCATATATACATGCATTGCTTTGTCTAGTCATCTTTAGTACAAAATGCATGGAACCATCAAAAGATTCCAGTCTCTTGGCGCCTTGCATACTCTAGTAGCTGAAATCTTGCACACATAATTCCTATTGAGATGCTACTGTTTGCACTAAATACAAATAAAAGTTAAATATAAATATAATATTAAATCCAATTTCTAGAGCGGAATTACAGTGGAATCCGCCTCTCTTTGGACTGGAGTTGGTAAGAGCGGAATTACAGTGGAGTCCGCCTCTCTTTGGACTGGAGCTGGTAAGATTACTGTAGTGGTCCCCTCATTATTGTTTGGAGTGGCGTTCCAAGCATTCTTCCTTCAATTTAATTTTTAAATTGTTAAAAAATATAGAGATAATCAAACAAATGTTATTTAAATAGGAGTCCCGGCTGTCTCCCGGTGTTATTTAACTATAAATTTAAAATAGGAAGCCCGGTAGCTTCCACCCATTTTCTTGTCGATTAAATCTAAAGATAATCAGCACAATGTCGTCGATTAAATCTAAAGATAATCAACAGATTGTCGACTAAATCTTTTAAGCCTCTTCACAAAATTTATAATACCATCCTCCACACAAGCATTCATCGCAGTCTTTTAAGCCTCTTCAAAAATGGGTTCTCACAAAATGACAGGCTAGAATGAGAGCGAGCAAGTTATACCTCTCATTGATCTTTCTCTTTTGGGTAATGGAGATATTGATTTAGAGAGTTTGTGTGCTGAAGTGAGAAAGACTTGTGAAGAATGGGGGTGCTTTGTAGTTGTGAATCATGGAGTGAAGGAGGAGATAATTCATGAGATGGAATCAGCTGCTAGAGATTGTTTTGCACTCCCCAAGGAAAGCAAAGAGGAAAATGTTTTTCCAAGAACAGACTTTAATTACATAGCTGATGTTGTGAGAAATATCAATTAAAAATTAATTTAATACTCACAACCTTAACTCAAAAAACTTTACTCGGCACTTGAAAAAGTGCTCGGTACATGAAGGTGCCTAGTGCCAATTTTGCTCGGCACTTGATGGTGCCAAGTGACAGGTTGCTCGACACTTGATGGTGCTGAGTGACAGGTTGCTCGACACTTGAGGGTGCCGAGTGATAGGCAACAAGTGCCGAGTGAGCTCGACACACAAAAGAAAATGTAGTAGATGCCAAGTTAGCTTGGCACTCAAAGAAGACAATGGATGCCGAGTAAGGTCGACTCCAACTAATAAAATTTATAACTTAGAAAAAATCTAACGTAAATGCTTTCACGATTAAAACCAGAGAGCCGAGCTTTAACCTTTCAACCAAGTTTCTCAAATGCAATGAATAGAAGAGGAAGAACAATAGATTCAAGTATGTCTGCTTTCTTTTCTATTCAATCTTTCATTAAACTATTACAAAATCTGGAAGCATTTGGATTCAACCAAAAAACCCTAAAATAACCCTAAACTGATTATACTTCAAACTTCAATAAACTTTTAAACGTGCAACTCTAATGGCTGCATACAATGGTGCCTAAAGCAATCACTACTTCAACAGGACATATCCAAACAACAACAAACTTACAGAGTGAATAGGAGAAACACGGGCAACTACAGGCACAAACTTCTTTCCTTCTTCCTTCTCTGCTCAGCTCTGCAACTTCTCTCTGATCTTCTTGATCTGCAAAAAAACTCTGAATGAATGAATAAGCATTCCTTTTGTCATATCTTTCCCCCTCAATGTCCAAATTCAAAATCTCACCTACCATATTTATGTTTTCTGTCTGTTCTGCTGGTCGTTAGGTGGTAGGTGGGCATTTGGCTCTGGGGGCAAACATCAACTGCCGTATTAAATATTTCAACAATCCCCCTTTGTTTTGAGCCAAATAAAACAAATATCACAATTGATCCACATCAACTACACCAAGACACTCTCTTAGGTGTACAAAAGGTCCAATGTCTAATGGCTTTGTGAAAATGTCTACTAGCTGCTGCTCAGACTTACAAAAATTTATTTTGATATCCCCATTCTCCACCAACTCTCTAATGAAGTGATATCTGATTTTTATATGTTTGTTTCTCCCATGGAAGATTGGATTCTTGGACAATGCAATTGATGAGATGTTCTCACAATAAATTGTGGTTCCATCCTCTTGCCTTTCATTCAAATCTGTCAAGATCCTCCTTAGCCAAATTGCTCGAGATGTTGCTGCTATGTATTCAGCTTCTGTTGTAGATTGAGCAACAATAGGTTGCTTCTTGGATGCCCATGAAATTGCACCCGATCCCATATGAAACATCTATCCGGAAGTGCTCTTCTTATCATCTATACTTCCAGCCCAATCATTATCTGTGTAACCAACCAACTTAAAATCATCATTTGCAGTATACAAAATCTCAAGTCTCTTGGTACCTTTCACATACTTTAGGATCCTCTTTCTCGCTTGCCAATGGGAATCCTTCGATGTTTCCATAAATCTGGAAATTAGGCTTATTGCATGCATTAGGTTTGGCTGAGTTGCAGTCAAATACATTAGACTTCCAACCATACTTTTGTATAGTGTTGGATCCACTCTCTTGCTAGAGTCTTCCTTGCTCAATTTCAGACCTATTACTATTGGTGTGGGGGTTGCCTTAGTATTCTGCATTTTAAATCTCTCCAAGATCTGCCCTGCATACTTTTCTTGAGAGATGAAGATGTCATTATGCATTTGTTTTACTTCTATGCCTAGAAAGTACTTCAAGAGACCTAAGTCTGTCATTTCAAATTCACTTTTCATGGCCTCTTTGAATTCGCCAATTAGAGCCTTGTCATTTTCAATAAAAATTAAGTCATCTACATACAAGACAACAATCAATACATTACCATATGTTTCCTTGATGTAAAGAGTGGGCTCACCATTGCTTTTGCTAAAGCCATTGCTCATCAAATATGAGTCAATCCTATTGTACCATGCCCTTGGAGCTTGCTTGAGCCCATAAAAAGCTCTCTTCAATCTATATACTTTATTCTCTTCACTTGCAACTTCATAACTAGGTGGCTGCTCCACATACACTTCTTCTTTCAATACACCATTAATGAAGGCAGACTTCACATCCATTTGAAATACCTTCCACTTGAGCTAAGTTGCAATTGCTATGACAGCACGCACAGTTTCCATTCTTGCAACAGGGGCATATGTCTCATCATAGTCTCTTCCATACTGCTATTTGTAGCTCTTGACTACCAGCATTGCCTTATGCCTATCAATCTTGCCTTCAGCATTGCATTTGGTCTTGTAGACCCATTTCACTCTAATCACATGCTTCTTGGGAGGCAATTCAGTTAGCTCCCATGTCTCATTTCTTTCTATAGCATCTATTTCCCCGTCCATGGCCTTACACCATTTCTTCTCCTTAATAGCTTCCTCAAAATATATTGGATCACTATGAGAAAATAATGCAAAATTAACACTCTCATCATAATCTTCATACCTTTCATCTTGGTATATCTCTGTAAGACTCTTGGTCTTTCTTGGTAATAGGAAGGAGAGTGTAGGATCAGAATCTTCACTGCTGCTACATTGCCAACTAGCTCGGTCTTCATAGGTACTCGGCACTAACACTCGACCATTCCTAGAGGAGCTCAACAATGTCTGAATATGCTTGCTTTTTCTTCTATTTGCTCCTTCTTCTTACTGTTCATCAGCATCTTCTTCACTCATAATTGGCACTTTACTTGAAGTGCTTGGTGACTCATCACTTGGACCATACCAAGACTGATTTTCAAAAAATTTCACATCTCTTGAAAGAGTCATCGTGTTGTTCAATGGGTCATAAAATCTATATGCCTTTGATTCTGAGCTGTACCCTGTGAAGATGCACTTCAGACCTTTGTCATCCAATTTATGCCTTTGCTCTTTAGGCATATGTGCATATGCAACACATCCAAACACCCTTAGGTGTTCAACTGTCCATCTTCCTCGCGACCATGCTTCCATTGGAATTTTGTCATGGACTACCTTTGTAGGACACCTATTAATTAGGAAAACTGTTGTTTCCATAGCCTCTCCCCAAAATTCAGTCGGGAGACTTTTCTCTTTCATAATGCTCCTTGCCATTTCAACAATGGTCGTGTTCTTTCTTTCAGCCACTCCATTCTGCTATGGTGTGTAGCTGGCTATGAGCTCTTTCTTTATGCCATGTTTCCTACAAAAATTTACAAAAGAATTGGAGGTATACTCCCCTCCTCTATCTAATCTTAGAACCTTGATATAATGTCCACATTCTCTTTCAGCCTAGGCTTTAAATTCTACAAATTTATCAAATACTTCAGATTTATTCTTTAAGAAATACACCCATGTCCTACGATTGAAATCATCAATGAATATTATGAAATAAGTACTCCTCCCAATGGAAGTAACTTGCATAGGACCGACTAGGTCAGTATGCACTAACTCTAATGGATATCTAGCCCTCCTAGAATTTTCAAAATTAAAGGAAAGCCTATGTTGCTTACCCAAAATAGAAGCCTCACACTTCTCACAAGAATTTTCTACACATGGCAAACCATCTAGCATTCTTTTATTTGATAATAAATTTAAACCAGCATAGCCAAGATGACCATAGCTGAGACACAACCTTGAAGGGTCTTCAATCACACTCCTTAGAGTTGATTGTGTGTGAGGTGTAGCACAAATTTGAGATGAGAAACATGTCTCTATCCTCAAGGGAAACATTCTGTTCTTTGTCATTTGAACTACTACAAGTAAGTTCTTGCTCCCATCCTTTTCATGAATGACACACTTGTCATTCTCCATTAGCACTTTGTATCCATTTTCAATGAGCTGACCAATGCTCATCAAATTGTGCTTCATACTAGGGGCAAAATACACATTTTGTATTTCCTTCTTCTCACCTTTCTTGGTGCGGACCATAATAGATCCTTTCCCTACAACTGGTAGGGTTCCATTGTTACCCATCTTAATTTCTGATTTGAAACTCTTGTCAATGAATGAAAACAAGGTTTCATTACCACTCATGTGGTTGCTACATCCGCTGTCGAGGTACCAAACCTCAGGGCTTCCTTCTTCACCAACATTACACATGATGAAGGCAACGGCATTAGGTCCGCTTCCCATATTCACATCAACCACATTTTCTTGTCCTAATTGATCATTCTGCTTCTTCCAGCATGCACTTGCATAATGCTCATATTTATGACAATAGTAGCATTCTACATTACTCTTATTTGAGTTGTAGTTTTTCTTACCTCCTCTTGAGGTATTTTGTGAGCTAGTTGCTCCATCTGCTCTTCTTGAGCTTTTTGCTGCAACATTTCTTTGTCCTCCATTTACTCGGCCTCTACCTCTGGAGTTTCTGCCTGAGCTATTTCTTCCTCTCCACCTTCCTCTTGGATTTGACTGAGCCTTGAATGCTTTCTCTTGGGAAGATGAAGAAGTAGATCTGTTGATCCTATGCTCATGGGTTTGAAGTGTATCCATCAACTCATCCATTGTCAAAACAGTGAGGTCTTTTGCCTCTTCTATGATCATGACCAAATTGTCATATTTACGAGGTAAACTCCTCAATATCTTTTCCACTATCCTCTACTCTTGATAGTCTTCTCCATTTGACTTCAGTTGGTTAATCACATTGGAGGTCCTTGAACTGAAGTTTACAACTGATTCATTTTCCTTCATTTGAAAGTTCTCAAACTCCCTCCTTATGTTCTGTAGGTTTACAGTAGAGACTTTATCAGTCCCCTTGAAGTTTGTCTCAAGTATATCCCATGCTTCCTTTGCATAATTTGTTGCTGCAATCTTTGGAAAAATTGTCTCTGTCATTTCTGCTTCAATAAGACTTAATGCTTTTGCATCTTTCCTCCTTGACTCTTTCAAATGAGTCTTCTGTGCATTTGTGAGGGTAGCATACTGAGTTGGATCAGTCACATCATTGAATCCATTAACAAAAAACTCCCACAAATCATTTGCAACCATTATGGTTTTCATCTTCTTTGCCCATGTATCATAATTTTGCCCATTAAAGGATGGTAGCTGCTGCCATATCTTTCCTACATCTCCTGCCATGTCAAATATCCCAAAAAAAACAAATGCTCTAACTCAGTGTGGATGTGGAGCCTCAAAGCTCTGATACCATGTGAGAAATATCAATTAAAAATTAATTTAATACTCACAACCCTAACTCAAAAAATTTTACTCAGCACTTGAAAAAGTGCTTGACACATGAAGGTGTCGAGTGTCAGTTTTGCTCAGAACTTGATGGTGTCGAGTGATATGTTGCTCGACACTTGAGGATGTCGAGTGATAGGCAACAGGTGCTGAGTGAGCTCAGCACACAAAGAAAAATGTAGTAGATGTCGAGCTAGCTCAGCACTCAAAGAAGACAATTGATGTCGAGTAAGGTCAGCTCCAACTAATAAAATTTATAACTTAGAAACAATCTAACGTGAATGCTTTCACGATTAAAACCAGAGAACCAAGCTTTAACCTTTCAACCAAGTTTCTCAAATGCAATGAATAGAAGAGGAAGAACAATAGATTCAAGTATGTATGCTTTCTTTTCTATTCAATCTTTCATTAAACTATTACAAAATTTGGGAGCATTCGGCTTCAACCAAAAAACCCTAAAATAACCCTAAACTAATAATACTTTAAACTTCAATAAACTTTTAAACCTGCAACTCTAATGGCTGCATACAATGGTGCCTAGAGAAATCACTGCTTCAATAGGACAAATCCAAACAACAACAAACTTACAGAGTGAATAGGGGAAACACGTGCAACTACGGGCACAAACTTATTTCCTTCCTCCTTCTCTGCTCAGCTCTGCAACTTCTCTCTGATCTGCTTGATCTGCAAAAAAACTCTGAATGAATGAATAAGCATTCCTTTTTTCATATCTTTACCCCTCAATGTCCAAATTCAAAATCTCACCTACCATATTTATGTTTTTTGTCTGTTCTATTGGTCGTCAGGTGGTAGGTGGGTGTTTGGCTGCATGGGCAAACGTCAACTGTCGTATTAAATATTCCAACAAATGTACCTGCATTGCCATTTTATGAGAGTCTTGGTGTACTTGGTGCTCCAGATCCTACTGTCATTCACAAGTTTTCAAATCAACTGTGGCCTCAAGGAAACCCACAAATCTAGTAATTCACTAATACCATTTATCATTTATCTTTTTTTTTAAAAAGTAAGATCTAAGTCAGGTAAAGGTAAATCTAGATAGATAGATAGATATAGATCGATCTGATGATTCACGAATACCATTTATCTTTTTTTAAGGTAAATCTAAATGAATAAACTAACAACCTAATGAGATAGATAGGTTGATTGATTGATTGATTTTACTATTAATAATCTAGATCTAGTTTCACAAATTATTTTCGATATATTCTATTTTATAAAGCAAAGTTAAGAAACACCATATGTAGTTCTTAAATTTTTCTCCAATCTTGATTGTCTACAAGAAGAATACGTTATGGTTACTCTTATCGATGTATAAAGGCATTTATTCCATTTTACAATTTTAAACTGTATTTAAATCTAATATTTGTGTTGGTAATCTTCATTTTTTTTCACTTGCAGCAAAATTATTGAGGAATAGACATCTCATGTTGAAGAGTTGATGATAAGGATTGTCAAAATAATATTGAGAAGCTTTGGAATTAGCAAGTACCTTGAATCTCAATTGTGAAAAGGAGTAAAAATATGGAAGTGATACTCTTGGTGTCTCGCATTTCTCCATTATCACTCCGTGTATGCGCTTCCATATCCTCCCATTGCTCCACGCCTTCATGCAATCACCCATCAAAATAATGAAAGAATTTGGCATCACTTCCACTTTTTCCCACTTTCCATACTTTTTTTGAACCTCAAGTCCACCATTCTTATCCCTATAAAGTACAGTTATAAAATCATGATCAGCATGCGGTAAGAGACCTCACGTTTTATTTGGTGGTATGTCATAGTAATTCAGACGAAGAAGGTAGGTCTCTTACCGCATGCTGATCATGATTTTATAACTATAATTTATAGGGATAAGAATGGTGGGCTTGAGGTTCAAAACAAGTATGGAAAGTGGGCAAAAGTGGAAGTGATGCCAAAATCTTTCATTATTTTGATGGGTGATTGCAAGAAGGCGTGGAGCAATGGGAGGATATGGAATGGCATACATAGAGTGATAATGGAGAAATGCGAGACACCAAGAGTATCACTTCCATATTTTTACTCCTTTTCAGATGAGAGTGATATACATGCACCTCTAGAATTCATTGATGAAAATCATCTATGTCTTTATAAACCATTCAAGCATCCAGAGTTCAGAGCTTTCTATGCAAAAATATCATACAAGAAGATGCAAGAGTCTCAGACTTTAAGAGATGAAACAGAATCATTCTTCATTGACTTGTTTGCTCTTATTACTAAGGAATCTCAAACTTTGTGAAATGATACAGAACACGGTTCCAAATAAAATAAGTTTTATATATATTTAGACCAGATCTTAAAGTTTTTCTCCAAATTGGAAAATTTACTATCTTCCCAACTTGTTTATTCAGATTGTTAGTACTAACCTCTTCTTCCATCTCTTCCCCAACTCACTGATGGGTGTTCAGCTTCTTCATCTTTCTTCTCTTTCCCTTTTTGTTGTATTCTGGTAATTATATTGGGTTTTCTTCCTATTTCTTTCTCAATTGAGCCTTTGAATCAGGATATTTATCAATTATATATATATTTTACTGGTTCACCCACTTTTGATGATATGCATTACATCAGAGAACAATAGAAAGATTGACTAAATTGTGTGTAAAATGTATACAAAGTTTATTTTCCCATCTATACTAATGCAGCAGTGAGTAGACAATTATTTACATTCCTATTTATTGCTAAATTTTAGTAATCACTGAAGTTTATGAGTCTTTGGGTGCCTACAATTTAGTTAGTTGCAAATTCCATCTCTAAACAACTCTATCAGTATGTTCAAAGTGCCTACCACTTCAAATTTACTGGAGTTAAAGAACTTGAGAGACCATTCTAAATATTGAACTTCAAGAATCTTCATGTTTATGATTTTGTATACCTTTCTCAATGGTAAATATCTTTATCCATAAGAGTTTACCTTTTTTAATGATATTTCAACTACCACATACTATTGTACTACACTTTCTACTCATGATTTTTTTTAAAAAATTCTTGTTCTATGCAATTAGACAAAGAGAAATTCTTCCTTCCCTTACTATTGAATGTACATCATTTTGATTGTCTTTGTATGCTAGTCGAAGATGGTTAAACTACACATGATAGACCTATAGGTTAAACTCTCATGGTTCACCAAAATTTGCTTTGAGTTATGAGTTCTGAAACTTTCAAGGAGTAATCATTCATTTTTGATGAGTAATCCCGATTAGTTTAAAACAATTGGCAAAAAGAAATAGGGACCAAAAATTTGAAACATGTTTTTAAAATGAATATAAAAATAAAATATGTGCATAGATTGGAAAAGTTCCTAGATATTGTAAAACCTTGACCAAATCCATTAGAAATATTACATATCAAGTCAACTCGCAATTTGTCTATGAACAAATGTAATGATATATTTCCTCAATAAAACCATCCTTTGATGTTGTGCGATGACACTGGATTTACACATTCCAAATAAAAATTGAATGTCTCACAAATTGAATGTCATTGAATTTTCTTGCTAACTCATTTGAGGCAATTGAAGAGTAAAACATTAGCAATTTTACATCAACTAGTCAGAGAAAGCAACGAAAATCCTAAATCAGAGACAATCCAACATTAAACTTTAAAAGAGAATATATATTACATGTATCTACCACTCATTTGAGAGGACATTTAGAAATTGGCTTCTGTGAGATCTTCCTTTTTTTTAGCTATGGTTTTGACTGAAAACTATTTTCAGTCGCTTTCCCACCTGCACAAATCCACTGATCACCTAAAATTCATCGAAATGCTTTGTGAAAGGTAGAGGAATTGAATTAATTTTAAGTCAAAGGGATTGGATGGCCATTACAATTGGATTCCAAAAGTTTATTTTCCTAAAGTTTACATTTTTAGAAGTCTAGATATTGTTTTAAGGAATTAAAATTTATACACTTCAAATAATCCTGGAAAATATAACACTTGTGCATACTACTTGAATAGAAGACTACTTGTAATCTATTAAGTTATTGCAACTTTGATGTAGATTAAAGAGCAAAAAAAAAATAAAAAAAATAAAAAATCAAATGATAAACTATGACTTATGTTTTGAGGTACTACAGAGTGCCCTCTTGTACCCAAATAGCCTAACAAGTATGATCCAATTTTAAATCCTTCATTGAATCAAGCATTGGTATGATCAAGGTATATATTGGGCCTCTCCATTCCAAACAAGGTGATTATGAAGACAATAAAGATTTTATTTGGGGCTCCAAGAATTCATTCAAAATTAGGCATACTACATCCAATTGCTATCCTTTTGGAAGAAATGCCTATGTTCAGTTTGCATGGATAATCAAAATGTGTTTTCTTTTACCTTTTTAATACCCACTCCCCATAACTTTCTTTCATTACTTCCAAATATGCTAGCGGACATGGAGTAAACTCATTCCACTATATACACTCCCTGACATTAATGAAACTGATAATTTTCTAGCATCCAACATTAGATAGTTTTTAGGCATGTGACAAATTTTAGGCCATTGTGAACCAAAATAAACAAGCTGATCGACTTAATTGTTTATTTGAATTACAAGTTTACCTTATTAAACTAATGTTAAATAACTAAACTTCGCTCTTAACTTGCTCGAAATCTATTTTTTTTCTAAATTACCATGTAGCCAAATAACAAAATTAATTTATTCATTTTACGAGTTCCTAAGCTATTATTAAAATTAAATTAAATATTATAAATAGATATAATAACTATTATACTATCTATAATAATACCATTATAATACCATCCACCAGACAAGCATTCATCACAGTCTTTGAAGGCTCTTCTAAAATCGGTTCTCACAAAATGATAGGCCAGAATGAGAGTGAGCAAGTTATACCTCTCATTGATCTTTCTCTTTTGGGTACTAAAGATATTGATTCGGAGAGTTTGTGTATTGAAGTGAGAAAGGATTGTGAAGAATGGGAGTGCTTTGTACTTGTGAATCAAGAAGTGAAGTAGGAGATAATTCATGAAATGGAATCAGCTGCTAGAGATTGATTTGCACTGCCCAAGGAAAGCAAACAAAAAAACATGTTTCCAAGAACAGACTTTGGTTACATAGCTGATGTGCTTGCATTTTTGTTTTATGAGAGCCTTGGTGTGCCTAGTGCCCCAGATGCTGCTGCCATTCACAAATTTTCAAATCAACTATGGCCTCAAGGAAACCCACAAATTTGGTAATTCACTAATATCATGTATTCTTTTAAAAAAAAAAAAAAAATCACTAATATCATGTATTCTTTATTAAAAAAAAAAAAAAGGTCTAAGTTAGGTAAATTTAGATAGATAGATGAACTGATAGATTGATCTAGTAATTCACTAATATTATTTATCTCTTTTTTCTTAAGTTTAAGTTAGGTAAATCTAGATAGATAGATAGATATTGTAGTTCACTAATACCATTTATCCTTTTTGTTTTAAGGTCTAAGTTAGGTAAATCTAAATGAATAAACTAATAATATAACGATATAATGAGATAGATAGATAAATAGACTGATTTTTCTACTATGTAAATGTAGTTTCACAAATTATTTTCAATATATTCCATTTTATAAAGCAATCTTAAAAAACACCTATTTCATAAATCTTTCTCCAATCTTGATCATTTACAAGAAGAACACGTTAAGGTTACTCTTATTGATGTATAAAGGCATTTATTTCATTTTACAATTTTAAACTATATTTAAATCCAATCGTGTTGGCAATCCTTTTTATTTTACTTGCCTCAAAATTATTGAGGAATAGACATCTCATGTTGAAGAATTAATAATAAGGATTATCAAAATAATATTGAGAAGCTTTGGAATTATCAAGTACTATGAATCTCAGTTTTGGGGTCTTCTTCATCAGAATTACTGTGGCATACCACCAAATAAAACTGGATGTGTCTCACCGCATTCTGATCATGATTTTATAACAATAATTTTTCAGGATAAGAATGGTGGGCTTCAGGTTCAAAACAAGTATGGAAAGTGGACAAAAGTGAAAGTGATGCCAAACGTTTTCATAATTTTGATGGGCAATGGCATGAAGGTATGGAGCAATGAGAGGATATGGAACTGCATACACAGAGTGATAATGGGAAACTGTGAGACACTTAGAGTATCACTACCATATTTTTTCATTGGGCATATTCATTTTTCATTTTTCAGGGCAGTCTAATAATTTTCTGGCATAGGAAATTTGAACAAAAATAGGGTTGGACAGATGGAGTAAGCCAATCGACATGTCTGTTTCCAATTTTTTTAATGTGGTGTTGTGCATGTGCTTCACTTATCCCTCTATACTTTGCACAATATATTTGGATATGCAACATTTTACAATAAGAATTTACCATTAAATATAATTGACCATGGTTAAGTTGTTTTTCCAAATGAATGATAACCAGTAGAAAAGGTTGGTCAAACCTCACTACAAGTTCCTCAAATCAGCTGCTAAAATTTCTTCTTCCATCTGTGAAAGTGTTGCTCATTTTTAAATATCTTTGTTTCAAAGGTCTTGCAAAATTTTTTTAACAGTAGAATGCTTCCTGTTTAAAAGAGTTAAACTAACATCTTTGATATAAGAACTGACATTGTTGCAATAGAATTTAAAGGAAGCGCTCATTATTTCGTAATTTTTGTAAGTGGTGGACTTGTTGGTGTGCGTTCATAAATTGTTAACAATTTCAATTTTCTATAATGTAATTTCAATCCGTTTCTGAATAACGATAGTCTCATTTATTACTACAAATCTGAGTGGATGAGCAGGTTGCATCTAGAAGATAAATAATTTTTCGTGATTGTTAAAAATGGCATCAATATCTCCTTTACAAGAAATTCTTTAAAATTGATAACCCAATTGATTATTGTTGTTTGTGCCACAGGGATGTGCTGGGAATTAGCCTGCACGAGTAAACTTTCTAATATTGTAAAATTTGAAAAATTCTTTACATTTTTTAGTTTTTAAACAAATTGCATACATTATGCTATTTTTTGGTCCATTAATAATGAACACGTGGTGGAAACCACTACTGTCTATAAGGTTCTGTATTAGGGGTTGCGTTAGGTAGTTTCCATTCATTTAGTCAGTCTTCTACAAATTCTTGGAGGGGAAGAACTGAGGCCAAAAAAACCTTTTTTGTTGAGTGACTAGGATTTTTTACCTCAAAAAAAAATCCCACAAAAGTATGCATCATATATTATTCTGTATTAAACTTGATTTTTGACATCAAAGTCTTGGCCTCGTCATTTATTAACAACCTTATTTCCGTTGTCTTTTCTTTTTTCTGCCATAAAATTCGGCACAACACACAGTATTCGTTGGGTCCTGGCAAGAGTGGTAGATATGTTTCGTGTATAGCTCTAATGTTTTTAAAATTTTGTTGTTTGAAAATTCGTCAAAAAAGTATAGACTTGTGGCAATAGTGATTAGACATGGAAATTGGTGGGAGTTGTGTGTAGAGAATAGGGCATGTGTCAAATCTCACCCATTGGTAAGATATATGTTTTAGTTTACTGTTTAGACGTTGCCCTTAAGGTCTACCCTCCCACAATTTAGCAATCTTGTCTAGCTTAAAAGTCATCCGGTGTTAAGTTTTCATGAAATCCAATCCAAAAATTAGGCAAAGTCTTTTGTGGGGTTATATCACTTTTGCTTCTCTGCAGAAAGCAAGAAGGAATGTGATTCAAATGAGGTATTTTTTTTTCCTTATTTGGAAAATTGTTTTTCTGATTCTAGTGTCTAATTTGTTGATGAAATTCTTCTCAACATTCTCTATTGTGCTTTGCAAATACTATGAGCATGAATTCTCCTTCTATCAAAATTCTCCACTAAGCCTATCTTGTTCATCTCTATATTATGAATTAGAATTTAGCCAAATCTTTCATATGAATAGCTATGAACCAATATATACTGAAATGTTTTTTTCTAGTGCTTTTGAGAGGGATTTGTACAAGTCTTTATAGTGGTTTTGGGTTTAAAAGTTTTCCATGCTTCTCTTAGCGGGGTTTTGCATAGCAAATTGAGCAATTTAGACATTTCTTATATGTCATATCCTTGGTTTATCTATTGTTCTAATTCAAAGATTTTACATCAAGAGTAAAACATATGAACTAGTGTTGAACATTTTATTTATCTATTTACCTTTAGCAATGATAAAAATGAATTTTAGCATCATAGAAATTATTTAAAATTAAATTCATTACCTCATCCTTATGCGATCCAACACAAATATCATAGTGTGCCTCATAATATTATTTTTGTCTATTTGCCTAAATTTTTTCTATTGGTGTATGATAAATTACAATTAAATGGAAATCTTCTTTTGTTTTTGGTTTTCAATTTTAAAAAGCACTCATCATTGTTCTAACACAAAATGATTGTGAGGATAAACTCAGCAGTATAAGAGTACTCCCCATTATATATAGGCCTTGATCAACTCCTCTTTCTAAAATGCCTACTAAACATATAGAAGAGGGGTCTTTACTTCCATTTTATTAGTCTTTGCCTTTGTCAATGATGTCTCTTGGACTTCTTTCTTGTAAAGAACATATCAGGTAGATTTAAATCTGATACCAAGAAACAATGACCAGGGACAAGCCTAAGGATGAGCTAAATCCTATATTCAACAAGGCTAAATCTTAGTTCTAGACCAATTAACAGAGTCATCAAGACAAACTTCACTTTAGGCTCTACTAAGCCAAGGCGGGAAAACCTAAGGGATCTGTCTGATTAACTTGATACTCTTCTATGCAAGACTATCCCCTATAGCAGAAATGGTCAATATTCTTCTATAATTTGCTTACAAACTTCCTATTTTTAGTAGCCAATCACAACCCAGGAAAGAAATAGCAAACAAGCCATGAACGACAATTCTAGTTCTTTAATACATAAAAAGGGAAATTGATGTTCATTTTAAGTTTGATCTCTCAGCATAACCCTGGTATGCAATAACAGAGAACATGTATCCTTCAAGCTGACCAGTCCCTTATCCATTGGGCATCAACTAAACCTTAACATGTAGATGGATACTTGAAATATACTAATATATTCAGGCATATGATCTATCTATTTGACTTGCAAATAGACATCAATCTTCATAACAACTCTCGTACTTATGATGAAATCCTTCTAGTGTAACATGTAACCCTATCAACGTAAACAATCATTTACTTGGATTCTTTGTTCCAACATCAAGTTTATCTAGACATACAACCTTTCAGGATTGCAATTCAGTTTAAGCTCTTCATTCTCAAACACAAAAGATTGCAAATAATAGAAGAAGGAGATAAGAATCAGAATGAAACTAAGAAAGGTGAAGTTCTTGTATTAATATCATTGAAAACAATACATCATCTCCATATCAAAACTCAAAAAATACACAAAGAATGACTATGTAATGTAAAAAATGCCTCAAAAGGAAAATAATACGTTGTTCATAACAGGAGAACACTAAGAAAATTGGTATCACAACTCTAAAAAACTAGAGCCAACCTTGTGGTCTCACAAGTCCTAAAAATTGGAAACCTTACAATGAGCATAAAAGGAAGATATATAGGAGAGAAGATCTTTTAGAGTTTGGAATATGAAATTGACAAGTGTCCCACTGAAAGAGTCTTCAATCTAAAGTTGCTGATAATGAACTTCCTCATCTACCTGCAACCAAAAACCATAAATGATGCACAAATATCTCATGGAGAAATTATTTGGAATTCATCACAATCTGTACTCAGGCTCCAAAAATCTAATTTCAACATGTCTCAATTGCTTTGCCATGAAAATAAACTTGTGTTGTTGCAAAAAACATAACTACTCCCAACTGCATCAAAAAACATTCAATTCATCCTTACAATTGTTGGAGAAGTCAAATCAGGTGAAAATATCTTGATATCTTATTACAATTTCATCTGCAACATTAAATTTGCACAATTCACTGTGAAGCCCCTGAAATCAAAAAACTACCTATAACTACTACCAGCTGATACTTGCTCAAAATTTGACCGCAAAAATGAAGACTTCATGCTCTCCCAGTTCCAACGGTATATTACACTTCACATTTTGGACAAAAATAGCACTTCCGAGAGCATTCTGAAAATCTGGCCTCCATGACTGAACAGAGTAATAAAATTGAAAAATTTAAAAGATCATATAGTATGAACTATATAAAATTTTAAAAATAATTCAAATCTTTCAAATTATAACTCATGTGTTCAAATCATTTGAAATTTGATTTTATAATCATATTTGACTTTTCCCCTTTGCCAGTGTCAATCGTTTATTCACTGAGTGGGCACACTTAATATTTCCATTTGAAATGTATGAAATGGTTGAAAATTAAAACATATTATGGGTCTACGATATTACGATGAAATCGTAAATTGTAATATCGTAGCCCATTGACTTGAAATTCCTGATCATACGATGATTGTATTAATTTTCACCATCGCACTGCAAACTCATATATTTGAAACATTTGAAATCATCTCTTAATATATGATTAATATATTAATTTTAACTCCCCTTTATCCCCATTGTAGCATTGCAGGCTCAAATTTAACCCCCTCTGACCATACGAGAAGGCCAAACTCGTAACATTGTGCCTCTAAAAATTTGTTTTTACGATCTCTCGATTAGGCCCAGCGTAGCATCATAAAGGACTCACCCTTCTTTCATGATCTTATGGCATTGTTTTGATATTGGGGCTCATTAACATTTCATCTCTGATCTTACGATTGGACCATGGTGCTTCTCTTTTGGCGTCTAGGTCAAAATATTGTTGACTATGCGATTTACTTGCCACTATGGCCCAACAATAAATCGGTGTTAATTCCATATCAACCCGTCCCTTTCAAATTACTTTCAACTTGCGCTCCATACAATAAAAACATAATAAACATAGCCCACACAAGCAATATGGGATTTTACTGTCTTCATCCTATCGTGGGCTTGCTGCGTTATAACATTAGGTGCTCTTCCCTCCAAGCCATCATGGATGTTCTCCTTTGCTGTAAGACATCTTGCTTAGCATGGATGTGGGTTTTATTGGATGCTGTGGTGGAGCTTCCCTTTCATTTTTCTCTGCTGGAATGGAGATTGCTCCTCTTGAGCATTGACTTCCTTTTTCATCCCTGCAGGTTCATGCCATGACAGACCTGCACATTCTCCCATGCTGCGACCTTTCTCTGTGGGCCTCCTTCTACTAAGAGCTACTCTAACATCTTGCTCCTTGTTTTACATGAGATGCCCTATATTTTGTTTATGCCACCATGGACCATTCCCTTGCTGCTGACGTGCTCCCTCTTTAAGCAGCTGTAGATGATTCCACTCCTCTCAAAATGTGGGAACCCTTCTTGCTAATGCATGAAGTGAGCTTCCCTCTATTTTGTGTGTTCTCTGAACAATTACTGCAATAGACCTACATTCTCCTTGTTACCTCTGCTATTGTGAGGGTTTAGTATCAAATGTAGATGCCCTGCCCTTCAAAATTATGAGTTCCAGTTCATACAAAATGAACAAAGAAAGCCAAATTCAAAACTTGAAAGGATTCATGCCATGCTTCATCTATTACTAATGTCTGGAGAGAAATCACAAATGTGCAAATTCATATATCATTCCTAACCTTTGATTTAAGCCCCTCACATTTGTTTATTTTTTCCAATAAAACATTATGCTATCACAACAAAAAGCCCCTTGTGTTTATTGAATTCCTTTACCATTCACAAAATGTCCAATCTCACACACTTTGTGAACTCAGATGATGGAAATGCATATGATGAAACATTATAATCAATTAAAATCATTATCATTTCTTCCTTAAAATCTTCAACTTGTACACAATCTTTATCAGTCTGATGGAATCAGTCGGACCCCAAAGTGGGTCCAGCTAATTTTTGTTTTTGTTTTCGAACAACTGATATTGCAAAGTGATCCCAAAGTCACTTCGAACTGCCTGGAATCAAACTCGGTTACAAATTGATCATTAAAACTCCTTTACCCCATTCTTTGCAAATTGTGATTTTCTGACGATAGGATTTGTCGGCTGACCTTAAAAGTTGATTCAAACATTTGATCAAACCCCAAAAATCTAGACATATGATCTCTTTGACACATTCAAAAGGCTTGCCAAATCTCGTCACATGAAGACTTCAGGGTCAAAAGATATCAACCTCTGAACATGCCCACTTAAAATTGCCTGCAATTAAACATGTCATGAAGCTGGAAATTGCGTTTGGAAATGACTTTGAAAACTAGACAAACAGGTACTTGAGGTTCTGAAAACTGGGCCATGGGTACTTTGTCATGAGGAGAATATGATTCTATGATGTGGGCTCATGAA
This sequence comes from Cupressus sempervirens, assembly GCA_028749045.1. Taxonomy (NCBI): domain Eukaryota; kingdom Viridiplantae; phylum Streptophyta; class Pinopsida; order Cupressales; family Cupressaceae; genus Cupressus; species Cupressus sempervirens. Next base: position 217,236,848 of record CM053792.1, read on the forward strand.
AAATCACGGGGCACATTTGGTGAGCATCTGAAGTTGACTACTTGGATTTGTAGGACAATGATCATCAGTGAAATTGTATTTTTTTGCAAATGGAATGACCCTGGAAAAATGTGTAAACGGATTCGTCAAGACATGAAAACTGACACACTCATGGTATTTTTAGTATAGAACATAGGATAACAAACCATTCGGTCCCACCATTTATAGACTCAAAGATATGACATCTCAAATAGGGCACTCGAATCAATCTGCACTTCTAAATACCAGTGAAACCTTAAAAATTGCAAATGGAATCACATTTGAAAACTGATCAAACAAATTCATCATAAGTTCAAATCTGAAGCATATAAATTCTCTGACCCTTAGAATATGATGCAAAAGGAATTTTTTTATTTGGGTAAACTGGTCAAAAGTTATAGCTTGTCAAACAGGGCTACCCAGAAATATGAACAAAATGCAGATTTACAACAGAGGTAACTAACTTTGAGGGGTTCAAAACCTAATCAAAAAGATTTAAAATGAATTGAAACTTGGAACATGGGTTCTTTGATATCCATACTAAACATTCTCAAAGTTGCAGGTCATGAATCATAACCAAGTGAAAGATATTCAAAGGTGAACATGCCCTCTGATCACTGTTTGACACTTAGGCAGAAAATGCAAAACTAAAAACAACTCAAAATGTCAATCTATCATCATGGAACACATGGATAGGCTGAATAAAGGGTGTTAGAAAATTAAAACACCATTTAGATATTAAGAGAACAGCTGGATACATATGCATGAAAAGCATTCATAAGGGCTCAAAACTTAGAATGGACACTCAAAATAGGAATGCAATTTTGAGTGCCAATAGCGGTTCTATCTAGGGATGCATGCCCCTTGTAGGCATGGAAATAAATTAGATCTCTGGTGGAAGTAGACCACTCAAAAAATTTCTCTGAACAAAATTTTGACAACAAGGAAAACTACCCTATTTGTACAAGATGGTGACCTCAGGCCACCAAAACTTCTCAAAGCTTCCTACCTCTATCAAACACTTGATTTTCATTTATATCTTTCTGAGGTAAAATGAAGCTTTGATTATCCTTCATTTCACCCAACAAATAAAAATTTTCAATGGGCTCAGCTGGCAAAACAAAATAACTTTCTTGACTTTCATAGTGCATACTAGGGACATCCTTAACAAAAAGCTCACTATGAAAATAGAGATGAGCATGCTCAAATATACCAAGATCAAACTGATAACTATCTTCAATAGATGAATTGTGCATGCAATCAAATTTGAAAAAAAAACTAGGCATACCTTGGAAATTTGTACCTCCATCTATAGCCGATTGACATTCAACTAGGTGTCCATATTTATACTCACCAATGTCTTCCTTATTAATGATTGAAAATAATTCAGGGCTCTTCACTGATTCTTCACAATCAATAAATGGATCAGTCACATCAAAACACTCATCATAAAATTTCATGCAAGGTGCTGGCAGATTTTCAAAAACAACTTCATCTAACACCTCATCCACACCATCACAGCTGAAAGGATGATTAGCTCTTACCTCATATGAATCATCACAATACTTACCATGAAGTGCTAGATTATTTTCAAAGATAACCCCATCAAGCACCTCATCATTAGAATTTTCAATATTACAAATGGAAGAAGAAGAATCTGATTTGTTATAGTAGTATGACAGTGTGTCACCATTAAATTCATTCTCTACTAAATTTGAAAACTCCATGTCATCTTCAAACAATGGATTGATCACTCCATGCAAGGATCCTTTTTGAACATTCTGACAAAAGACATGCTGATCATCATCAAAATCTTGCAAAATCTTGATCATATAAAGCATTAGTATAAACCTTAAATTCATCACCCATTTAATCTTCATGGAGACTCTCAGCATATGAAGAAAAATTAGAATCAGATGAAGACTCACTTTCTATTTCTTCTACCATGCATATAGTATCCATAAATACAGTCTCTTCGTTATCTTGTTTAGGATAACCATTATGAAGAGAGCATGATTCATTCCTAAACCCTTCACTACATGCTGCAACTTTACTGTCTACTATACAAACATTTAACAATCCTTCCTTGAAGTCTTCATACTCCAATTCATTACCATCAATTGGATTCACCATTTCTTTATCTTCATAACTAGTGGACAAATCACTCTCAATTTCTTTGTCAACTAACTGATTGGTATAAATTAAAAAATGAGATTCATTTTCGCTTTCAGATTTAGAAAAATAAATCATATCTTCACTTTCATATGACACTTCACTTCCATCATTTCTTTCCTTTTCTCCTATTGCATCGGACTCATATGAAAACATCACAACATCACTATCTTCATCATTTTCATTTATATGATCACTTTCAGCATTATGTTCTTCTGATTGTGACTAAGGTAACCTTGATTCACATTCTTCACCTTGTGCTACCTTTCCATGGAATGTCGTATCAACAACATCAAACTCATCATTAGAGACATAACCTTCAGCCTCGTTACTTGTATATGATTGAAATTTAGGTGCAACAACTTCATTAGCAACATCATTATGCACAAAATCAGCACAATAAGAGTATGCTGCTATAGCTAGTCCTTGATTTATAATATCATCACATTGCTCATTCTTATCAAAGTCTGAAATATACCTTACTATTGTAACATCAAAAATACATGTGTCTTTATTTTCAATAGACTCATTCTTTCCTACACACATATTCTGATTTGAAAATTCAATCTGATTATACATTACAGCAGGGGTGTTGACATTTTGATCTATATTCAAACACTCAACATGATACTGCCCTTGATTTTTTTCTTCATTATATAAGCAAGTAGTCTTAGAGAAATGACTCCTAGTAAGTCCATACTTCAAATTATTCTCAATATCCATAGCATTCATAAAAGCTTGATATGAAGTTTGAGGTTCTTTATCCCTTAACTAATAACTCATTTTCTTGTCAAATGCACCCAGGTAAACAATTAGGCATACTTGATCCTCTAGTCTACATTTCACAGGGATCTCATTCAAGGTTCTTACAAATCTGATATTAAATTGAGGGACAAGTTCACCATCCTCAATATGAATCCTTAAAAATTTACTATACAAATCAGATATGCTCACCCTCGCTACAAATTGCTCCATGAAAGCTTAATGCAATTCACTCCAAGATGAAATAGAACATGCTAGTAAGAAGTAAAACTAGTCTCTAGTGTCACCTTCTAAAGTTTGGACAAATAATTTCATGTGCACATCCTCATGAGCAATCTCATAGTCACCCATCAAGTCACTAAAAACTTGAACATGCTGACTAGTTGAAACAGTATGGTTCCCACTGAATTTAGACAAATGTTTTCTAATGTCATTAAGAATCACATTTGGGAAACCATAGATACCATTGAAACATAATGGCACGTATCTCTTGGTAAAAAAGGATCTATGATTTTGGTGAATTGACTGCATACTAGGTGAAAAGAAATCTTCCATCTCTTGCAAACTTAAAACTTACCAAAATAACTTTTAGATATTTATAACTTGCAATAGATCTGAGAACTCATCTACCAACTTAAATCTCTAACATATTCCCAGATGTAAATACATTTTCTGAAACTACCTTTCATAGAATATGCTAAGATGTATTAAACACTTCTCCTGCTTAGTGCTAAAAAATCACTTGATGGAGAAAAACTTTTGTGTAACTTACTTTACTTTCTTGAAAATAAATTCAAGAAAGAGGAAAATACCTTATATGTGATGTTTGCATACCACTTCAATGTTGTGAAGAACAGCAAAATCAAATCTTGTCTCGATTTAGTAATTCTTGAAAAGCATCATACTTTCTTTACAACTATTGCCAAGGGCCGGTGATGACTTCTTCAAATCTACATTCCAACTGTTGCAATCTTCACAATACCCTCAACTTAACAATTGCAGTGATGCAGAGATATAACTTTGAGTCGCCACTCACTAAGTGAGAAAAGATTTTCCCAACTTGCACAAAACAACAAGCTAGTCCATAATTTATAACAGGTATTTAAAAACTCGCACACAACTTTGGAAATTCACACCCTTAACAAAGTGAAAGAAAACATAATCTTGACTCTTAAAATTTCAGCAGCACTTTGAAAACACTCTTTAAAGCTGAACTGACTGATGATGTAATCAATAGTGACAATACAATCTCTCTTCAACCTTCAAAGATACTACATTCCTGGATAAAACATGACTGGGAGACATGAAACTTGAGCATGACCTTGCTACTGATAAAAAACTTTACACATGCCTTTCTTATAACTATATTGAATCACCTTCAGATTGCAATACTCCCCAGTAGAGTCGCCATTTTGCTGGAGTTCTTTCTTGTAAAGAACATATCAGGTAGATTTAAACCTGATACCAAGAAACAAAGACCAGGGACAAGCCTAAGGATGAGCTAAATCCTATATTCAGCAAGGCTAAATCTTAGTTCTAGACCAATTAACAGAGTCATCAGGACTCACTTCACTTTAGGCTCTAATAAGCCAAGGCAGGCAAACCTAAGGGATCTGTCTGATTAACTTGATACTCTTCTATGTAAGACTATCCCTTATAGCAGAAATGGTCAATATTCTTCTACAATTTGCTGACAAACTTCCTGATTGTAGTAGCTAATCACAACCCAAGAAAGAAATAGCAAACAAGCCATGACCGACAATTCTAGTTCTTTAATACATAAAAAGGGAAATTGATGTTCATTTTAAGTTTGATGCCTCAGCATAACCCGGGTATCCAACAATAGAGAACATGTATCCTTCAAGTTGACCAGTCCCTTATCCATTGGACATCAACTAAACCTTAACATGTAGATGGATACCTAAAATATACTCATATATTTAGGCATATGATCTATCTATTTGACCTGCAAATAGACATCAATCTTCATAATAACTCTCGTACTTATGATGAAATCCTTCTGGTGTAACCTGTAACCTTGTCAACATAAACAAGCATTTACTTGGATTGTTTTTTCCAACATCAAGTTTATCCAGACATACAACCTTTCAGGACTACAATTGAGTTTAAGCTCTTCATTCTCAAACACAAAAGATTGCAAATAACAAAAGAAGGAGATGAGAATCAGAATGAAACTAAGAAAGATGAAGTTCTTGTATTAATTTCATTGAAAACAATACATCATCTGCATATCAAAACTCAGAAAATACACAAAGAATGACTATGTAATATAACAAATGCCTCAAAAAGAAAACAATATGTTGTTCATAATAGGAGAACAATGAGAAAATTGGTATCACAACTTTAAAAAACTAGAGCCAACCTTGTGGTCTCACAAGTCCTAAAAATTGGAACCCTTACAATGAGCAGAAAAGGAAGATATATAGGAGAGAAGATCTTTCAGAGTCTGGAATATGAAATTGACAAGTGTCCCACTGAAAGAGTCTTCAATCTGAAGTTGCTGAAATTGAACTTCCTCATCTACCTACAACCAGAAACCATAAATGATGCACAAATATCTGATATATCTCACCTACATAATCTGCAGATATCTCATGGAGAAATTATCATGAATTCATCACAATCTGTATTGAGGCTCCAAAAATCTAATTTCAACATGTCTCAATTGCTTTGCCATGAAAATCAACTTGTGTTGTTGCAAAAAATATAACTACTCCCAACTGCATCAAAAAACATTCAATTCATCCTTACAATTGTTGGAGAAGTCAAATCAGATGAAAATATCTCAATATCTTATTACAATTTCATCTGCAACATTAAATTTGCACAATTCACTATGAAGCCCCCAAAATTAGAAAAATGCCTATAGCTGCTACCAGCTAATACCTGCACAAAATCTGACTACAAAAATGAAGAGTTCACTCTCTCCCAGTTCTGACGGTATATTACACTTCACATTTTGGACAAAAATAGCCCTTTTGAGAGCATTCTAAAAAATCTGGCCTCCATGACTGAACAAAGCAATAAAATTTAAAAATTTAAAAGATCATATAGTATGAACTATATAAACTGTAAAAAATAATTCAAATCTTTAAAATTTATAACTCATTTGTTCAAATCATTTGAAATTTGATTTTATAATCACATTTGACTTTTCACCTTTGCCAAGTGTCAATCCTTTATTCGTTGAGCATGCCCACTTCATTTTTCCATTTGAAATGTATGAAACGGTTGAAAATTGAAATATATTATGGGTCTATGATATTACAATAAAATTGTAAATCGTAATATCGTAGCTCATTGACTTGAAATTCCTGATCATACAATGACTCTATTAATTTTCACCATCGCAATACAAATTCATATATTTGAAACATTTGAAATCATCTCTCACATTAATATATGATTAATATATTAATTTTAACTCCCCTTTATCGCCATCGTAGCATCGAGGGCTCAAATTTAACCCCTTCCAACCATATGATAAGGCCAAACTCATAACATCGTGCCTCTAAAAATTTGTTTTTACGATCTCCTGATTAGGCCCAGTGTAGCATCGTAAAGCACTCACCCTTCTTCCACAATCTTACGGCATTGTCATAATATTGGGGCTCATTAACATTTCATCTCCGATTGTATGATCAGACTATGGTGCTTCTCTTTTGGCATCTAGGTCAAAATAGTGTTTACTACGCGATTCACTAGCCAACATGGCCCACCAACCAATGGGCATTAATTCCACATCTACCCGTGCCTTTCAAGTTAACTTCCACTTACGCTCCATCCAATAAAAAAATAATAAATATATCCCACATAAGTGATATGGGATTTTACTGTCTTCATCCTGTCGTGGGCTTGTTGCATTATAACATTGGGTGCTCTTCCCTCCAAGCTGTCATGGATGTTCTCCTTTGCTGTAAGACATCTTGCTTAGTATGGATGTGGGTTTTATTGGATGCTATTCTGGAGCTTCCCTTTCATTTGTCTCTGCTGGAATGGAGATTGCTTCTCTTGAGCACCAACTTCCTTTTTCACGCTTGTTGGTTCATGCTGTGACAGACCTGCACATTCTCCCCTGCTATGACCTTTCTTTGTGGGCCTCCTTCTGCTGAGGGCTGCTCTAACATCTTGCTCCTTGTTTTACGTGAGATGCCCTGTATGCTGTTTATGCTGCCATGGACCATTCCCCTGCTGCTGACATGCTCCCTCTTTAAGCAGCTATAGACGATTCCAGCTTCCCCTCAAAACGTGGGAACCATTCTTGGTAATGCATGGAGTGAGCTTCCCTTTGTTTTGTGTGTTCTCTGAACAATTACTGCAATAGACCTACATTCTCCTTGTTACCTTTTTTATTGTGAGGGTTATGAATCAAATGTAGATGCCCTGCCCTTCAAAATTATGAGTTCCAGTTCATACAAAATGAACAAAGAAAGAAAAATTCAAAACTTGAAAGGTTTCATGCCATGCTTCATCTATTACTAATGTCTGGAGATAAATTACAAATGTGCAAATTCATATATCATTCCTAACCTTTGATTTAAGCCCCTCACATTTGCTTTTTTCTTTTCAATAAAACATTATCCTATCACAACAAAAAGTCCCTTGTGTTTATTGAATTCCTTTACCATTCACAAAATGTCTAATCTCACACATTTAGTGAACTCAGATGATGGCAATGCATATGATGAAACATTATAATCAATTAAAATCATTATCATTTCTTCCTTAAAATCTTCAACTCACACACAATCTTTATCCATTTGATGGAATCAATTGGACCCCAAAGTGGGTTCGGCTAAAAAAAATTTTCATTTTCGAACAATTGATATTGCAAAGTGATCCAAAAATCACTTTGAATTGCCTAATCAAACTCAATCACAAATTGATCATTAAAACTCCTTTACCCGATTCTTTGCAAATTGTAATTTTCTAATGACAAGATCTATCGGCTGGCCTTAAAAGCTAATTCAAACATCTGATCAAACCCCAAAACTCTGGACATATGATATCTCTAGCACATTCAAAAGGCCTGCCAAATCTCATCACATGACGACATCAGGGTCAAAAGATATCGACGTCCAAACATGCCCACTTAAAATTTCCTGGAATTAAACATGTTAGGAAGCTAGAAATTGCGTTTGGAAATGGCTTTGAAAACTAGACAAACAAGTACTTGAGTTTCTAAAAACTGGGGCACAAGTACTTTGTCATGAGAAGAATATGATTCTATGATTTGGGCTCATGAAAAATCATTGGGCACATTTGGCAAGCATCTAAAGTTGGCTACTTGGATTTGCAGGACAATGATCATTAGTGAAATATTATTTTTTTGCAAATGGAATGACCCTAGAAAAGTGTGCAGATGGATTCGTCAAGACTTGAAAACTAACACGCTTATAGTATTTTAAGTATAGAACATAGGATAACAAACCATTCAATCCCACCATTATGGACTCAAAGATATGACATCTCAAATAGGGCACTCGATCAATCTGCACTTTTGAATACCAATGAAACCTTAAAAATTGCAAATGGAATCGCATTTAAAAACTGATCAAATGGATTAATCATAAGCTCAAATCTGGTGCATATAAAGTCTCTGACCCCTAGAATATGATGCAAAAGGAATTTTCTGATTTGGGTCAACTGGTCAAAAGTTATAGCTTAAATTGGTTAGTACTTCTAGAATTTGATTGTGTTTTAAGTTTTTTGCATCAACGTTTCAGATCACACACAGTGATCCATCATCAGGATGAAGAGCAAGAGAAAAATAATGATGGATCATTGTGTGTGATCCGAAACGTTGATGCAAAAAACTTAAAACACAATCAAATTCCAGAAGTACTAACCAGTTTTTACTAATGGATTGTGGAAATCAAATGACACTCAAGTTATAGCTTGTCAAATAGGGCTATCTAGAAATATGAACAAAATGCAGTGACTTGAAAGTTGGAACATAGATTCTTTGATATCCATATTAAACATCCTCAAAGTGGAAGGTCATGAATCATAACTAGGTGAAAGACATTCAAAGGCGAACATGCCCTCCGATCACTGTTTGACACTTCAGTAGAAAATGCAGAACTGAAATGAACTCAAAATGGGACTTCGCAGAATGGCTCAAAATGTCAATCTATAATCATGGAACACATCAATAGGATGAATTAAGGATGTTAGAAACATAAAACACCATTTAGGTATTAAGACAACAGCTGGGTACATATGCATGAAAAGCGTTCATATGGGCTCAAAACTTAGAACGGACACTCAAAATAGGAATGCAATTTTGAGTGCCAACAATGTCTTCACTAATGATGGTTTTATATTAATTTCAATTGGTCAACAAATGATTGTTCATTATTCACATATTCACTTTGATTATGCCTACAAGGATGAAGATGTATATCTATAGGATCTTGGTTATGTGCCTAGGCATACCCATGACTAGCTATTATCATAAGGAGTTCTTGTTTAGAGTTAAAGGATATATGGGGAAAGGACAAGGGATTATGATTTAATGAAGGTCACTATGAGTATACAGAAGGGATCTTATATGGATAGCCTACAAGCCATTAAGTGCAAAAGATTCAGCAATGATTAAAAAAACTAAACGTAGATATTTAGTAGAGTTGAAAGGAAATATGCTTACTTTGGAATCAACTTCCCACAACTCTCTATCATCCAAGTTGGCCTTTGTCAAATAAATAATAACTTGACAACTTATGCCAAGCTTAATAGAAACTATATTGAATGGTAGCTAAATAGGTAGAAGGAATGAGTCTTACAAATATTTTTAAATTAATTAAACTATATAAACAACTCTCATACGAAAGATATGAATGATTAATGCATAATATTAAGGACTCTCTTTAACCATGATTAGGGATAGTTAACTTTTAATGGATCTCTCATCTTGTTTTACATGTTCCATTTCATTGATAATGTTGATAAACCATTAAATATTATCTATTTTTTAGTCTTACTGTATTGTCAAATTTGGTTGTTTGATGCATAATCTATATTATTTTCAGCATGCATCAACATTTAAATTCAGAGCTAAGTGGCAATATATTGTATCTGTTCCATGCTTGGTATCCAGAAGTAAGTCTCTTGTACAAATATTGTAATTATTTTAATTTGATCTAGTGTTGGATTCCAACTTAAAGTCACTTGTTGCTGAGATGAACCTACACTAGTATTACTACTAGAATTTGAGCGTGGTGCATAATTATAGTTAAAACAAATAAGAAACTCATTGTTTTATTTAACTATTACATTGCTATCAGTACTCATAAGCCTATTTACATAATACTTTTAAAGCAGAAAAAAAACTCTTACATAAGAGCCACATTATTAGGCATAAGAACAACTATCTACATGAAGGTGAAACTAAAATCTCGCATTGTATAAGAAATAGTTTTCTTGGTAAACACAATTTACTACCTAGATCACCAAAAATTTGTCTAAGATCTAGATCTACCTTTTGGAAATGATCTTTCTCTCACTTCAACACAGTTTCTAATCTCCATTTTTTGCATACATTATCATAATAAATAAAAGCCACTTGTAAAAACCAAATGATCATTTCACTTACATAAACCAAAATATGCAAAAAGTTATTTATTACCCTCTCTCATTTTCTTTGAAGCCTTTCAATGCTGATTTCATTTCAAGTGATACTATTTGCAAGTGACACTGCAAACTTCATTTTCTTTGAAATCTTTCAATACCAATTTCATTTTAAGTGATACTATTTGCAACTGACACTGTAATTTTCTTCAATTTACCAAAGCCATCCGCACAGATCTTCCCCCTAACCCACTATAGGCAGGGACTAGAGTTGCCTGTAGCACTTGTTTAAAATATGATTGGTTTATACAATTTAGTGTTAACATTTTTTGCAGACATCTTACATAATATTGCACTAGTTTCGTCTACATTTTAAGATGATTTTTTTAACATAATTAAACCTATTATCTATTTCACTTAGAAGTTTACCTTTTAAAACTAATATTTAGTAATTAAATTTCACTAAACTACTTAATCTATTCAAATTCTATTTGTTTTCAAAATTACCATAGTCAAATAGCACAATTTATTAAAACTAATATTGAGTAATTAAATCTCACTAAACTACTTAATCTATTCAAACTCTATTTGTTTTCAAATTTACCATAGTCAAATAGCACAATTTATTCATTCATTTCTTTGTTCCTCAATTTCTTAGTATTAGTATAAATTAAATTTAGTTTTCATTTAATAACTTTATTATAGTATATAGAATATTTAAATTAATAAAAATATTATATAGTATTATATATATATATATATATATATATATATAATAGTATTCATTCTTGGTAAATATTGGAGTGCACTTTTCCCAACACTGGATTTTGTCTATGATAGATAGAATCTAGAACATCCTATAAACTCCACTTGATCACAAGAAAAGTTTTTTTCCCTTCATACAAAATTGTTCCAATGTAAATAAAATTTATGATCACTTACATGCTAGAACACATTATCATGGGTCACAAATTCTTCCCAAATAAAAATAACATTTAGAATCATGAAGAAACTTGAAAATTTGGAAATTCCTTAAAATCTCAAAAAAATAATTTTTTTTTGGAAAATCTCAAATGATGGAGAAATTCAAGAAAATTTTGAAAAGTGAAAATTGTGAAATCCAAATGAACAAAAAACTAAAAATTTGGAAAACTTATTAAAAAAACCAAATTCTTGTGGAAGTCTGAAATTTTTGAAAAAGAAAATGCAAAAGGTTGGAGAAATTTCTTGGAAGATGAAAAGTAGGATTTAGAAGTAATTTTTAAAAAATGACTTTTTGTTTTGTGAAAAAACACAATAGGATTTTTTTTTATTAAGATAGAAATTTAATAATAATTTAATTAATATTTAATTTATTATTTAAATATTAAATATTATTTTTCAATAATTTTTTAATAATTAATTCGCTAGAAAATCATATTGAAGCACAATTTCACCATGAAGTCAAAGGAATCAAATAGGCAACTTTTTGAAAATTAGGAGAAAAGTAAGAACAAGTGGTGAAAAAATGGAATCTTGGTGATTAAGTAAAGCAACTGCTTAATTTTACCATACATTTTTAAAGGCACCTTTTTGAGAAACATGACTTATATAAAGAAATCACTTCATTCTTTCATTCTCACACAAAAAGTTGAAGAATGAATTAAGAGCAAGAGTGGAATTTAAAAGGCTTGTGGGGAAAACCTTGAAGTAATTTCTCTGAGAAAACATGAAGATATAAATCTTAATGGTCTCGATATGAATGAGTTCAATCAGAGATGTTTAGATAGAAGGACCACCATCCTACACATGTGGCCTCTAGGATTATGAACACCAAAATTATTGTTGTAGTTGGTTTTCCTCCCGCTTTTCAACATCTAGAGTTGATCGTGAAATTTTCCAAACATATATTCTTCTAGATACAGAATGATCTAGGATTCATACGTAACCATATATTTTTCTAGAATGAATAATATAAGACCATCATAAGATATTAAAATTAAGTTCTACACACTATAATACAAGTTACACCAATTTTACATAACACAAATAACCTTCAAGGACTAATCCACGCATTATCCTTTACAAGTCTTCACAAACTGAAAACTAGATTCTTCTATCTCAAACATAGCATGTCGATTATGTCTCTAATAAGCATCCAAGTCAGATAAAAAGGCTATAACCTCACCAAAAATATGGAACTCAATCTATGGCATATTGTTGAGGTAGGAGCATATTATGCATGATAGAGTGGTTTTTTATTTGGAGTTAAAGAACTCAAGAAAAGAAGGGTTGATGGTCGGTCATTGTTGAGTAGTTCTTGGATGCAGTGTTAGCTAATGAACTCATTCATTGATGAAGATCAACATAGCTTATGGTGCTTGTAAAATCTTGTGTAGTATTGGCGAAGTGAGGTCAACATATACTTTTTTGTTTGATGTATATTGGGCTCAACATCTATTGTGTTACTCGATATATACTATTTCTCAACAATGTTTGGTGGTTTTGATAATGCTCAACAATTTGGTTCACTGAATGGTGTTCTATGGATTAGATCAACCAACTTGGTTAATTTAATGCACATAGCATATAATTGTGACATGGATCGATCGTAGGGGTGTGTGTGGACCTATTTGGGTCTTGGTTATTTATTCTATGTGTATTAAATAATGGTTGTAAGATAATTAAGACATTTTATGTTTATTTGGGTTCTAGATGATTATATTTGGAACATGTTGACTTGTGGCCATGCAATTATTTATGGAGGGCTTGGATAGGCATTCAGTTAGAGATCTATAAGAGAATATTTTCATGTTTAGGGATTTGGAGTTGGAAATTTGAGAGCAAGGCTAGTGGCTGAGGCTTGAGAGATAAGGAGGTTACTTGGTGGCTTGTGGTGCAGGAGCACCTAGGGGTAAAGATAAAACCCTAACTCATTTTTTGTTTGAAAATGGTCTAACCAACCATTGAATGAGTAAGGAATTAATATAAATTTCCAAGATAGGTTTAGGATGTGTGGTTGGGTGAACCCAAAATAGTGGGTTACACTTTTTTGCTTAAACTAAGATTGAATTGTGAATTTTTTAGAAAACTTTCACTTTCAAATGCAAATTGTCAGTTAATGATTAGGAATTTGAAGATAAACTAGATTAGAGTTTTTAGGATTTTCTATCTAGATTCTAAATATATTTTTAAAATTTTCTCTTAATTGATTTTATTGAATTATTTTCTCTCCTATGAAAATTGGTATGTTATCAAAAACCTTATTTTGAAATAGTAATGTTTCTTTTGACAAACATAACATTTTTATAAAATAGATATCAATTTTATTCTTTTAAATTTATTTTGATAACCTCCATACCAAAACCTTGGAGGAGATCTAATATATTTATCCTTAGTATTTTATATTTTATCGGAGTTTAAAGTTGACATAATACTAATTTGGGCATATGTGGTTTTTGACACATGTAACTTATTATATATCTACCTAATTTCAAAAATTATTATTTTTGATTGAAAGACGAGTCAAATATAGAGATTGTTTCTATTTATCAAAAAAAATATTCTCTTAATTTCTATTTTTCCATGAGCTTTGAATATAGAGGTTTATTTTTTATAATGAACCTCTGTTCAATTCACATAAAAAATGTACACCTAAAAAATTAAAAACATAGCAAATTAATAGTCATTAGAAAGCTAGTTCAAAGTACTTCTATCATGCAAAATGACATGTCTTGATTGCTCCATCTGAATTAGGTAATTGAGCTAGGAAGCCATGAAAACACTGGAAATCTTCTAACATTTTGAGAAGACTTGTAATTA